>KB663610.1:28416698-28890846 GCA_000349025.1 Anopheles minimus
CACACACACACACACACACACACACACACACACACACACACACACACACGCGCATCAGCGGAACGGAAGAGAGTGTGTTTTTCGAAAATGACTTTTCTATCGCCTGGGGTTTTTCTTACCTTCTTTGCGCGATGAAAAAGGCTTAGGCTAAAAGGCAAAAACACACACTCACACACACACACACACACACACACACACACACACACACACACACACACACACACACACACGCGCATCAGCGGAACGGAAGAGAGTGTGTTTTTCGAAAATGACTTTTCTATCGCCTGGGGTTTTTCTTACCTTCTTTGCGCGATGAAAAAGGCTTAGGCTAAAAGGCAAAAACATACATGCACACAGGAAAAAAAAGGAATCCTTTAGTAAACCTCTTTCCGTTCGCATCGACAACCGAGCAATTCCGACGCAACGACAGTAAAAGCACCAATTAGGGTCCCCAGTACAAGCGAGGCCCATATAATCATCACACATGGCTGCTTCTTAGAATAACATTTTGGTTTCGAGTCCATCAAAATTCTTCCGACTACGACGGCACGGCTACTTCACGAGCTGCACGCAACTCCCGCTCCGGTCAACCGGGTCGCTTCTACGGTTCCGACACCACCCGGCACGGCGTGATGTGATGCGCTTTGTTTACACGATTGTTTTCTTGTAAAACGGCGTAAAACAAGCCGGCCTTTCCCTCCATGCCGTGCCCGCGTTCCATGTACCGTGCGTTTGCCAACTGGGGTCCGGTGTGAAAAAGTGGGTGGAAATCGGAACCCCCGAAACTTACCGGCGTGAAATGTGTAAATATTTCGAAATTATTGATGAGCTAATTTTGCGTTCACACTGTAAAAATGTTTTTTTTTGGCAATGCTTTTCACAGTTTGTGAACCGCAAAGATCAAGCAAACTTCGGAACGCAGATGGTACGAATGGGATGATGAGGTTAAATGGGAGTTCTTAAAATGTGACCACTATTTCAAATTCATTATCAACTGCATGTTGGACTGCAATGAGATGAGTAATTACTTCAACACTATAAGAACGTTTGTTCGAGCAGTGATCACAGTAAATAGTTCGACGATCGATTTATGAACTGGTTAGTGAGCATCAATTATAAATATTCCATGTTTATCGTATCCCGCGTCTTATGCAAACAAACATCAATGCCTTCGGAAAGGCGGGAGTAGCGCTCTAAGCCGCGCAAGTGTAGCTCTTGATGCTTGCAGGGAAGTGCGTTGTGCTGCGTTGTCTACACCTTCCCTACTGCTTCAGTTCCAACTCCATTCACAAACACTCCAGCGACTTGAATTTCCTTTCGTTAGAACCGTTCCTATCTCTTTTTTCCTATACGCTCCTCTTCCTTTATCGAAACCGTGTTTGCGTACGTTCAAAAGTTTATGTTTTCGATCGATTAAGATCACATCCATTGCTCATTGCTTTTCATTTCACACTTCACTGCGATCATCATAACCCATCGCGTTAATGTGCTCGACTGTTGTTAGATCTTTCATCGTGCGCACGGTAATAAAACCGGTGGAAGCCGGCCCCATATTTATCAACACTGGATAGCTCGGCGTGAACTAATACGGCGTGTATGATCGCAACGCAACGCAGCATCAATCGCGATGGGCTCTTGAAGTACTGGGAAAACTGATTAAAAGAAAACTTCCGGCTCAATAATCGAAGATGAAACAGTTTGATAGCGGCGCAAAATTTGTTGAATGCTTTTCCGAGCGTTGTGTCGTTAAACGTTCCAGTTTCGGGTGTGATGTTGATTAGCGTTTATTGATAAATGTCTTTTTAAAAGATTGTTTGATCTATTTTACCAATCATTAAATTCCCATCAAAATCGGCCTATATGAGGACTGTTTGTTTCAAAGAACAAAAATGATGTTTCTATCTATCCTACTGACTGTTGGGCGTATACAGTTAAATATATGTTAATGTACCACTTATGCAGGTTGATGTTCAAATTTTGTCCTAACAGTGCTTGTATATCAGCTATAAATGATTCAAGTAACAAATAACTGATGATAACGAATTGGTAACATTTGGATGGGACAAGAACTTTGGTATAAACTTTATTCGGACATTTGGAAATGACATTCTTGGGCAATATTAAATCCACCAAGGATGCCCGGGATAAGGTAAAGTCATAGATGAGTGACAAGATAAAAAAAAATTAATCGAAACTTATCTTGACGATGCGACACAATCCAAATTGACTATAGTAAATTCAATTTATAATTTTTTTTTATAATTCAATATACCGTGAGTGGCCCCATTAAAGCAAACAACCATTTTTACAATAACTTAAGCTCATATGTAATAAATAAACATGTATAGTTTTAAAAATCGGTACGCTATATGTTCGGTTCATATCAATCACAAACGACATTAAACTCACGGCACATTAAAATAAACCCAACTAAATAAAAGGATCATTTTCATTGGGGTTTAAGAATTGAAGTCGTGTCACTATTCTGAAAACATTATTTAATTCCTGTGAGCTGTGATTTTACCGGTACAACTGTCATCAAATGTCAATTATTAGATAAAAACTACTGAACAGTGAATACACGTAGTGTTCTAGACAACTTATGGTAATCGGTTAATAAAACCTAGTTTCGATAACAAACAATAGTTCACAAACGGAAGGAACACCGAGCATATCTGCCCAACTTAAGTAATTACTAAAGCGTGTTCGTTTCTATCAACATATTTGATTGTAATTTAATGGGTAATCAATATTATGAGCATGTTTTTTTTACCTGAATTGGCACCGTCCCCAGTGTATTCCAACCATGCATTTAGGTATAAGCAATGCTTTGAGATGTACCTGGAAGTTCGGTAAAGTTAACATTAAAGCAAAATTAACATCTGAGAAATATTCTCAGATTAAAGTTATTAACCTCAGATTAACCTCGTGTTGAAGTTTATTAAAAATCATACTATTGTAGTTATCTTCTTCTTGGCTCTCGGGTTAAATTGGGTAGCCTTATTGATACCACATAGTTGGATAACCAAAGCTTACTCACTTAAATCACGGTTTTTATACAATTCTATTTGACCGTGTGTGGATTATATTGAATAAGAAAAGTCTAAATTATCTATACTTTTAGCCAATTACGACGTTGCGTCCATTGAGTTCAACTTTGTCGATCTTATTCAATGCGGCCATCATAATAGCTTCTGCTAAATGTCCACACACGTTTTCACAATAACTTGAGCCTCCGCTCAAGTAGTGTCACAGACTAAACAAATACCAAACATCTACCCGGAACCTTTAGTGGTAAACGTAAATTTTAACAATTCTGATCTTTGCCAGCTTAGAAAAGTGGAAACCCCGTACCTCCGTAGCGGTGTACGAAACAGATCCTCGCGGCCGATACGGTGTCGAGCGGCCAAACCGAGCTCAACACGTCAATAAACAATCTGCTTAAGTCTCCAGCACTCGAAAATTGGAATTGGGACCGCTGCCAAACCCTAAGTTCGCTTCTCAAGATCTCGTTCGGCCGAAGTAAACAAATGCTCAACACGATCCGTGTTTTCCCCCTGTTTGCTCGTTTTTCGGAAGGTTGCTCTTTTTTTCCATTCCGTTCGAAAGCCATTTTTAAGCAGAAAAATGCTATTCAACTCATAGTTTTCCGGCCCCGCGTTCAACCGATTCGTGGGTGAAGGGGGAAAACTAGATGGCTGGAAAATTGGGAATGGAAATTGGTATATTAAATTACAGGAAACCCTTTCTTTGCAGCGATTATATTTTAGTGAGTACAGAGTCGCATCGCCGCCGAGCGCTAGAATCTGTAAATATTTACATATTCGTGTCCCTTTTTTCCGTGTCCACACTGCCCTCCGGGGGCCGGCTTTCCATGTTTTGCACGGTGCACTGTTTTCAAACGGTGTCGATTTTCATTGTGGCTAGCCAACCAACCAGCCAGCCAGCCAGCCAGCAGACGGCTCCTGTAGCCGTAAGGGTGTTGACGGTAGCAGACAAGTGTAATTAAAGGATAATTCTACTATTAACCTTTCCGACCGTTACTCTCGCTGCCAAGATGCGTGATGCATCGCGGTCAAACATGGTGAAACAGCCCGGCAGTTGAACAGACGCGACAAGACGGTTGGAGTGCTTTCGTTCTCTCGATCCCGCCTTATGCTTATGGTGCGCGTCATACGATCTAGTCGGGATGAAATTCCATCTACTCTAGAAGGGATGGTGCCACTGTGGAAGAGTATTTTAAGCACCACATTAATGCTTTACACTCATTACTTTGCTAACTAGTTTATCGTTCGGCTTGCAGGTTGGAATTTTCTCAGTGTTTGTAATGATTCGAAAATTAAAACGAGAATTAAAACCAACGCATGCCAACAGCTCGCTGTGGGAGTATCTACACATAGCTACATTCAACAGGCATTAAAAGATCACTCTAAACGCTTTCCGTTTCTGAAGCGATGGACCTGCCCGCAACAGCGACTGCGAGGGCTCAAGAGCCTTCGTACACTTAACCATATCGGGCTTATCATGCCGAAACACTTGTTGCGCCCGATCCGATCCCAATTCGTAGCATTTGCCAGTGGACAATGATTGTCGAACGAAGCATGTCATGTGACGTTGTCCTTACTGGTGAAAGACTCATTCACAAGTAATTAAACCACTTCAAGCTTCGCTAGAATATTCCCGGTGCATGATAAGTTTGATATAGATTGTGGTTCCAGTTGCATTAAATTGTGTCCGCTGGTGTGCAATGGAAATCTGGGAAATTCTTTAGTTTTTCATATTGTAGCCAAGTGGTGGTACTCGCTCAAGTGGTTCACGGATGTCAATGCCAGGCGATTAATTCGTGTAGCTATAATGTAGAATTAGAAAGGTCCTAATTGAGTACCAGCCCCACGTTCGATGGCTTCGAATCTTTCTCACGCATAAGAAAGGCATAAATGTTGATGAGAGTTCAGTTCACAGGGTTGATAACTATAATGAACGAGTATTTTATTTACATCTTTAGTACTTCAGCGCTTTTTTCAGTAAACACGCGCATCTTGTGCGTAATACTAATATTTTTCTCCTCATGAACTACAGAAGCTCTCTATTCTGCTCACGGTCCAAGATCGTTGTCAGGCGCAGCCAGTCTTCCACACGACTAGTCTGGTACCAAATCCAATCTCAGCCAAGAACTGACTATTCGGCTAGACGGCCAAGCAAAAGTTTTCTAAACGTGAGCTTCCAACACCTCTTCCATGGTAAGCTGGGAGCATAAATACATGATTAGACATTATCTATCAATAATTCATTCGTGCATTCTTCTCTCGCCAAAGATCGGTTGATTTTTGGAGAAGGTCTGTGTCTCAGAGATGTGAATATTTGTATTAAATAATATGTATAAGTCTCCGCATCGTATTCCACCATAAGGCTTTAAAATGGAAAAGTTTTCTCAGGCTGTAGAATGATCTCGTTTGCCAGGCGCGTGCCTCAAAATCAAAGTTGGATGACTTTGGGTAAGTGTGATAATTTGCAATGCATAATGATGATGCGAGGGAAGCATTTGCATTTACTAAATATAATAGCCGTAAACCTATGTTTCCTATGTCTATGATTATAAATTTATAAAAAATAGTTTCCTGGACTCGAAATTTGAAAGAATAGCTGAGATGTATAGCTTGAAGCCACACTGTACAATTTTTCCATTTGCAAAACGTCTTTTTGCTTCTTGGAGAACACCATTACATAAAAAGAAATGCTTGGTTATTTTCACAGAGCAAAATAAGGTTTGAACCATCGGCGCTCGACCCTCAACGGATAAACGAACAATACGGATAAAGGATCATCAGATTTTTCAGATAAATATTAAAGTATAAATTATAGTAAGTGGGATTGTTTAAGGTGCTTGGGTTTATTCAACTTTTTGATTAATTATAAGTAAAATCTTGTACTTTTGGTGGAACATTTCTTTTTATCTGACATAAGTTTTGCATTCAATAGGAGAAATTGCGTTTGAAACTGTCATCTTTTAGCTGCACGGATGATCAGACACTTTATTGAACATTTAATTTTCATTCTCGTTAATTAATGTAATAATTGCAGTACAGACTCAAAAAACATTATATCAAAAAGTAAAATGAAAATTGGTTGGTTTTGCTCAATCGATCGGGATATTTCCAATAAATAATTGTTTTATCAGTAATATTAACTAAATAACCAAAGCCCTGTTTGTTTATACAAATTCTAAGAAATAAATAGAGATATTTGCGTAAACAATCCATTAATTCTAATAGTTCCTTAATAGTGTTGCCGTTCGGTTTTTCGCAACAACACTTCACTAAAATTGTTGAACCTTCGCCAAAAATAGAGCTCTAGTCTGTTTCGCCGCCATCAGCACATTGAACGACCCTCAGCTCGTCGTCCATAGTGCAATCCCTTACTTAACTCACTCTCGAGTACGGTCCAACCACCCCCGTTGCTTCCCCACTGACGGCACTGGAAGAACGCCAAAATTTCCACCAAACGGGCAACGATTGAAGCTGTTATCTCCTTAAAACGTGCTCTAATTCCATTCCATCTGCATCACATTCCTCCAGCGGCTTCGCAATTCCAACTGACGTACGGTGGCAACAGTTTTGCAAACCTGCACCGCGATCGTCCGGAATGGGTTCGAGCGTTCGCGCAGAGTGGACTCGATTGATGGTGGAGCTTCATTTTGGTCCGATGTCGATGTTCTATTCGAAAATCCACTTCTAAGTGTTCCACTAATCTACATTTCCTCTTGACCCGCCGGTGCTCTACATCGCCACCGATGACCACCCTAGCACGAACCGTCCCTAGCGCGACCATATTGATCTGGAGTAGTTGACCATCGCGGTCTGGCGAGGATACCATCGTAACCCACTTCAAGCGAACGGTCCCACTCGGTGCACTTTGCTCCGTTCGGTTGCGGGCTTAACCCCGTTGGAAGCGTATTGCAAATCGGTCTGACCACTGGTTTCTGGCCAGCTCTGGATCGTCATCGCCTTGGTGGAATGGTGCACACTCCAACAACCAGAAGTGAGCGCATGTTAATGACGGCTCTAACTTTTGAACTGCTTGGCCATCTATTACGCACACGATCGGACGCGTTTACGCGATTTTAATAAAGGCAGGATTCCGATCGCTTTTGCGTAACGGGTTTGGTGAAAAGTTGAAAATCGCAGCCAGATTTATGATCGTGTTTTAGTAAAGTTTCTCCTTCGTTCTTACAGATACTTCATGGTTGGAGTGTGCAATGGTAAAACAGCACAAGAAAAATATCTTGAGATACCTAGAAATAGAAAAATAATGAAGAAAATGTACGAACTTTAAAAAAAACGAACAATTTTCAAGAACGCTTCGTGAAGTTTCAAGAACGCGATGGTCAGTGGCGCCAACAGAGCACACACGTGTCCCATGTTAAGGATGCGGCTGGTTCCAGCTGGGCGACCCGTGACTATGGGACAAATTTACACTTGTTTTCGGCCACCCAGTCGCATACGCATAAATTTACGTACCACACTTGACCGTCAAACACGCATAAACCAAACGGCACTTAAACATGACACCGGGACTAGAACATCGGATAATGTGGGTGGTTTTTGTTGTGACATACTGAAGTGGGAAGATGTTCCGGGATTTATGCGACAACCGTTGATTGGTGCCTTTGTCGTTTGGGAGTTGACGGGTGCGGGTTTGCATTATTATTTGGTTTGTTTTATGACATTAATTTATCAAAAAAGTTAATTCATACTTATTTTTACTGCCCCTTTTGTTAAATAGATGTGTCACATAAACAGAATTGATATAAAATTGTGATCAACTTATCTCTATACTTACAGATTCAATTAATATTGCTTAAAAATAGTAGAATAGATTCCCCGTTAGTTCTTTCATTCCGTGTATGTTCAATTTTGAAGAATTAAGCTTTGGAAAACTGGACACAATGACACAATGTATATTTTTTCTATAGTTTTTTTTTTAAATAAATAATAAATATTATGAATTGGATGAGACTTTTAGCATAACCCGATCATTTACATCGGTAGAAGTCTGGATCTCCTAGACCCTTCAATCGAAATGATGACAATTTTCCAGTAATTTTATCTATCCCAATGCTCCAAACAACATAACAGATCCATGGGAGCCCCCTTGCTCAACCGATTGGATATGTTTCAATCATACGTAAAGAATATTTATGTAAAGTAATATATGTTAAAATATACAAAATATTACAACATTGATAGAGAAATAATTGGTTACTCAATATGCGTATGCGTCTGTTCTACTTTTTTATGTCATAAACAAATAAATTTATGTCATTTTATATGTCATAAAAAAATTAAAAGAATAGAATTTATGTTGCATAAAACAATGTTCTTAGATTAATCCAATAAATAATACTTTTAACGATGCAGATTCCAAGATAGTAGATAACTAAAGCGCAAACAAAAGATTTTGTTTACTTTCATTGACGTTCCCGTAGCTTAGGGAACTATCCTAAAAATCATTCGGTTTAACAATTGATGTAGAAAAATCAAAAGAAAAAAGGTTAGCTCAGCAATAAAATTTGCATTGTATATATTTTTGAATTTTATTGATAAATTCACATTTATTTTTGGTTATTTTGTAACCTCCCAAAAAACCCTGCCAATTACGGGGGTAATGTGCAACGATTTTAATAGTGTAGCTATCATTACACAGATGGCGCTAGCAACATATCGTGTTTGGCATTGAAACAACGCTAGCCCCAAACAATGTGTTTCTGTAAATGACTAGCAGGTGGCGCTAGCAGAAGTAAGCTTCAAGAGTTTTAGACCTAAAGTTTTATGAGATGGTGACAATACCAAAACCAAGTTCATTCAAATTACTTACATAAAGATGACGCTAGCAGGTTTAGATTTGTTTCAAGTAGATAGTTCACTCCTGCAGATGTGTGTACTTCTATTTTGCTTTATCTTTATCGACAACTAAACATTGATTTCGATGCGTGCGAAAGCATTCCTTTGTTGTATTTTCTACTTCAGTACTTTTACTGGAAACATAGCGCCACGTTTCAATTCAATGTGTAAATATTCTACCACAACCCATAATTGTTGACTCGATATAGTAAATGAGTAGGGGGAAAACAGGCATTTGAGTGGTATTGGAAACCTGTCAAAACCCTCCAAACCGGAACGTGTTCGAGGATTCCATTAGACGCAAATAAAGCATCCCTGATGCTGTGCTAATTTGTAGTAAACGACAAGTCGACGTTGCTTGAAGGAAACAATGAAGCTGTTTAGCATGCACGAAAGCTCCGGCAAGGTGGCAAAATACCACGTCATCCACGTGGTTGGGTGGGTAAACCATCCTTCCACCGAATGCGCCCGGTAGTGCCTGTACACGGTTCGGTTGCGGTTTTAGGAGCGCTTATTAATTTTCGATATCGGTCGCTAATTGCCTCCGCGGGGTCTCTGAGTCATTCAAATTACAGTTGCACTCGTGTGCGCGGCACGGACACGGACATTTATCACGATGGACGATTTCGGGCGTCGGATCCCGGACGACCGGTGTGTAGCAATCGATGTGGCATAACTCCTGATCCTTCGCCCGCACATTCGAAGGCATTAACGATCGATTAGCGGCTGGGTGCGAGAATGGTTTAATTTAATTGTTGTCTTTGCTTTGCATGATTTGCACGCAGCGCTGGGGTAAGGCTGTTGGTTGTCTAATTTGCTTTTCGTTTTTGCAGCTCCTTCATTCGGTTTTGGTTGGTTTGTGTTGGATTGGTCTAGTTATTGTGATTTTGCAGAGCTTCTTGTTTTCCGCAGCCCGCACTGCTATTGCGTGACGTTTCGCCTCGTGGATCGTGGTGCTTACGTGACTTTACGTTTAATGTAGAGTGAAGCGAAGAACACACACACACAAAAAACGTTGTAAAATAACCGGTGCTGCGCTTGGACAACGATCTGTTTGTATCATTCACACTTGATTAGTAAGCAGCTATCAATTGGTTTTCGAGCTTTGCGCTTGCTAACGTAACGCGCTAATAGATCTTGTGGATGAGGTGACCTTTTGTGAAGCCTGTTTGCGACTGATGCTGCTACTATTGTATCATGACGTCGCTTGGCCAATCATTTATCGAATGTTGAATCGTTTGGTAGGGTTAGCAGCATAACATAATGCTTTTACGGTTTCTTAAAAAATATATATTAAGATTTCTTGATCGATCATCGATCAAGCATGTTCAAGAAGGGGCCCGGAAAGTTTCATTAAAACTTACATGCTAAACAGGATGAATGTCTGATAGTTATTACGATCATAAGTTTGAAGTATAGTGTAGTGTTCAATTAAACAAGCCGTAATAAAATTAAATGACATAATTTTGTATGAATCTGAGAAAAACAGTCGTGTAATCCATTACAAATAAATGGTTGCTAATGCAAGAAACATGGCATTCTATTTAAATTCTATATTGACATTGACACTTGATTGAATCATTTAAAAAAATCCATGCTACAATTAACTAACTCAATTTTTCGTATCATGAATGCAGATTAATGGAGTAAGAAAACGGTAAAAATCAATTAACAGGATAATAAGCAAGAAGGATTATTTTTTTGTATTTGAATGCTTTCAAATATTAATTTTGAGAGTATTTGAAAATCTTGAAAATTTTGAGGCAAGCAATACTGATTGCAAAAACAAAAACTACATAAATACTTATTGTTTAACTAGTTTAACTAGTTTAACTAGTTCTAGAATTGTCTCGTAGCTGTTAAATGTTATATTATTTTTATTTTAGAATTATTCTGTAGTATAAATATTTAATTATTACCTAATTACCGTTCTATAAGAGGTTCACCGAATTAATCATACGTTCGAAGCTTCCTAATCTGCTTCACGCATTACAGTGCAAGTTAATGTACCGGCATTGTCCACGACACGAGACAACACCTTTGTTTGCAGTTGCCGATGATGTATCGGGTGCGTATTTATTCAAAGTAGCTTTCGGTTAGTACGAGCCTAATAAAGTAGCACACACACCAAAAAAAAAACTGATACGTCGTTAGCTACAACAGCCCGGACGGACATCCCATTTATCTTCGCACAAACCTCCATCAGCCAGCGCGTCCATTTTCGTTGCTGTTACGGTGGCTGACCGTAGCAAAGGGTCCGTCGGTTTCCCCCCGGCTGTCAGATCGCCAAAAACTGGCGCACCTAGGCACCCCGGCCAGATCGTTCGGAACTGATAAGCATGTGCATGGGGTGGCACACGGCGCATGAAGGATTGGTGTACGGTTCGTTGGAAACAAAGAACCATTCTCATTAATGATAGATTATGATGCCGTTTTTTGCTGTTGTTTGTTGTTTTTCCGTAGCCGCCATCTTTGCACAGAGCGTGGAAAATTAGGGATACCCCCAGGATTCCCAAAGCCCGAACTGGACTGTATAATTGCGTTCAAATGTTAGGTCTGAGGGAGGATTAGGGATGGAATAGACACGAGCAGGAGCACGGAGGAGCTTGAGTAGATCGAAATAAGGGTACCGCCGAGGGCTGTCCGGTAAGTGATAACCTACACTGGTCCGGTGGGATGAGGTCCGATGGCCGGTTGTTTAGCCAATGATTGTAATGGCCGCAGTGATGGTACGGTATCCATCGCTGGACGATCTATCAATTATTCAGAATTAATTTATTACTGTACATATTTGCATACGTTACCTTTCCTGGTTTGGCGTTGTCTGGCGTCATCACACTGTGTCCGTCCAAAGTTTTCCATACCTGGATTTTGGAACACAAAAGATATCATTGTTATGAACGTTTTGTTATTTCATCTATCCATGAATAATGTTTTGGAGGAATTTACTGATTTAACTGATTAATTTAGGAACTATGAAGTGCAGCTTTCAAGGATTTTATTGCTATTGACATCAAATGTTTGACTGTTTGTTTCGATTTTCAACAAGGTTGTTGAAGTTCTTAGATGAAAAAAATAGATTTAACATGTGTTTCAATAACCAGAAATACACATTCATTTGTATAGCAACCTCTCCGGAAGGGTAACACGTTTTGTGTTCGAATTTGCTCGATTATGGATTCAAAGTCGAATATCTTCCGTTTCAGCTGTCGCATTCACTTAATGTTTCCAAAATACAGCTTCTATCTACTAAACTTTACCACAGAATATTATAAAATTGATTAAAATATAAAGATACTGCGTATAAATTGAATTCGAAAAGAAATCCATGTTTTAAAAATTATGAAAATTATAATTTTTTATATGTATGTTAGAAAACATGTTTTTTTAATGCATTCCCTAAATTTCATGCCACTGCCCCTGTTCTATCGAAAGTTATTTAGAATTAAAAGTGCAAGACATACGTGTAGGTAGTCATTGAAATTAAGGTTAAGTTATTTATCTAAATTTCATTGATTGTGGAACAGATATTTCCTTCTTAACTTTGAAAAGCAAAATCTACACCCTTATAAATTTACTGCCTCATTAGTTTTTCTGATCTTCTGTTGTTCTTTTCGAAGCAAAGCTTCCATAAACCATTTCTTACTACATCATTCTTATTTAAGTGAATTTACTTCTTAGCTAGAGAAAGAGAGAAATCTCAATATTCCGGTTTATTTTCTTCTTTTATTTCACAGTAGATGTAGTAGATAATGAGTAGACTACTGTTAAAGTTATAAAATTACAATTACATTATGAAAGCACTCTCACATTATTACTTATATTTCACATTATTTATTAGTTCTGCATGGAGCCTTTATCGTTAAATGCTTCCTTTGTTGACAGAAGCTTTTTGTTAAATACTAGACATTAAATTACTTCATCAAATATATTACGCATCAGTTGCTTTGTGTTCTAGTACTAGGGCTTTTATTCCGCATTGAAATGAACCCTGAAAAAAACCTTTCTTTCCATTGCTAGAGCCGCTCACTGATTGTTTCTCGAAGTATGACTTGGTTGTATTGGCGGACAGAACCGTACTTCACCCTAATTACAACTTGCCCACCCTCCTCAACTTATCATTAACAAAAATGATATATTTATGTAAATTCCTTCAGTCACCGTTGACGCTTCGCTTCACGGGACTCCGGCCCTGTACGGTAAGATTTGATTTTAACAGCTAAATTTGAATCCAGACCCCGGCAGACAGGACGTCAGCCCGACCGGAAGCTTCATTTGAATAAAAGACGCCTTTTTGTGCAATCCATCTTCGTAGGAAGTGATACTACCGAACGATGGCAAGACCCAAGACGACGTGAATGATAGAAGTGAACAAACAAAAAAATCTGTTCCAAAATAACAGTATTCAGCACAGTCCGGCAGCCCGATAACCTGGAGCCATCACCTTTTTGGACAACGTTTTATGACTCCGTGGTTGTTTTTGTTTCAGCCCACCCCCCCCCCCATCCGTGCCTCTTCCTTGCGCCCTAGCTCCCACCGTTATGCATCCTGCCGGCGAAAGAAATGGAGCCTGGGAATTTAATTTTTCACACTTTTTGTCCCCGATCATTCAACCGCCCATTTGTGTTCTTGTGCACCAAGTCCCGGGAGCTGACCTTTCGCGGTTCCTATCGCACGGAACGATTTGGCCAATGTTTTGCGGGATGGGTTGGAGAAGGTGGAGGCCCCGTTGCAGCTCCCCAAAATAAACCCCTGTCGTCGCCACCCAGGCTATTCGCGCAGCGGAAATCGTGTAAAAGGTTAATCCACTTTTTTCGCTGAGTCAACGCGCGCTTCCCTTGGCAACGGCACCGGCCGGCCGCGCCGACATGTTTGACGTTTCATTAGGGCTAATTGATTTAATTTACGAGCCCATTCTCCTGGGGCGTCCTGGTGCTGGTGATGGCTCGTGGATCGCCAGCCCGGTTCTCGTGGCTCTCTACCACGGGCCCTGATTGATACCTTCGGCTAAGCGACCGATTCGGAACCAATTTCCTGTCCTGATTTTTGATTGCCGTCCGCCCGATCGATCGAACCCATTTGCCAAGCAAAGTGTGAACCGCAGGAATAGACGTGGGAAAATATTACGCTCGCGTCCCCGGCACGCACAGAACGGCCGTGCGCTTTGACGCGTCGCAGGGCGAAGGTGTACGGCCAGAACGATCGCTGCGTGGTGGCAACGGCCGACCGAGCGGGAATAAGTTTCAGATAATTAATAAGTGTTGATTAACGATTGGAATAAAACTCCAAAATGCCGTCTTTTGTATGGAAACCATTAGACAAGTGAAGTGTCATGGTAAGCGCTTAGCCTAATGGAGTCGCTTCTGATGGGTATGGTGAATGTATGAGAAAAGATCTCATTAGCTCAGGAAACAAAATGTAATCATCAAGATTGAGCGATTATTCCAGACTGTACCTTATGTTGCCTTGATACTATTTTGCTTAATTCAATTTGTAAAAACCGTTTCATACGAACGAAAAAAAGCGTCCAATTGAAAACATGTTCTAAACAATGCAAAATGATTGAATATTTTTATCCGTTTTAAAAGTTAAAGACTACTGGAATGAAAAGATGTTCAGAATTGAATTGAAATGTATACCATAATGACGGAAAATCAACTTGAATACAATAAAAAAAATGTGACAGACGATCGACATCCGTAACATAACTATAAGACCATTTAGTTAAAGAATAACTGGGAAATTGAAGAACTTCGTAAAAATGATGTTCTTCAAAACTGTAGAGAATGAATAAAATAGTTTCGTTATGTATTTTTCAAATTTGTATGCACACTATTATATATTTTTTGACCGGGTTGAAAATTGTTTCATGAAACATAACTTTAAGGACCCTGGTTAATTCGTTGTTTCTGATGCAAATCATCATTTTAATTTAAATTAAAAATTAAGTAGTTTAAATGGAAGTTGAATTGTGTAAATATGTTTTTTAAACAACATTTTCCAGTATCTGAGTAAACTTGCGTCTTCGCAATTATTGCGTCTGATGCAATAATTTGCGTCTTCGTGCTAAATTCCTTATGTATTGAGTATTATCATTTGTTTATGCGCATATTTTATATTGATTTTTTAAACATTTTTTTAAAGCTACAAAAATAACGTATTTGAATATGAATCAACATCCCTGATACAATATCCTTAACATGTGTAAGGGCCAAATAAACGTAGGGAGAAAATGGTCTTTTCGGGATGTAAATTGCCAGAAATAAGTCGTGATTTACGTAATCCAGGGGTAAAAATGTACAAAACATCCGGGGAAATGACAAATTTCTGTTAAAAAGTAGGAAGGAGGAGGTATTTACAACATTACAGAACGTCGTTTTTACCTATCTCTTCAACTTTTCCAGTAATTTTTTTAAAAACAAACTAGTGGTGTTATAGTTATGTTAGGGACTGTATTGCTATGACATTTAAACATTCTAGAGCATGGACTATAAAATGCGCCTTAAATTTCGCATTGATAACGGAATAATAACTGACAAAATAATAACTAATAAACTTAATAATAATATTTTCATTGGAATTGCTTGAATGTTTTTTTGTAAGCTAACATCTAGATGTTCAAAATATTGCAATAATAATAATTCTAGCGCATTCCAGCGTCAGCCCGAACAAGACTCATAAGCTTTTTATGATGATGGGATTGTGTCATTTGTTCAAGCTCGAATTCTTAATTTGATACTCGACATTTTGTTCCGAATTTGATAACCCTTCAATTCGACAAGAAGAAAGTCTCATTTGGGCCATCTCAGACATATAATAGTAAGCTGAAACCCATTCAAATTAAATCAGACAAAGCGCAGTTCGATACTAACTCATCGTTCCAATTATATAAGAATAGCAACAGGATGTTTTTTGCAAAAAACATTCAAAGCGAAATTGGCCATAGCTTCTGCAAGAAATAAATCCTTGAAAATTGCATTGCATCATGCGTGTTCGAGTAGAGTTTTATCTAATTCCACATATCATCTAAACCCTCTCCATAATGGAGCGTTTCAATGAAATGTGTAATTGAAATCTGCTCGAGCACAATACACACACACACACACACACTCGCACACCTACATGGTACAGAAGGGTACCGAAAAAAAAACAACCTCGCAATGCCACCGCAAATAAATACTTCATTAAGTCCCATTAGCAAATGGAAAGCAGCCTTCACACGGCCTGCAAATGCACGCGAAGGCGTTCGGCCAAACGTCCTTCCCGTCTCGATCGTCTCGCACCTACCCCCCAACCTTCCTGCCAAACGGATAGTTCCGGATGAGCAACACTAACGAATCCCCAGAACGAAACGGAAGATTAGCTGCACTAGAAAACTCGTGTATTAATTACGACAAATTCAACGACCTGTCAAACGTCAGCCGTCGAAGGAAAGTGCCGTTTATACTGCACGGCAACCGAAGGAAGGGTTTTCTTTTACTTGCACATATGTGTGCACCGTGTTCGAGGTACGCGAACCATCGAGGAACGATTGTTGTTCCCCTGTAGGTCTCCTTTCCACCGATCTGGCGCCTGAACAAATATTGCATTATGCAGCACTCCGTTACCATGGCAACCAGATGCCGAAACACGGTGTCTTGGCAGAACAGCAGCAGCAGCTCCGGCGAAAATTGTGCATCTTTGTGCGACACAGTAACCGCGGTGTCGCTGCTTGTGGCCAAGAAACTAAGGAGTGATTTATAATATGATGGGATGGATTAAGGGCAGAACGGGGGGTGGGTAGAATGGGTTGGGGTAGGTTTTTTGCTAATGTTTTTAATTACCGAACCGACTCCCATTTCCGTTGCGGTGTTTACCGGTGGATGTTGTGTTACCAGAGCGTTTGCTGTATTCTAATGCATGATGATGAATGGGACAGCGTAATTCGAATGGCATACTGTTTTACCATGCCGTGGCAGCGTATTGTGTATTAGCAGTGGAAGATGTAGATACGGATATTGAATGGGAACAAACTATCAAGCGGTCATAACATGGAAACATGATACTCATATGGATTATATTATTTTTCATATTTTGTGTACAACATTACAACAGCGGTTTGCTAGTAAATTATAGATTGAAACACATATCTATTAAATAATATGTGTATTTTTTATTCATTACAGACAGCCTGCTAACAAATATAAACTTAAAAGAATAACTTTATCTATTTCTTATTGTGTATTTTGCCGCAAAGTGTAAGTTTTATAAAAAAAACTCATCATACATACAGGAAAGAATGCGGGAGGAATGGTTTCAGAATAGTCGGTGGAAATATAAGGTGTACAAGGACGGGAGAATTGGATCGCAATTTGAATTGTAAAGGAATCGTAAGGGAGGAAATATAATAATCCAGTTCACATTGGTTTGAAGACATTTCGACATTTGATTCGAATGATTTGATTTATGATGAAGTATATAAACAATCGGAACACAGACATTTATGCTTCAGCTAATGTTGTATCTTGAATGAATGTTTTGAGGAGAGTTTTTCGTATGAAAAGTCCTTAAAACCGTGAGTCAGTTTCTATCAAATGATCATGGACCTTAAAAAAATCCTAAATATTTAAAGATATTCAGATCTTTGAACATAAATTAACATTAACAGGGATTAATTTATCTCGGGAAGTTAATAATTCCATCGAAAATTACGAATCTCCATAATAAATTATCACAGTCCTGTAGTTCAGCTGGAAGATTAGATCATCTTAAGCACCCAACACTAATTTTGTCATTTTAACTGCCCTTTAATGATTTGATGTTTTGTCCTAAAATCACTACACTGTCGGTTCATAGTGTTAGCAACATGCACCAGTCTAGTGATTTGAAAATTAATTCGACATTTGCACTACACAACTGGCACTGCAACTCCTGGTCTCTTTCACTGTGTTTCTCTCACTCTCTATATTAAAGTTGACACTTGGACATTTTCCCTGCCGTGAGTCGAACGCTCGAATTGGCTAAGACGGCGTAGTGGTTCAGAGACACATAGCCGCACAAAATGAGGCGTTGTAAGCGAAGTGAGTAATTTTGAAGAAATAATTAAACATTGCCAGCATTGCCAAGACGCAAACCACCGCTTCTGCTGAAGGATCCACCATACTTTGTGGACGTTGCTCCACGTACGCTCCCGTCCAAGGATCAACGTTTTTGGCGTTTTTCGGATTGATTAAAGACGACGATTTAAGGGTGCTTAATTAAAACCGGTTGCACACGGCTACGCGGGAAACAACCGGCCAAACGATTTAGGATTTTAGGGTGGGGGGGGGGAGTAAGGGGATAGGTAAGCAGAGATCATTACAGCTGCCAGCGTGTGGGGATGCAACCCCGGCCACCGAACGCACACCATGACGCGATGTCTCGCGGATTCTCTCGCTCGCTAACGGAATCATTTAGCGCGTGTAATGTTTAATTTGCTAATTATTTTAATTATTTATGTGCAATTTGCGGTCACTTGCAGCTGGCGTCCGCTTTGGGAAGCCGTACTGTAAGGGGTTTTAGTGTAAGGGGTTCGATAGCTAGGATCCATGGCTTTGGCGATGGTTGGGTACCTAGTTTGGTGTTTTAAGCTGCTCGGTAATTGAAAATTTGGTTACCCAAAGCGGGAAGAAGTGAAAACGGTTGGGAAGAGGTAAAATTTATACGTCCGAGGACAGGATGTGGTTAGCCTTGGAAATTATTATTATCACTACATTGAAGTTGTGTCTTCGGTCGGATAGAAGTGATTCTGATCGATGTGCAACGATCGTAACGTGACATAAAGTGCAACATTGAAACCGAAGTATTCCGGCAGAGGGTGTTCCGGAACATTTTAAAGCTCCTATTTTTTATTGGATGGATAAATACATCACACAAAGGGAATTACAATTTATTTTTTTTAAATCTCTTCCCTTGAAGAGTTCCATTTCTCATCAGATAAATTAGAAAGCTAGGCATCCTTTTACGAACCATCCTGTCACACAGGGGTGAAGACTGAAGGGGCAGTTCCGTCTCCATTAAATCTCGTCGGAAGCCGAGAGAAAATTAATCACTGAGACACTCATTGCATTAAGGGCGCCGATGGTATCAGCCGAAATTCCATCATGGCGAACGTTAAATTGAAAAAGCCAGCCCGTGAAGATCTTCATCGTTGCTTTATGCTTTATTTCGTTTCAGCTGGGTTTGTGTGTTTTTTGTTGCTGTTTGTTGTTTCCACCTTTTAGGGTTCGTTCTCGGTCGCACCTGGGCTAACTGGCACAACCTTTGTTACCTTCAGAAAGAGAGAGAGAGAGAGACGGGGTGGCTCAACATCAACAACCCCCCCAACATGAAAGCGCACTTATCGGTTCCACCAACGGGTTCGACCAATCCCGGACGAGCAATTCATCAATTCGTTCGGTTGGCGTTTTTCCCCCCGGACGTTCGTCGTTCGGTCAGCGATGCTGAAGCTGTGGGTGGCTTTGGATGCTTTGGAAAAGTGGTCAGGTGCGATAGTGTTTTGCACCCCCCACTCTGTTACTGCTTCTCCTGCTGTCTCGTTCCACCAGACGGGGATGGGCGCGTTCGGGACCGAAAGGTATTCTGGCGGGATGTTCCTCTTATCTGCCGGTGATCAACCAGCGCCAACAACCGCCGAGAAGCTGCTGAAAGAAAGATGGTCATTTGGTGGAAGTGTTTTACTCACTCGTGCACGTGCAAAGGAGAGGGCAGTTTTGACTTTGGCCAGCAAAGCCATCGACTGTGACAGCTTTGGAGCTCTTGTCATCCTTCCCCTGTTTTTCCTCACCCTGAAGCACACTCTTCGACACTCACTAATTTCACATTTATGAGCGGTAATTTATTTTTCGTTCCTCCACCGACTGCCACCGCCACCACCAAAAGTGGTCTGAAGCTCCCCAAGCTTCTCCATCCCAACCTCCTACCACCAAACGACTCGAACGGGGAAGTCTTTATCTTCATCTTTGCGAATTCTTACGCTCGCTCTCGCTTTGCTCACCGGTGATCGAAGACCTAAACGTTGCACGGCCCAGGACCAGGAGCCCGCATTATTCTCCTTATGCTGCACGATCTTCTTCGGCCGGGATTGGGAGATCGTTGGGACCGTAGGAATAGTTTCATTTAGCATCGTCCCGTTCCGTTCTACCCTTTGAATCGCGCGAGCACGGACTCGTTCGTTTTAAAGTACTCTCACCACCGAGTGGAATGGCGTGGTGCGGTGCGGACAGCTCCATCCTGAACGGAATGGAACCAGAATGGAATAGGCACGCTGCACCATCGTCCGTTTTGGTGACCACCAACGTAAAAAGCCGATGTGAGCAGTGGGCGTCCCAGAAGATGCTGGAGGACAAACAACGTTTCCAGTGCTCGGTGCGAGTGAATTGCGTGGAGCTTCGGAAGGGAAATTAGCCGGAGTGTTTGTGAGTGTGGGGGGGGGGGGCGGTGAGGTGGGATAATCGAGGGGACAAACGGGCGCGGGCCCATCTCAAAGAGAACCACCGACAGACGACGCCGCGACGAACGAAGAAAAACCACCCAAGCGTCGGCATCTTGCCTTTGATGTTATTGTTATAAGCAAAAATAAATACATCATCATATTAATATTATAATTTTCTTTCTGGTTTTTTTTCCCCTTGTTGTACCCGTCCCCCACCCGGTTCGTCCTTCCCAGCCCACAACTTGTCGTTCCCGGCTGCTCGTTTGTCCTGCCATGTTCGGTGCGCCATTGCGTTTGCCAATCCCATCTCTTTGCCGGTTCAACCGCGTACCCGGGCCAGATCTTTAATGGGTACCGATTCCTTGGCGCGCCAACGCTAACCACCAAAAAGGATGCCGCGCTGTCGTTGAGCTGTGCGTTTTAATCGGTTTTGCGCTCGATCTGCCGTTTTGCCGACACGTCTTTCGGTATCATTTTGCGTGTGCAACGTTTTACGAGGCGAAACAGTGTGTATACCATCTAGTTGGGAAGCCCTGGCACGGGGTGGTGGAAAAGTGTGAAAACAAGTGACTGGTGGGAAGGGATGCTACGCTTAAGGGTGGTTTTTTAATCCTTTGTTCTGAATCATGGATCGTGTTGGAAATGAACAGATTGTAACGCGACAGATCCTATTTTGTATTTTTGTTTTGCCATCAACCTAAAAGTAGTTTTTCTTGTCGATTCTTTAAATTGATTTTCGTTAATATGTGGAAGTGGAATTTAAAAAAAGGAAATCTCAAATAATAAACAAAACCATTTGAAACTAATATGTTATCACATTGGTGAACTATACAACCGATTGTATGAGCATAAATCCTATAACATACATAACCTATCGAACGTACGGTATGAAAGTGATAGCTGAAACAACATTTCAATAATTTTCAGACATAAAAATAATGTTATGTCTTACTTAATTACTTTTATCTTACTTAATTCTTTTTCTGTTTGAGTTCTTTCACTTGATACTGTTTGAGTGCTTTTTGGATGTTCTAATATTGCCGGATATTCTTAAACATTTTAATAATTTTATCTTCTTACGTTCCTATTACTCTAATTAAAATTTATGATTAAGACATCTTCCAACTAAAAAAAGATTCTTTATATGAGTTCTGTAGATTTTGAATCTTTTCGAAGAGAAAAATTTTGAACCAACGAGTGCAATATTTCAATCGATATAAGTTTTAGATTTTTTTCCATCATCTCTCAGATCGAGATCTTCGGATTGTCTATATGTTTGTCTGTTGATAATTGCCTTTCTCTCTTTTAGATTTCTGGAGGTGAGAATCATAATAGAGAACCAACATCACCACCCTTGAAGGAAAAGTGTCTATTTTTCCTGATGGCCAGATTTATCTGTAGCATAGCTAGTACGACTTTGATTAATATTTTTAATCGATTTCATCAGCTCAAATTCTTTGAAAGTCGCCTAACGACTCAAACGACTCTTCACTAAAGTTTTTATTTATTTATAGATCCAATATGACGGCCTTTGCCGTATTTTCAGTAACATATGTACTGAGTTACAAATCATTACAAGGCCTTGTCATCTGCCTTATCCCGGGCATACTCGGTTGACTCTTCACTAAAGCATAATGTCAATTTCTCTTTTCTAAAGATTCTTTGAGTAGGACACTAGTTACTATCGATTGGTATAATCAGATGTTTCCAATATCTTCTATTGGGATCTGTGAGAAAACAGCTTTTTTCATGTTTTCTTTCTTTCCAGTCAAATACAAATTATTTTCAATCATACCTACAGTTTGATATTTTCTTACCGAAGAATCGACTTCGTTCACTCAATTCCTATGCATTAGTTAATAGCACAAACCAAATTGTGATGATATTAGGTACGCCATTTTCCTCTAGGAGTAAATTACTTTATTTACCAACAAGCCGCGTACCACACAGCCTGCAAACTCGGTCATTGTTTGATCAAACCTTATCATACCTTCTCTGATCACGACTCACATCATTGTTGTAGAGCCTCTGGGGCAGTGTTTCTAGATTGCAGCCTACATCAACGCACGGCACACTCTAGGCGAACGTCACAGGCCGCCCAAGATGTTAGGTCGCCACCAGAAGACCACCGAGACGGCGTGAAATGGTAGCTAATTTTCTACCGATGATTAAGTTGTTTTCGCCGTCCGCTGGATTTCTTTCACCTTTCCACCGAATTGGTCACAGTTTTTTTTCCTTCTTTGCTTCCGTGAGTAGTTGTAGCAGTCTTGCTTGCTCCGGTTTTGGTATTACTAGCTTTAGATTTAGTATACTGGGGAAAATTGCCATACATACTATAGACATATAACTTCAAATTATAGTTCGTTGAATGATTTTCATTTAGATATTAACAATTCTAATGGTGAATATTTTTTAGTTAAATTGTATTGATCCTTAACAGATTTTGTTTGATGTTTCAACAAAAACAGGAGAACATCGTTACTGATACAATCTGCACGGTTTAGTTTAATGCTTTCAGATTTCTTGCCTTCACAATTTGTTCCACTGTTTCATCGTGGTTTTATAATAATAAACGTAAACACCACCAGGAAAACCCCAGCAGTTAAAGCAAATGAGGAAGAGAAAGTCGTCAAGGTATGAGAGAAAAAAAACACACACACACACAGCCAGGATGTACAACGGCTTAACGAAAAACGACGAAATAAACGAAAAGGCATTCGACCGCCAAAGGTGTCAATTAATTAGTGTTTACTACGATGACTCTACACAACAAGAAAGACCGGTGCCGCCTGTATGGGTGTTTTGTGTTGGAAGCTTTTCCAAACGGGAGATTTCTTTTATTTTTCTGTGTTGCGGCTCCTTCGAACCATAGCGCAAAGGAAGGTACGAACCAATCAAACCCTGGAAATACAAAAGTGTTGCGATCCTTCCCATTATCGTACCAAAAGCTCAAATTGGATCAACCGCTGGAACGGTTGTGTGAGGGCTTCATTACGATCGTTCGATCCTTTCAGGGGTTTCGGGGTGTTTTTGGGTAGGAATTTGATAAGTGCAAGGATCAGCTGCAGGTAGCTGGCGGTTGATCAATGCCGATGCGGTAGGGGCAACAATTAAGCAAAGCCAGCATCCGTCTGTTTGATGGTGCGGTAACAAGGGAATGATATATTAGATTCGTCTATTCGGGTTCCAACTTGATCTCATAATGTTTTTAATAGCAAAATAAATAAAAAAAACGATTAATATCCTTTTCACTATCCTTGTGTTCTTCCAGAGTTCAATGAAATACAATAATAAAACATTGAAAATTATGTAAAAAGAAGCTGTAGGGTAAAACTTTTTATTTTTGATGAGATTGAAACACAGCTCTTTTGTATACGCTATGAAATAAATGCATTTAACATGCATTGCCCCTCTTGGGTGGATTGATTCAAGCGCTGTCTTAAGCATCGGTACCCGCAAAGCTTATTTTATACTCAAAATTGATACGCTGCAGCAAGAGGTTGATTTTTCCATTCTTTTTGTTAGGTTGCGTTGACGAAACGACCCGGGAAACCTGTTCCTGATGCAATAAATCTTGTTCGGGTGTTAATTAGATTCCTCATAAACTGTTCGAATGTTAGCGTGCAGATAACGTCCGGCAGCTCTTAAGGGTTGGTGTGTGTGTGTTTTTTTGCTCTTACTTCTCCAGAGAGCCTTACCCGTTGCGTATCAACCGTCTTATATCGGAATCGAAATTAGTGCTGTATGATGATCCCTCCGGGCAGTGTGGCCTTCCCGCACACAACCATCGCGCGTACGTCTCGTTTGATAGCTGTCAGGTCTCGAAAGCGGAATGGCATCAACATCTCAATCAATCGTATCAGCGCTCGGTAAAGCTTGTTGCTGAACAAAGCTATAAATAAAGCACAAAACCGCCAAAAGGAATTGCGAAAATCGTCGCCAAGCAATCACTTTTGCCTCGTTTTGCCATTTGCCGTGGCCCCGCGCGAACGTTTGGCGGGCACACCAAAGTGTGTCGATCGTCTTTTACCACCCAGGCACCGAAGAGGCACATGATTATGACTTCGTCCGTCAAAACTGTCGGATGATTATCTTTCGTTCCGTGCGCGGTGCCGCGGTCGGAAGAGATGCTGCCGTTGCCGCTTTTCCGAGGCCCCTTCTCGCCCACCGCCGTTCGCAACCCTGCCGACGAACTTCGATTCGTATAATAACCGTTCTGTGAGTGACAGCAAATGATCGGCATGGATGGATTCACCGTGCGCTTGGCGAGCGGGTGCGGGCAACGCTTGCCGGTTACAGTGCGAAAAGGGTTAACGTTTTCAATAAAATGCCACACACATTTCGCTTTTACCGTTCCCGACCGTGCACACCGATGCTTCGTGATGGGAGATAATTATCCGTTCCGTCATTTTGTTCCGGATACGATCGCTCTTACTACTATGCGGGAACGATCTATGGTATACTGACTCCGGTGACATCGCGGTAAAAGTATGCAATGGGGGAAAAAATATGATCGATTTTATCTGCAACGATGAGGGAGGTTTGCTTGTTGTAAGTTGTTGAGCTATTGGTACAACAATAAGCTGTTAGTTAGATATGAAAGTTTTATACAGTACACCTGCTTTTTAGTACTAGGAAAAAAGAACTAGAAGAGTAAGGTAAAATCTTTGTTCTAGTTAGTTGTGAAGAATAACAAAACACACATTTTGATAAAAAAAATTATAATTTTACACACCCTTTATCAAATTTCAAACACGTTAACATCCGTTTTTGGTGCCCTGCCTTGAAATTTTTACGGAAAAGATAATTTTTTTGTGTTGATAAATTTTTGATAACTTTTCAAAATATGTATTTATATTGAAGAAACGACATTAACATTTAGTGCAAGAAATTGATAAAGAGGGCGAATGATTCACATTGAATTAATATTATTAGCTAATTTGCTTTACATATGTACAGAAAATGGAAAACCTAACGTGAAATCAGTTACTGAAGCGCTCTTGAATAGTACGGAACCAATGCAAATATCATCGATTCACACAAAAATATATTATACACTATTTAAAGTAGGTTCTCTAATATTTTAATATTCGCTAATATTACTTTAAGCCGAGCACATATACGAAGGCGTATGCCGACTTGGCATATGTATTCATCCGTAGCATACGTTCTGTTTCATCGATTAAAGTTGATAGAAATATCGACGAGACAACATCTTTTTTTTATTCAAGGGGAGATAATATCTTTTCTTTTATTAATTTTGTAAATAATCGATTTTTCGAATGAAATAGAATATTTAACTAAACTACTACAATTGAATAAATCATATAATCACAAAATAACATCGCACAAACAAACCAGTAATGTCGTTAATTTATTCTGCTTCATGCAGATGTGTTTTGCATTGAAGCACATGCTTTATTTTAAATTTTAATTTAATTTAATGCTTTTTTTATTTATATTACAAACGAGTTTGTATTGGTGTGGAAGAAATGCTTTAGCTCACATATTTTGAGCCGTGTTTTTTGTCGATATTAAGAGCAAAAATTCCTTACTTACTTACAATATTAATATAAAACAATTAAATTGTAAATTCTAATCTACGTCCAGAAATTCTCATTTGATTAACATGGTTCCTTACCCATTACTCATCAGATAAAATATTTTTATCACCCGGTTGTGTACAATTGTTTACAAGTGTTATTTCAAATAACAAATAGTCCTTTTTTAAATTGTTTCTGACTATAGTATTGTCATTCGTGGCTCATAAAAATCAGCAGTTTGTCATGTTTTATTATGCGCCTCTAATTGCACATTGTTTGCATTTAGTTTTAATTAATTGACTTAATTGCGTATGCAAATGAGGTACGCACATGGTTACGCACACGGAGTTGATGTAGTTCCCATGCTGAAGATGTGGCTTCCGTCTCTGCTTTTGCTGGATTTCTTCACTGTTCGGCAGTTGCCATGCTTCACCGAGCTGCCATGTGCACCAGGGCGGATGTTTCTAATGTTCGCCATTCACGTTTGTATAGAATAAACGTTTAAACATTTAAATGCCCTGTGACACAAAGCGCATTCGATGAATTAGCGGCTTAAAACCAGCATCGATCGACATGCGTCCAACTTCGATTCGGTGTTTCACAGCTTAGATAATTTACACAGAACGTATAGGATTATAAACAATCCTTCTCGGGAGTAATTACAAAAAATGAAACACTACTTTACGATCGTCAGAAGTGAAAATAAGCAACAAAAGAGCGTCCTGGCAGTATCAACGTTGACACGATACATTTTTCACTGTTTTTTTGTTTTTGGTAAAACAGAAAAACACTCACACACACACACTCATATATTTACGACTTTACTCACTTTTGGTCATAATAGCCACAAAAAGACAAGAGGTTCCGCAGCTAGCGGTTCATTATTTTGAAATATATTTTTACGGTGCAATGAAATTGAGCGCAATGGCGGTGACGGCCAAAGAGATAGAAGCGTTCGGTTTACTTATTCCACGAAGATTCAGCAATAAAACGACCCCCAAAACACAAAACAATCCAGAATCAGAACCATTAAACAAACATGCATTAATTGTACAATGGTTAGGGAGTTGGGAGGGGGGGGGGAGGGATGGAGGTCAGTGCGGTGCGAGTTGAAATTGTGCGAAGGACTAGTAAATATTGCTTACGAATCCACTCGAGAAATGGTAATAAAATCAACATGATCACAACAAACTTCGATGTAGGTAATCGTCGGAAGTCCATGACCCGATGCTAAAAATGATGTCTTTAAAGAAAAATGTGGTTTCGGGTTAGAATCTCAATGATTATGGATCGCCGGTGACGGTCGGGCAGGGGAGGAAGGAGATTGTTTTTTCAGTTGCTGTTGGGATCGTAAAATCCATAGCACCATGGAACGTCATTGTGATCACAGAAGTCTCCGAAATGGACGGCTTATTTTACTGTAACGTGCTTTTTTGCTTCCTCCACTGTTTTACTGTTCTGGTTCATGGTAAATAAATAATTCATCACTGACCGCAATCACATTTATGATGTTATAGCGTCTATAGAGAGCGCGAGGAATAAATAAACAGTTATTGTAATGTTATCCGATTACACCAATGGAACGGAAATTTTTATTTCTCACAACAGACACCGCGCCTGGTTTCGTGAGTGAACGTTTGTTTAGCATGCTGTTTTATTTTTGATCAAATTTTCGAAATGTTTGAGAAGCTTAGACAATATTTTTTGAATAAATTTGTATCGCGAGGAAATGATGAAAAAAAGGTTCAACCCTTTTCAAAACAGTGAATAGATTGCATTCGCACATCCTCATTCGTTGCAAAGCAATTGAAGAGCGTCAGTGTATCACTCTTCAAAATTTCAAATCATTACATCCTACCGTATTGCTGGAAACTGTTTCCCCACCATCAGTGACGGTGATTGTGCCTCATCAGCATAAGCAATGTAAAAGCCTGTAATTTCGATTAGTCACACTTTTTGTTCGCTTGCTGGAGGCGCCCTCACAAGACGCAGATTGAGCTCCGGCCTCAGAAGTATTCGAGCAACCAGAAGACTGAGAGTGAGCCACACACACACTCTTTATCCACGGGCAATGCCGGATCGATTCATGCAGCATTCCGGCGAGCCGGCAGCTGAATCTGGGCGCAGCTAAATGCGCGATAGCAGAACGAGCTGTGGCAGAATGCGAAGTGAATGAAACGAAATCAAACCGTTGGACCGGTGGGTTTCTCCCCAACAGGGCATGAGCGACAGAATCGGCCGGAAAATTTGACGGTATTGAAAGGCGAAGAGGCGAGCAAAACATACAATGTTAATAAATAATAATAGATCGATTAAAGTAAATGAGATTAAATTGTACCCACTAACAAACGTGGCCCGGGAATGAAGGAAAAGATAACGACAAAACGATCACCAACGATCGATCGTTGCCGAACAAGCGAACGGGCGAAGGTTGCTCTCGGCAATGGCGACTCATTTCGATAACAGGATCCTAAGCTTGCAGGGTTGGAATAAGCCTTCAGGATATGAACAACCGATAAGTGCATGTAATCTGCGTTCGGACACGATTAAAAGTAATCTAAAGGGGTTTCCCATCCAAAACTACTTCCATTGCACATATTTTCCCGAAGATCCTAAGCGTGGAGGATCAATCATTTACAAAACGGCATTAAACCTTACCGACACCTATCAATCCATTGGAAAACGTACGGACATTCTTCAACAGAAGATTCCCTAACATCGACTCGCTGGTGTTGGTGGTAGCTTAGTTTCAAATTTTTAAGTTTGTTCCGCTTTTGACGCGTTGCTGGCCGGTGTAGAAAAAGCACAAAAATGAGTAATTTTTCTATCCGGAACGCTGGAATTGATTCCGAAACCGAAGGAGTAGTCGGCTATTTAGTCCACGTTCTTCGCTGTAGGTAATGGTCAGCGAGCGTGTGGGCACGAACCCAATTGCCACTTCGGTTCGGGGTTTTTTTTTCTTTTTTGAGGGAGCCTTCATTAGGACTAGTCCTGGGAAAAATGAGACCTACCTCCGCGGTGGAAGGCACGCTGATACCAAGGCACGTAAATTTGGACGCCTTACAACTGTTATTAGGCACTGCTTCCTTGTCCTCGCATAAGTGACCCGGCAGCAACGGCCGGTCGACGCTTGCGGCAGGAACTTCCACCAGGCAAACAATGATCGTGATGATGATAATGATGATCAGCACCAGCGTACGCGGGTCGATAGCGATGGCGACCACCCACAAATTAATTACTCCTTTTATGGAGGCGCGATTTTTATTGTGTTTCCAACGCTTCGACCACGGGTGACACGGGAACGGGGTGGAAAGAAGCCCAAGACGAAGTTGCCAGTGGTGGTCTTGCGCTAGTTAATGATTCGGATGATTTGCTTCACCCTCGTGGTCACTTCACGAACCCATGTTGCCATGATTTTCCATGCCCTGCCGTTTCCCCACCCCCCCACGTTTCGCGCACGACCATTGTGCGGGATCCCGCAGGTTCCATTTATTTTACCTTTCTTTCAGTTTTGATTTATTTGATTGGGAAATAATGACGGCTCTGGTGGTCCCGTGCGGGTCCTCGAAGCCTTTTCGCTTCCCCAACCGGACCCTTCGGGTTGTAGCCGTGGGGCACCCAGATGCTCCCAGTGGTCGAGGTGGCGCAAGACGATGCTCAAGAATCGTGTGAGAAGTGATAAATTACTAACAGCTTCATCAAGAACGGGAGGAAAGCCCGAAAAGTCCGGCAGCAGTGGTGTAAGCAAGCCAATAACAACCTCCCCAAACCTTACTCCACCGGTGGCCGATCCAGCAAACAGGAACGTCACGGAATTCGACCATCTGCGGCGTCGGAACTCCGCGTTGCTTACCGTCTCATTGGTCAAAGCGCCACGGTACAACTGTGGTCCGGGGTTGTTCGCGCTCCTTATCCCTGGGCGGTACATTTGCATGTTTTTTTTATTTCCCGGGCGAACTGGTGAAGCAAATCGGCGACGGAGTTTGGTTTAATTAGGCGGCTTCAAACCCGTCACGTTGAGCTAAATTGGCGAGGAAATGGGGGAAAATGGTGCGGCCCGAACGTATCAAAACGGAAACGGCGATAGGTGCATTAAACAAATGGGATTTCACAAACAGCGAAACAAGATAAATTATACCATACGGTAACGAACGCAGTTTACTGTAACAACGAATTATTGTGAAGCTTTTCTACTCGGCTAGCAGGTGGGATAAATCCGAAATTCAACAGAAACTGCTTAGAAGCGTTTGATCCCAAGCAAACAATGTTGCGCAAGTTTGAGTCCCTTTTTTCAACTGTTTGGCCTTCAGTTTGTACTTGTACTCATATGTATTAGCTATCATTAAATCGGAATAAAATTTAATGAGTTCTAGTGTGACATTACCCCAAGAATATTTGAAAATAATATCAAGACTTCAAAATAGAGATTTAAAATATTTAAAAATATACAATTTGTAAAAAATAAGCATTCCTACAATTTCACAAGGAAATTTTCAACCCAAAGGTGTAGTTCTGGGAAATTTTAAGCAACGTCAACCACAACTCAAACAATCCAAATCAAAGCTCATCTTTCAACCCGACTATACGACGGTTTGGTGCAATGGTTCAAGTTATTTAAATTCAAGGAACGGGCCCTTCCAGCCGAAAGAAATCTGCCATGCTAATCCCAACCGCATCATACCAAATGAGCCTTCGCTTCCGCTGTCGTTTTCGAGTGCTGTTCCTCATTTCAGCAAATTAAATTAAAATAAATTATCGTTTTATGTCTATCATCTCAGTATCGCTGTTTTTCCGTTGCTTTGCCCGTTGCTTCCTTGCTTTCTCGCTTCAACAATCGGTGTCGATATTCGCTTTTGAGATTGTCAACCGCAAAGCAGTTGAAATCTACAGCCGTCAAATGAGTGAAACCGCATATGGAAAAAATTAACGAAGCAAATTAGTGCCGCAATTCCGGGGGGGAGTTGTCGGCATTCGGTTTAATATAATCTGCCGCTGCAAGCAACAGATAGACGGTACACCGATCAAGTTGATAAAAATGTCTCAATTGCCAACACAAATGAGGCTGGTCGGATGGTTCGTTGCAGGGACGGAAAATCGTTCAAACCGATCCGTTCGTTCCGATTTGGCAGTTCGTCATCTGTTGCTGTGTGTTTTGAAGATCGACCCACAGTCAACCTGCACATGGACGCTGGAGATGCTCCAGCGCTGATGGTAGTTAGTTCCCGTCCGCATGCAAATTAGTGCGGGCAAGGAAACTGCGAAACTGGATCTCATTAATTACTAATTAGCTTCCAACATTCATGACGATGTCATTTCTCGTCTTGTCAACGGTCCCGAGCCCCACAAATGAGCTGCGGTCGGAAGCGGGTTTTGTAAGATCAGTATAAACGGAATAAATTGCAAGACGTCGGGAAAATGGGTAAACCCCGTGCATGGAGGAAGCTAAAACGAAAAGCGAAAAAGAAATCCTTTCTGTCACTGATAAGCAGGCTGCCGGACGGGTTTGAAGATGGTGGTAATTGCATTGCGAATGGCAACCACTCAATTGCGGCCATGCGTTGCACAGCTGGGCTAATTAATTGTCACGCGCAAAAGGGCGCTCCACCGAAAGGGGGGCTGGGGTATTACAATGTAGACCGGACGTAACCAATCCAGTTGCCGATTGGATTGCTATTCTGCACAACATGATCGCACTTGATCGGGTTGTGCAAAGTGCGTGAAGCAATCACTGGGTGCTTATTAAGCCTCAACGACGGTAGTAAGGGTGTTTAATATCGTTTAAAGTGGTTCTCTTCAAGACCTACGCCATAATTACTGTGATCTGTTTCGATTGCGTGAGTAAATTTCGATTCAAGTGGCTCCAGCGCTAGTGGAAAAGACGCCTGTGAGGAACTTAGGGTATGGTGTGGTGATTTTCAATAACAATAATACAAGTTTTCTTTATCGTAATTTGTAACAAAGATTTGCATTTACGTCGATTTCCGGTGCCATATGGTCGTTTCACAATAAGTGAATTTATCCTCGTTTATGTAAACACACACAATCTCATGCCTGTGGATAATCTTCTATATAATTTGGAATAATTTTCAAATTACGAGTTGTGGAATCTACTCGAAAAAGCAAAATGAAATATTGAAATGTGGTAAGTACATAATGGAATTACAATAAACATTTCAGAGATTCGCGACAACAACATTCGCGATTTTTGAAAACTTCTGATAAGATTGTTAGGTTCTGGCCGCTAAAGGTTATTATAGAAATTAAAACTATAAAATGTCCAAAAACTACAGTTCTACAGTTTTCAATTTGCATTCGAACGTTTGTAGAACTGTTGCTACAGAACTTTGTTATAGAAGCTTTTTGATTCGGCAACAGTTCAAGGGGAGATCTCTGCTCCTGTGTTCTCTAAACGTTCCGTTAGTTTACGGCTACTGACTACAAAGTCTTATCATTTTTGTGATTTACAGTGTGACAGTCTTAATCACTTAAAGTCTCATTATGTCTTTACAACGGGTTTTATGTACCATAGTCTCTAGTATATTGTTTAAAAAGTATTTCATTGCACAAAGTATTCGTATTGTACTTTTTATCGTTGTACTGCCAGCGATTAAGATAACATTATGAAGCGAATGATTGTGCTTAGTTTTAATCATTAGACTATCATTGGAGGTAGTCTAAGGTCTAATAAATGAACTGTAAAATACCAAGGAATCACTCGAAAACATGTATTTAAAAAATGGCGAAAAGAGTTTTTCATAATCATTCCACTGAAATGTAGATATCAGTGTTGAAATTTACGAATCTAGGAAGCCATACATTATGATAATTTTTGTTTGTATGGCTCGACAATCTGAACAGTTCTTGGTCTGCCATTTCGGACTTTTGTAACTCGAACGGAGAAACGGCCCGAATGGGATTTTGAGACGGTCCTATCGTGTGTTCTTCATCACCTGGGTGATATAAAGTGTTGTTATAACTTTGTTTACATGTTACATGCTTCAGAAGCCAAATGGTAAAACGATGTCTGATTCAAACTCCAAGATAAACGGTACTTTACGGGCGAACTTTCTCAAACAATGAATCAATGTTCTCAAATCCATCGACAAAATCGAATTATCGAGTTTTTAAACTATCATGATTGTGCTTCATTCAAACGTTCTACGGCCATTTTCTTGATTAGCATATGGAGAAAAGCGGAAACCATCCATCCGGTTCCACTGTACAACGAAACACCTGTTGTACTGCCAACAACATCCAGAACATGTTCATCTATCAATCGTAGCTAGGATGGGTGGTATGGGAACGATTATTACCTTTACTTACCTTTACGTGATACCAGTGCCAGCTGCACAGTCAATTGGGTGAGATTAGTACGGCTCGCACGAAATACAGTTTCGAAATAAATTATCATAATGTTTGCATGCAGCAAAACATGAGAATAAAAAAATATATTAACAGTTTGATTCATTTCGTTCGGTTCAGGTTACTTCACAACACACTCGCAAACACGGGCACTAGCGAAAGGATTCGATTACGATTACGATCCATTAGGACGGCATCAAACTAACTCAATTACCGAAAATTATATCTCTTCTTTTCGGGAAACTCACATTTCCCCTTTTCGCACATTTTGGGCTTTTTTCTGGCGAGGAAACATGTATGGAAAACAGATTTGTACTAGTTTGCAGCAAGGTTAATAGTGCGAGAGCATGCCCCATGCTTCGTACCACATAATTAATCTTCATTATGCTAGATTTGGCTGCTGTTACTGTGCGGAAAGTTTGCAATGCTTCGGTACAGTTTAGAAACAAATTCAGAATGAATGTTTTTTTTTGTTTTGCTTCATGCACAGTGGAAAGAATAAAGAACGGAAATGTCGGCACCACTAACAAAATGTAATTAAATATCCGGTCGAATAAGCAGCCAGATAACATTTGCTCTACAGAATGGTACGGGAGTGGAACTTAAAACAATTTACTACTTTACCGACAGTTAGCCAACTGCTTAACGTCCTGGCACGCATGGTTTTCTCGCGTTGCAGGGTAATATTATGTTATCCGAAATACGAAAAATACATTACACGATAGGGAATAGAAATGGCCTCCGTAGTTACGGTTTTAAATCAGTGGTCGGCAAGGTACAAATTTGTACTTTACTGACACATGCTAACATTGCTCAAATTTCTTCCCAAATTGTAATTAAAATCTAAATTTTATGGGCGGTGTATGAGAACAGTTGAATATTTTATATTATTTCCATTATGACGACCTTGTAGTAGTACTTTCAAAATAATCAAAATTGTTCTTTAAGAAAACAGATACCTTTGGTATCCTTATTAATTAATTACGGCTGGCATTAAGATTGTACCACATTATAAGTTTGGTAAAACACTACGAATACTAAAAAAGGTTCTAAATAATGATTATTTTGTACGATAAAGTTTCGTCAGTACAATCATTCGTAACTCCTGTAATCTACAGCTTAGTATTAGCATCTTTAGCCAAAAGGCGAGTTTTAGGTTCAGATAAGAATTTTAATGTTGGAGTATTCATTACATTTAAAAAAAAAACATAATTTTTTTACTATTTTTGTCTATTTTTTTAAGAACGATCGAACTGCTATTTTTTACCAAAATAAATTAAATAAAAAATAAAATTATGTTACAACATGTTTTTAACATTACCTCGTCAGATATAAAATAGTACAAACGAAAGAATGCAAAATTATTAAACTAATTTGCTTCCACATTTGAATATAAACACCGAATTTTTTGTTTTACTTTGATAAATTAATGAGAAGCCCAAATAAATGGTTAATTTACATGACATACCCGATGACATTGAATATTCCGTATACTCGTAAATTGAATTAAGCACCAAAATTTGCTATTTTACTCTACGATTTATATTTTCATGATATTTAGCACCAAGCTCCGGGAAGTTTTGCCGACCACTGTCCCAACCTGCACTAATGCACGTAATGCCAATTTCGCAATTAACATCAATCTAAAATATCACTAATTAGTTCGCTTTTCTCAACGCACCTTAACTTTTCACCTGGGCAGTGGCTTTCCCTCGTACCGGCCTTCTTGCTGCATCCCTACATACTGCTTTAGATTTTTCGTCCATAATCCTCCATGCTCGGTTATGGCACCCGCTAACCCAGTCTGCACTGTGAGTTGAAACGGGACGCGATCACTCGTTCCCGTTTTCCCAACTGCTTCCACCTTTTTCCACCGCTGGAAGACGGGAGGGGGGAGGGGAAGCTTACCGTGAAAGCTTGCCCTTCGTACTTCCCGGCCCTGGGCCAGGACGCCCGGCTGATGGCTGCTTTATGATTGCCTCCGTCTGCTCCCCATTGTCGCACTTGTCTGCAAATGCCAAGTCACAGCTATTAGAGAACGACAGTTCCTTAGCACGGTGCAACATGACCGCCCGCCCGCCGCCCGAGCTGTGTCCCCCTCCCCCCACCCCCCTTCATCATGCCAATCCTTCCGGCCGTACGGACGAGAAAATTTCAGCACCGAAGCCTATCCGGCAGAGATGGATCTAACCCATGCCACTCAGCCTCAGCCTGCACTGCACGGTTCGGGGCAGCAGTTCAAATGGTTGTTTCCGATCGCTGCGTTCGCTCGTCCGCCGAAGTCGTTGCTCCCCGGTATAACGCAGCATAGACACGTTTGTCTGGTTAAAAATCGATACTTTGCCTTCTCAACGCGGCCCCGTTGTCGGCAAAGATCAAAGAGCAGCGATCTGCGGTGGAATGAGCGCTCAAGCCCGTTTATAGTTAATGCTATAACACACCTTCTTTGCCAACCTGGCGTTTTGGACAAAACGGTTCGCTCGGTGTTATAAGTGAAATGGGAGAAGCAACACGACGAAATATTGGCGACCCCACCAAGTCTCGTAGATGAGGGATAACGATGACGGGAAGGGTGGACCGGAGGAGGAGGGAGATCATCATAATGATGTTGCAGAAAATGGGACGCAATACGGACCATCAGTCTTTGCGGTAGAGACAACTACTTATCCCGATCCCCCGGGCGACCCAAGCCACTCTGAGGTAAATCTCAATGTACATCGATACAAACAGCCAATAAATATGATTCCACCATTCTGAATGCTTTACCCTGTCTGTATAGGTGTAAGCAGAAAAAGAGTGTTTTTGAGGGCTTTTTGTATGATTAAAACAATGCGCTGAGCAAAATGACATAATATTGCAATTAAATAAAATTGAAATATCACGTTGGGGCGAGAAAAAAAAACCCAAAAAGTAAGGCATCGGTTCCACTGGTGCGCTAAAGCAAACTGCAACCGAGTGCCTTTTAATTTCTTTTCGCCGACTTCTGCCGTCACACCTTCTTTGCTAATTTAGCAGTTTTTGGCATTCCATTGTCGGCGTGCCCAAAATAAGCACTTGCATCGTGTCGTTCGTGGTGTTCGTTTAGCATGCGTGTCGAAGGGAAATCGGAGCGGAGTAATGATGCAAACCTGGGATCTGTTCAAACAAGCTGCCCACCGAACAGATGTGAGTATTGTTTTCGGTTGGTGCCTGAGCTAAGGATGTTGGGTTTGTGTTGTATGCTGGAATTGGCAAATGCAGGAATGCGGAATGGAATGTTAATATGGCAGAATATTTTTAAAATTCATTCGAATAATCGAATCTTCCAAATAAGAATAAACATCCCTTTTTCTAATTTTTGTGTATGGCATTACAACCTGAATCAGGCCACCATTTTTGACTTCCGTACTTGGATTTATACACATCAGGACATCCTTTATATACCTTTTCTATCAGCATATTTAAATGTAGTTCGTTATTATTAAAACTTTTAGAAGGAGCAACCCAGTGAGGTAATGATATTGGTGCAGGTCTTTCAAATGATAGGACCAGTATTAAAATCTCGTCTAAGTCCAAGTCTTTCATCCAGAAAGAGATGTTTCCGCTTGATCTTACATATCGGTAAGCTAAAACGAAGAACTTACATATCAAAGGATGTATTGAAATGTGTTTAGTAGTCTATTAGGCCTTCCGTATAATGGTTAGTTAAACATATGTCAACTCTGTAACCGAAAATTCAGTCTTTTCAAGAGACCAGGACGATTCGGTTGAAGTTGGACACCGGCACTGTAGTATTGAACCTCCTTAACCAGTGTTTCACTGAAGCATCTTTTTCCAACCATTTTTTTTTCAACCATTTCCAAGTTTTCCAACCATTTTTTTTTTGTTTCATTATATTCTCAAACATGTATAACAATGTGATACAATAATGTAAATAAAATTATAAGAGAAAAAATAACAAATAAATCAGCATAACGTTGTTACTTTTGATAACATGATATTTTTTATCATGTCAAATGCACCTTAATCTACAATAAAAAGGGGAGTTGCGTCCCTGATTTTTAAGCGTAATTTTGTTAAACCGTTTTATGATTAAATCATCGGCAAATCTTGACGGAGATTAATCTTTTGTAAAGAACTGGAAATGGGATAGCTTTCTCGAAGATAATTCTCATTATTTTAAAGGTCGGTTGATAAATCCCCCCTTATAGCTAACCAGGAACTGTACTTGGCCATTTAGGTTTGTGTCCTGTTTTGTTGGATGAACATAGTTCTTCATCTAGGACTAAGGATTCTTAATGCCAGGACAACGATTACGTGATATCAAACCATCTGTATTATTGATTGTAAAATATTCCGCAAGTTTATTCCTTATTTTTCCTTCCTCCAGAGGTCGGTATTGGTAAACATTTCCAATACTGAAGATATGCTCCAGTGCAATGATGTGTCACTCTCTCTGGAATATATATTTTTCCTAACATGCCTGAGTGCTCCCGCTGAGCAGCCCACACCAGGAGATTTTGTGATCTGTTTGGGTCTCGGTCACACTCCATCAATGTTTTACCACCTGCAAAACACGAAGAAAAGGCTAACGAACTGAGGCCATCCGAATGGCATTTGCAATGCTGGGCTCTTCAACATGACCGTTATCCCATCAAACTGGGCGCAAATCAAACCGTACCACAAAAGTGGAAATGATTCCCGGGCAGTACCCTGCCGGAGTGCCTGCCGGACCAAGTTGACGAGGGTTGGGAAGCAGACGTACAGGCAACAATAGCTAAAGTCAGCCAAACGTACCAAACACTGGGAGTTCGAACGTGTTGAAGTGCCAATGGAAGTTGTTCAATTACTTATTCACTTTAATTAGTTGCGGTCCATTGTTTTCCCCCGAAACCCGTGGCCAGTTGCTTCAACGCCTTTGCCATCCCCGGGCCAAGTCTTTTTGCATTGTGCATGTGGTGGCCCATTCGAATGATCCTTGTTTCTGACCTGCTAGGCCTCCTATATAGCCTCTGGAATGGGCTAAATTTCGTAAAGTCATCGCCAGGCAGCTGAATTGAGGCTTTAACGTTCGATGTGTTGTCCCGTGCTTCTTCACGGTAAGCCTGTCGGTCTGATTGAAGCCCACGGTTATGGATATTAAGTTCTCGTTTAATTTCAACTATCGATCGCTCTCTCCCTTGCTCTCTCTATCTCTCCAAGTTGTGTTTAGGGTTTATGTATTCTCAGTAAGTGTCACAGATACCACTGGAATGCATGTAGAGGGCAGGAACATCGGGTTCAGTTGGTATATTTGATTCAATTTGGAAAAGGGTATATATGCACGGCGATTTTCAAACGACAATAACTATTTACAAATAAATTAGAATCGGCTCAAATGTACGAAGGAGTCACGCATAGAAGACACGACCTTTTCCATGAATCCACGGTTCCTGGGTGTTCCCGCTCCTGGGTACCTTCTCCGTTCGGGTACACCAAACGATGTAATATTAGTTTTTATTGGTAGAAAAACAAAAACCGTATTGCTGTTTGCAGCAAACATCGCATCCGAAAACCAGAAGCCAGTTTTTTTTCCACGGAACGGTAGCATTGTTGGTGGTTCACTTAGCACTATTCTCACGTGCCTTCCAATAAAAGACGGTCCGTGCCGCTCGACGGACATGCCCGGTTCGCAACGAGTGCTCCGAAGGGTGCAGTAAAAGCCCTCCGGATGCCCATGACGATCGGGGGCCCAACCTGTGCCGTCCAGTGGCCAGTGCAAACAAAACCGGAGGAAAAAGCCCTTACCTGCACGGCAATTCTCATTAAACGGGTTAACCATCCTCGCGGGCCGAACGAATCGTTTCGACCGATCCCGTTGCCTCGGCGACTCAATGGTCGCCGGCAACCGATATTTGCTCTTTGGCACCAACTACCTTCAATTAGCATCCAACGGCAGCTTCCGTTTCGATGGTCAGGTTAAAGCAGTGGCCAGGTACGGTTGGGCTTCGCAGGCCTACCAGATCCATCTCGCGTAGGCAAAATTAAGCCATCCTCTGCGTACGCTTCGGTACGCGTACAGTGAGTGGCGGCATCGGCCTGTACTCAATAAAAGCCAAATCAAAGCCCAAAACGGTAGCCAACGGTAGCCAATAGGGAAACGATTTTCTAATCATTACCCTTGTGTAAACGGGTGTAACCGGGCGTAACGCTGGCCGGTGCCTTTGTTCTTGTGTCGGTCTTTGTGGAGGTAGAAAATAGCGTTCTTAAGGTTTTTTTTTGTTGTTTTTTTCCTCTTCATCTTCCTGTTTGTATGTTGAGGCTAGATCTAATTTATCTCTTTAAACGATCAGCCTTTAAAGTCGTGTCTTTATGCACGTATATTACATTAAATGGTTTGCATTCTTCGTAAATGCGTTTCCTATTGTAATTCGCTTGGGAAATGAACGTCGAACATCCCATTCTATCGAATTGCTCCATACGTTTCCTCCATCTGAAAATCAATTCGGAACTTAATTGTTCGGTTGATTATGGATAGAACAACTTAACAGACATCCCGAAAATGCATGAAGCGTGGATCAAAAGGATATTGATTGTCTAGAATCTAGAGCGGGAGCATGTAGAACAGAAGACACGGAACGAACGACGGATCTTTGTTTTGAAGATCAGGCACGGACAAACACTTCCCGCTTCCGACGAAACAGATAAGACTATTGCTGACTTGCTGGACGTCGCCCGGTGAGTGAGTTCCTTCCGAACAACCTAACGATTGCCTCAAGTTTCCACCCGAAAAGGCTGCAGCAATGTTGCACACATTCCATTTTCGGTAGAATGGCTTCATTAGGCGAACCGGAACGAAAGAGAGAGAGAGAGAACGGTAGGACAACTTCATCAACCAACAGGAGCAACAGGAACCAGATCAACATGATTTCTTTACTGCGCTGCTCGTTTTCCACCTCTTACCGAATGGCAATGGCTGTGCATTTGGGGAGTTTTGTGAGAAATTGGTTATGGGCTTTCGATCATTTTCATGAGGGCTCGTACACGCACCCGACCGGAACTGATTCGCAATTAGATCGACATTCAGCTGGCTTCAGTGGCGGTGCAAGCAGGCAGGCAACGACAGCAACGAGTGTTTGATGCAGCTAAAAACCCATACTCGACTTTTGTCAACCAGATGCATTATGAACCGTGACTGATGACGTGTGCGACAACGGCATGGCAGCCAATTCGGATCGTGCGATCTACCGAATGCTTCATCAATTGGTGATTTTCGTGTTTTGTTGGTGCACGGTATCGTTTGCCACCGAAAGGGAACAAATTATCATCACTGCCAACCTCATCATGATGGATGGCTGCAGCGAAAATGTCAGCGTTAGTGATTTTGTAATTAAAAAGCGAACACAACGCAAGGCAACAAGATTTGGCAAATGAATCTGTTTTATTCATTGACATTTAAAGCGTTAATTATAATTAATTTAGACAAATAAAATGTATACTGTAGACTTGGAAAAAACAACTACAAGAGGACTGATTTTATCGCGGCAAAGATTTTTAATTCAAACAGAAAAAAATGTCTAGCTAACAATAGAAGCAAGTGGCTAGTGGGGAAATATTATTTTTGCATAACTTGATTTACCCAATGCTCTAAGTGTATTGGATTTTAATGGCATGGGTTTTTTGTTTGCAATTACACTTGATACATTCGACTCATCGACAGTAATTTCACGTGCATTCATCATACCGTAATAAACATTAGAAACTTTCAAAATGACCCCAACACATTACAGGTGATTTTCTGCGGACAAACATATCGTTTGCCTCATGTTCCATTCGGAAAATAACGCACACTGGTAATGTTGTTGAATTTATTTGTAATTTTCCCAGACACGTGAGGTGAAGAAAGATTGCGTCGGAGTGTTCAATTTAATTAAGCGACTACTTTCCAAGTTGCCGATGGGCCACTAATGCGCCACCGCATACAAACTCAACGTGAACATGGATGGGCGTCGTTGGGTGGTGGGGATTGTATAAAACCTTCCCCATGTAACAGTGACCAGGAAGCAACCGATCGTGGTTGCTTTTGATTCACTATCGTAATGAATAAGTTTGTGCCGGTGATAGGGCACCAAAGGGACAAAACTGATGGACGGTTGATTGTACACCCCGTGCACACTCGATCAACCATTAATTCGCCCGCTAATGATTGGCGCGATAACTCATCAACCCTGGACAAATGTCAATCGCTCGACGGTACCAGGACGAATGTGTGCCGCAGCGGTTCCGATTGGATCGATGCACTTTTCATTACGTTTCATTTTAAAATCTCCTCTTTGCAAATTACAGTAATCAATGAAAATGTGCGGCGACATCGGATCGGATGACATCCGCCCTGATCCGCTTCGCGACGAAGCACCCATCGCTTTTATGACGCAGAGGAACGGGGAGAGGAGAGGGAGAGAGAAGTTTTCAAACGATAAAACTATTCTGTTAGCGACTGGGAGACTCTTTTCCCAGTTTGCATTGGTTATGATCTTAGCAACGAATGGGTAAATGTACAATTTATCGATTGTACGACAATTTGAGCGATGAATGATTAACGTGGTGTTGCTTTCAACTAACTTACGTACCTTACGGGCAGACTATGGGACGTCAATCAAAAATATTTATGAGTCAATTGATTCCCCAACTCAGTTACTGTTCATCAGCAGCAGCAAAATACGAACACCATAAACTATTCTCTTTATATCCTGCTGCAGCTTACATTGTACAGGGTAAAAAATCACATTAAGCTTCTTTTTTCGCAACCCACATTCTAGCATCTAGCACGATATTCTAGAAAATTCAATTTGTTATAGGACGTCTAGAGATTTATGGAATAAATTATATCATACATATCATACAGTCCGTTCCATAACAATAAGACTACTAGTTTTTGTAGAGAAACTGGAAAAGATAAAAAGAGAGAGTATTAAAAATGATGTTCTGCAAAGTGGTAGACACTATTACATTTTTTCAGATTATACACATTTGCAAGGTTATTATTGTAGCTATGAAATTATAAAACACTAAGCGCAAAAAATAATATAAAATTGAAAACATAGAAAATTTAGCTCGGAGACGAAAATTACCGCATGCCAAGGATACCCAAACTTTGAAAACAAAAATTCTTTAAACAAAGTTATGATATTCAAGAGACATCCTATAACTTTTCGAAAACACTCTATAATTTTTACGGAATTTTTAAATTGATGATATGCATCAGAAGCGACGATATTTCTGTAGTAGCGTCATAGTTATATACATGGAGCAATTTAGAAACGTCAAAAAGTATGATATATTATGCGTTAAAATTTGCACAAATATGAACAAACTTTTATTTTACTATCTACAACATTGCAGAACATAATTTTTTATCTATCTCTTCAATTTTTCCAGTTTCTCTCAAAAAACTAGTGATCTTATAATTATGTTACTGTCTGTACTACTAAAAACTAAATTGACATCAGATACACAATAATCCACGACAAACAAAGAATGATAAGTTAAGTCATATTAGTGATAAAAATTAAGGATTAGTATTGAAATATAAAACTCAAGTAAAGTAACCGTATTATCGAATACATTACTCTTGATACCGTGAAGTATCATTTAAACAATGTTCATGTTTCACTTTATTGCACACAATTTTGTTTATTTTTTTTTGAGGTACCAATCAATTCAACGAGATAGTTTGTGCTGCCGGAAATTGTTCGTCGATAGTATCACGAAGATTGTGGCCTGTTGGTAGCGATTATCTCTAATATTAGTTATTAAAAACATTGCACACATTAATTATAAACTGTTTTGGTTAGACGAGTTGTTTTTTTTTTCGCTTCGAATGATTAGATCCATTTTGGATAAGATGCGAAGTTCGGGGTAGAATGTCATTGTGACGTTTTTTAAGGTCTACGCGTCCCGACTTGATGAAAATTGGATTCGTTTTGTAGCAGTACTGAGCGGTTCCGATTAAACCCGATAGCAGCTGTGCCTAGATGGGTTGTTTTAATTGACGTACAATGACGTACAATAATGACAACATAGCCAATTCAAGCACAGAGCATTGCGTAATTAAGGCATTTGGGTAATTTTCTCTTGAGTATTTGTTTCCGTCCAACTAACGACTGGGAAAAACATTTGGGTTGTTGGTCAGCTTTTCGATGTAAATAAGTTATTAATGTCATGTATAACAGATTTGAGTAAAATTATTCTTTTCTTCGACAATAATTTACTCGATTATACTAAACATTTAGACAAACAAATATATTGCAAACATTATTATTGTAGAGTGTAATTGTACAACTTCTCATAAGCCTAATTATTTATTCTACCGTCTTATGTTTAAACCTATCCGTTACACCCATGTTTTTGATAAATAAGCTTGATTTGACCATATTTTCTAATTCTCTCGCTACAAACAAATAATTATAAATGTGTGTGTGCGTGCGCTTATTACAAAACAGTCTAAACACGTAATATATCAATTAGGAGCAGATGACCACCGTGTTAGAGTGATGGTTTTACAAAATGGGCGCATAAGGTCGAAATTCAAACCAAACGGTGCTCTCTCTCCAGAGAAACGGGTGATTATAAAGTCATTTCCGCTTCGTTCTTTACGTGTAACTTATAGCTGGTTTGATTATTTGTAGACCGTAATTAAGGTATTCTCTAACGTTTCTATGATTTAACCACAAACACACATTTCGGGTTTTGCGGTACAAGCCGGCGCTGTGCAAGCCGCTGTTTTGTTTGGTGAATTACTGTCAAATGTATTGGGATTGGGAACGACTTTTTAATCTCACGATCGCCACATGTTCAAACAGTGGTTGATGTACAGGTGATTGGTCACAAATTTCAACAGCTGTTTGTTTGTGGTTGTAAGTATGATTTGTAGAGAAGATGTTCGGCTTGGAAATGGGAAAAGCCGCTACCAATATGGCAACGTAAACAAACGCTTGTAATTGAAATGTTCATGTAATTGTTAGAAATTTTATATGAACTTAATGGAAAAAAAAGCTCTGTAAATGTAGTCATTTGAATAATACAGATATTATGAATTTAACAGTACTGTAAAACTTTTGATTCGATTTATACGTTTTTATTTTATTTCATTTTAGTAATAATAATTTAAAAATCAGTGCTGTTGCGCAAGAGATATAAATGCAGTAAAGTAGATCGAGAAATATCCGCGTTCTTTTGAGCAACTGACAATCCTTCAATCTCCGCTATAACAAGAAGTAAGCATACTCAAATGCGAACCAAAGCCAAAAAGCAGCCAAATGTGCAGCTAATAAGACGTAAGGAAGGAAAGGAATCACTGCCACTCGAAACCCGCATCTTCGCGAAAGAGACAGCGCAACGGGGAACGCACCAGCGCGCAATAAATAATACATTTAACTTCTAAAACACTTTTGCACTTAGTCTCCTAACTACATGCGCTCAAAAGTCAATTAACCAACTTAACAAATTAGCCACCGGAACCGGAAGGCACCGAGGGGAAAGGCGGCTCTGATTGGTCGGTACGCACCGTAGCACCGCCCCCGTTTTGAAAACTGAACACGCGCAGAGAGGAAAAAAGATGCCGGGCCTTTACGCAAGGCACGCAAACGCAAACGGGACCCAGCAGCGATGCTGCCGACGCGCGGTACGAACAAGTTTCACTCGAACCGGCAAAGCGAACGCCTCGTGGTCGGACACGTTTCGAAGTCGTCGCTCTCTTCGGCGTAGTGCGTGGGTTACGTTAGCGCTCCATCGCGTACGTTCGTTTGTGTGCAGCCCGCGGGTTTTTGTTTGAAGTGGCCGCGTTGGCAGGTGTTGTTGTTGCTGCTGTCGTAATGCATTTGCAGTGAGTTGTAAAGTGTGTCCCGAATGTGTAATGTAACAATTGGTACGAAAATTGAGTTTATGATAAGGCTTGAAGGTTTGAGGAGGCGTAGAAAGAAAGATAAGTCGTGTGTTCCCTGTGTACAGTATGAACCGTTAAAGGTATTGAGAAAGAAGTTGTCCAACTTTCACAAAATTATCGTTTGAAGTAAAGTGCGTCCGGAGAGTTCAGGTGGTGTCGTGGAAGTGTGCTGTACGTAAAGACGCCGTGCAATGTTGTGTGCGTGTGTTGAGTGACAGATAGTAACGAAAATTGCTCTGGTCTGTTCGCGCTTGTAAGTGGTTCCGGGGTTAGTACATTGACACGATACACATTCTATACGGTCTCCTAATGCTCGAAGAAGCGGAATTGCGAGGTGGAAAGATGTTGTGTCGGACGAGCAGTCCGCCACCGCCGAGCAGCAGCCCGGCTGGGTCGGAAATTTCCGTCGGCTCCCCAAGTCCACCACCGATAGGTAGTGACTCGCATCCTGCCCACCTACCCCATCCACATCCTCTGGCCGTCACGCATCTCGTGCACCATCATCCGCTCGTTCACCCGCACCATCCGCATCATCCGGCGTTGCATGCACACGCCGCCGTCAGTGCCCTGCAGGCCCGGGCCGAAGATTACTTCACACCGCTGAAGCGGTTGCGTATGGTGGAGGGTGGCAGTGGGGTCGAGCTGGGCAGTCCGCCCGGTGGAAGCCCGAAGGAATCGACCAGCCGGGGCTCTAGTCCCACGACGCCCATTAACAGTGCGAGCAGTACAAATACGAGCAGTACGCCTAATAACAGCACCGCCGCTGCCACCACCACTACCACCACCACCAGCACAACCAAATCGTCCTCCGGCACGACCGCCGCCGAAGGAGTCAAATCGTTCTCGATCGCCGACATCCTGGGCCGGGATGCGGAGGCAAACAGTCGGGAGGCGCGGGAACCGAGCCCGCCGCCCATCAATCCGGCCCTGCACCATGCGTCCCACCATCACCTGCATCTGTCGGCGCACCATCCCGGCGCTCATCTGGCGGCCGCCCACCATCACCACCACCACCATCACAGTAGCAGCACGCTGCAACAGGCAGCCTCCAAAATTGTGCGACCCTGGGACCATCTGCGAGGGCCCATCCCGGTGAGGCCTTTCCTACCGCCGGCGTTGCTACACTACGAGCACCGGCTGGCGCTGGACTACCATCAGCAGCTGCAGGAACATTTCCGGGCGCAGGCCCAACTGCTGCGGCACATGAGCATGGACATTATCCCGTCGGAGAGTGGCTCGGAGCGGTCGAGTTCGGCGGCGAGCGATTGCTGTTCGCCGGAGATTGGGCGCGGATCCGACCATCAGAGCCATCAATCGTCCCAATCGTCCTCCTCCGGTGTGGGTGGTGGTTCGGGTGGGGCTGGCGATGGAAGTGGACGGAGCGGTGGTGCCAATGGGGGTGCCGGTGGAGCAAACAAAGCCGGTGGCAAGACGGCACCGAATGGGACGCCGCTTGATGCACTGTTTCAAATGACCAACAAGAATTTCGACGAAACGAATGAAGATAGTGGTGAGTAAAAGCGAGTTCTCTAACTTTTGCCTCAGACAATTATTTTAAACATCTCGGAAATATAGACATCTCAACTCTGAAATACAGACACCTTCAAGTACCGGGATTGGTTAATGAAAATGTATGCATTTGAAAAATTATCGAAATTTATTTTGTTCCCTTCTAAAAAAAAGGCTCCATTTGCCGTTTTTTTAAAGGTGTTTGTTGAGACCACCTTCTACTTGTTCGGAAAATTCCTCTTGATCACCTCAATTGACTCAAAGTGGAGTCCTTGGAGTGATCATTTCAATTTGGGGAACAGAAATCATGTCACAGTGTTCTAATTCGGGTGAATAGGATTATTACTCGATGTCCTCTACGGACTTTGTGAGACGGTGCGTTAACAGGATGCAAATTCCATGAGTTATTCTTCCTTAAATCAGGCGGTTTCTTACAAACTTCCTCCCTTAAACATAGAATAATTTGCAAATAGTACTCCGCATTTACTGCAAAACTATTTGGAACCTCGTACAACCTTGACAATCGAAAAAAAATAGTAGCATTGCCTTCACTTTGACACATCCTCTGCGAAAGGTTCATATCAATCCCAGGCTCAAATTTTGTGACAAAACATTCTTGTCATGAGCCTTTGCAGAATTTTAAAAGACTCTGGACGAGCAATTCTATTCAAAACTCAAGCTTTAAAAAAAATGTGTTCGATAGTTTTCTCTATCATAAAAATCGCCAGATAAAAGCTTGTACAATTGCATAACAAAGTGATACTAATCGACATATAACGCCCAAAAACCTGCATAACAATGGAAGACAGATGTGTGAACATCCCAGTGAAGAAAAAATTAGAATACAAGCATGATCCATCTTTCTATTGACAAATTCCCGGTATTTTTGTGACAAAATTTATGAAGGTTTTAGTATAATTAATTAGACTACGAATCATAAGACATTAGACGACAATCGTACGGAAGAAGTAAGCTGTTAGTCATTCTTTGTCTGCAGGACATGACTGTTTGACTCGGTGTCATATTTCAGCAAAATGTCCCACCGGAATTTTCCACCAACACAAACTGGTTTCAAGCCGTTTGTAGTACTAACCAATGAGGATACACTTGATATGCATATGGAGTAGCAACGATTGCTCAAATATTAGCACAGTCGAACAGCTTAACACTTACAAAACAGTGAGTTGCTAATAGGCAAAGCTAATAGACGCCAGTGTCTCAACCGTAAGCAAACAGATGATGCAAAATGGGGAAATTGCCGCCAACTTAATAGCGCCATGTTATTTTTCTTGTACTTGAGAAGCCAACTAGATTGTCTTGCATTATTGGCCAATATTTATGCTTGTTGTCAAACAGACCTTTTTGCAACAATAAGGCAAAATGGAATCAATTGACACTTAGGCTTTTTCCATGAAGAATGGTTAGGCTTTAATTTTAAACTGAAACTTTTGTTAGGTAGGTTTTTAGTACAACACGATGAGGTAGTCCAGTGTTTCTCTCACATCTTCATCCTCGGTGCTTCTTCCCATGGTTGACTCCTCCAGCCTGCCACAAGCGGCGAGGGCCACGGTTGGAAAGCGTTAGATAATTTATGAAATCTACTCATGCAACATTCATGATAACACGCCGACACTAGCTAACCAACCGGTGCGCGCATAACGTTAGCCGTTCGAGCGAGTATCTCGGTCCGCTTGTTACACCGTCGTAGAGACTTGGAATTAAAATTAGATTACCAAGGCTTACAAATGAGATCTGATTACCATTTCTACCAACGCGCCGGATGCACGCTCGGTAGTTCAGTAAACGATGTTCGTGTTCGTTTGTGTTGTTGTTTTTTTCTCTCTCTCCTATCCAACCGTTTGGTCCATCACAGTCATGCAGTCCATCATCAAGTGCCTGGCAGTCTGGTGGCTGGATGTGACGTGCGATTGTAACGCGATTAAACGCAATAGACTACCTCGATGGCGTTGAAGTAACGCGCGAGGCCCGGCAGACCGGGAACATGGATGAGATTGTCCATTGTTTTGTACGGTGCCGCTGACAGTTGCGGTACATTAATGCACCACGAGTTATCCTCAATCCGCGTGTGTGTGTGTGTTTGTATTTTTTTGCCATGCTCTAGTCACTTAGACTCGTTTGTTAAGCTAACGAGCAATTTTCAACGTTGATTCGTGGGGATGGAGTTTCTCCCCTGGCTGAAGATTTGCTGTTCAGTTGGGGCCACCTCCGTCACAATCGCACTGTACCGTGTTATCGGGGATCGCTATTTTTGAAGAGCTGCAGACTGATTAACTAACTAGATGCTGCTTAATCAAGGCGCGATCGCGGTTCCGACATGTTTCGAGGTTAATTGCTCATGCACATTACGGTTTGCCAGAGTGTCTTCTTTCCCTAAATGCTCCTTTAGCTTCATAATATTCTTCATGGTTTTCTGGAGTTTTTTAACCATTAGGTTCACACATTCAGGTTGAATATAAAGGCAACAAAATACAATTAAAGTTCACTTACATATGTTTTCTTTTCCTTTTTTATAATTTTCAATAAACCATCAGTAGCTAGCTAATAAGCGTTCAATCTAATAGCTTAAATCAAACAGCTCGATAATATTTGTAGCAAATAAACTCAATCCCTCAATCTCTTACGAAACTATCAAAGTTGCTGTCAGATAAAAAAAATTACATTCCAAAGATAGTTTCTTCGCATAAAACCTCGAATGATCGTGATTTAATCGAAATTATGGTTTCCCAACAACTTAAGAAAACACCGAAACAAAGAACATTCACGCTTGACGCTTCTGTTGATCAGTAAACCGGTGTGGCCTTGAACGTGAGAAACAGCGTCATATTCTCATCCACCGATTTTTGTTTTGGGTACAATATTAGCGCTCAGTCTTCTGGGTACTGGTGGAACGAGGAACCCGTTTCCGAAGTGTGCAATAAATCAAAATCCAATTACCGAAAGCAGCATCAGCAGCCGTCCCTTGCGGAGGATGCCGCAAAGATCAAATCGATCGCTACCGCAACTGGCGCAAGTGATTACGGTGCAATCAACGATTCGGTGATGTCCAAATCTCTGCTGCTCCTTCCAAATTTGGTGCACCACAAATAAGCTTTCCGTACGGTAATGCATTGTTGTGGTTATTGTTAAAATTGATTCACTAAGCAGCAAAGCTTGTGAACTTCGTGCGTGGGAATTGTCATGGGATGATAGATTGGATTTTCTGTGGATTGTATTATTTTATTTCTAAAGCATCTGGGAGCAGCTGCTGATGCAGTTTTACATCAACGAGGAATGCTGGGAAATAAAGGCAATCTCACTCCATTCAAATCACTCAACACTCCAAAAACTTCCAATCGATTCGATGCAATTGGTATGATGGTTTTGCAAAAAGGATCCGCTAGGGGATTTTCTCTTTCTTTTCGAACTACACCAAACGACGGAAAAAAGTGTTGGGTAAGGTGAGAGAAAATAACACGTTAGGTCCAATTGGCTACGCCCGATTTAGATTGATCCAACAATTATGTTATTGTCGGGTGGAAACGATGTGTTTTTATCCTCTCCTGTAGTTTTTTGTTCTCTTCTCCTTCGAGACACCTTCCTTCGGTCTTCCGCACTGCAGCTAATGGGCCACTTGTCCTCCCAGGCCCGCACGGAAACCCCTAACACACTAATCAGGTGCATCCTGTGCTTCTAAACCCGCTCCAGGTGAATCACTCAAAGCGGCAGCGAGAGGAATCAAACAAGTCGACCGCATCGACGTCGGCATCGACCACATAAAAATCCTTCGCGAGTGCGTGATGAATCGATCAGATTCGTTATGGCGCAGCTCTACCGAGGGCCGAAAAATGAGCACGAAGAAAAGAAACACGACATCCCGAAAAAAGGCTCCCAGTTCGCGGTTCGGAACGAATCGAAGGTAACCTCGGTGCGGATCACCGATCACGATCATGTGCTTATTGTCGCCACCGACGAGCTGCAGTCGGGGCCCGTCAGCAAGGTAACATTTTACCGGTTTCGATGGCAGCTGACAGTAAGCGGCGGGCTGTTAAATGTGCTGATCGGGAAGCGCGCGAGAGAGAGTTGCCGTTGATCTGCTTGTAAAGTGCCACTTTAAATTATCACGTTCCGGATGTCAAGATACCTTCCTGTGTTTGCTGTTTCTTTGCTGCCCATGTGTACCGTCATAGCAAACGACGGCCAAACCTCTCGTGTGGACCGATCGGTACGTTCCGAACCCTTAAATTTGGCCTGACTGCACACTGACACTAATGGTGGGACGACCGGTGGACCGCTGTTGGCTGTCGCTTTAATTGTTTTTTCCCCGTCGGCAGTTGTTTCCTGGCGGACAAATTAACGAGCGAACCGTGTGTTCTGTGCGTTTGAGATGCAAATATGCAATTTTGGCCGACGCACTGTGGCCCGGTGTTTGATAGAGCAAAAACACAAAACACCAATGTGGTCCTCCCGGGCCGGAGCGAGGCTCTTTGATCATGCAAAACGGTTGTTGTAGCTCGTGCTTGTGATCAATAATTCCAAAAGTATAATCATAATATTTGGCAAAACTAACCTCAAACTGGAATCGTAAAGAATTATGGAAGAACAATCGATAAACATGCAAAAAAAGGATAAAATATTTAATTATTGTCAATCGATTCAGAACGAACCTGAAAAAACTGTTCCAACATTTGTATGTTTGTGCTATTCTGTACAGGAATGATAAATGACGAGTCTTCCCAAGACGCAGGTGTACGCAAACCCAGATTGTAATTGAAAATATAATGCTTTCACCACCTTCATTCAAACCAAAGCCGTCGTTCAAATGGGCTTATTAGACATGATCACTGTATTCTGTGATCCTTCCCCGCTTTAGCTCGTTTCATCTTAGAACCGCATCAGGCTCCGCTGGACACCAATTCAAATTTGCGCCCGCCGCACCGGTACTGCGCTTTGGCTCCATAGGACAAAACCCATGTCCGCTTTGATCGGCAATCCGTAGAGCAGGCTTATTAGCGCTTGTTCTCCTACTTAGCTCCGGTCCGTTCCCCGTCCCCTTTCCCAGTCACTCCCTGCATTGGGTAGGTTTGGCGTGCGCAAGTTCCGCCGGCAAACGTTCGCTCAATCGATCCGGTTCCACAATTGGTTTGAATAAAATCCCCCTCATTCTTCCCCCCCCCCATTGGCGCTGCTGTCCACCGTTTGTAAGGAAGGATTCGGACCTCCCCTTCCCGGTGCCTCCCCCCCTCCCCTCCCCACGGTTTGGAACGGTGGAATACAAAATGTTCGCTACATCAAAGGCCACATGCCGACAGATCATCAATTTTTCATTGATTGACTTAATCACTTTAGTACCGGTTGATTACAGTTTTCGGTTCTTGATCTCCTTGTTATTTCGTCGGTAAAGGGATGGTAGGATGTAACACGCACACACACACACACACACGCGCGCACACACACACGCACACTACCGGGCTTGTGATGCCCTGCGATGGTGTAGCAGGCACATTGCCGACATATACCAATAAACGTTTAACTCGTTGTTTCGGGGGTGAAGAAGACAAACATTCCAATAGCCAGGGGCCCCCGGGGCCTGGTTGACCGTCGCCAGCAATCATAATTCTGCAACGAAACAGAAGAAAAAAAACACAAGCATTAATCGACACCGTTGCAGGGAGTGTGAATATCGGTTTTGCCGAAAGCCGCAAGAATGGCGGATGCGGGCCAATGAATAAAGCGGCGCGAAACATGCGAAATGATGTCAGAATTGACAGTAATTTTAACACGCAACCAAGGTTTGCTGAAACTTCTCGGTTAATTGTGCCTAGCGGATACTTTGTAGTTGGAGTTGTTAAACACGTTTTGGTGCACAACGAATTTTATTCTTGATGAATGCATTTAATTCATTGCAGCAAATTACTTATTCATCCAGCTGCTAAAGATGTAAATGTTCATGTGACAATAAGCGCTGCACAATCTGGTGATGTTTTTGTTCGAACAATCACTGACAAGATTGGCCACGGTAGATGAGGCAACCGCCGGACCCACAATCGGAACCTGTTAATAGCTATTAGCCATTGATAATTCCAACCTCCGTCCTAAATCATCGTTTTAATGGCACCGGGATCGAACAGGTCCGCTCCGTGGTAGTCATGTGTGTGATGCCGAATTTGTCGACAGACCAAACTAGGCCCAGTCCCCTTCGCCTAGCGCACCAGCACCATGAGATTAGCAGCACCTTTCGAGCATCAAACGGTATGCCGCCCCCGGGGCAGCTCGATTTCGTTCGCCCGGCACTCGGATGAACAGCATAACTCATTCAACTATTAGATACAACAATAAAAGTCATAATAAGCCAACAACAAGCAGCCGACCGAGATCGGGTATGAGCCCACCGGTTTCCCGTGTACGGACAAGATGGATGGAGGACGCTGGAAACGGTGATGAAGCTGGTTTCTTCCAGCATAGCGAAGAGATGCCAGGTAGGAGGAGGAGGTGGCAGGCAAACTGAGAGGAAAAAATCAAGCGCACCGAACGAGATTTGAATGTGTGCCAGCGGAAATGCTCGTATATGACGAATGTTTGTGCGCTGGCAATGGCTGGAAGGGTGGAATGGCAGGAGGCAACCCCCCTGGACGAGTGGAAGTGTCGAAAAAGCACCCAAACATGTACGTCACTTTTGCGAAGCGGTGTTGGTGCCGATGTCCAAACGCTAGGTGCGCTTTTGTGGTAGGATGACTGGTACAATATCTCGCCGGTAAATGCTAACTAATATCCTCTTAATACGAATTGTTCTTCGCCAAGTGCGGCTGCAAGATTGCTCACTCACTCGCTGGCCACCCGCTGCCACCGCCGGGAAGCGTCGTGCCCCCTTTCCACAATACCAAGCACTCGTTCGCCCGAGTCACTGCGGCGCTGCGCGCTCAATCCGGTTCTGCTGGCTGGCAGTGGTTGCTCTCGTTCCTTCCATCTCGGTTGCCTCGCGGTTGCTCGTCGGCAGTGTTGATGAGCGAACAACCCACCAGAAGGGTTGGTTCGCTGTCTCGCTCGCGTACGAACCTTCTCCACTGGCCGGTCGATCGCTGCTGGAGCAGCGGAACCGGGAACGGGTAGTAGCGGGAGGCTGATGATGATGATGTGTCTGCCTGTGTGTGGCGAGGCCTCCGGTATAAATGGTGGAAGCAGAAACAAGGTGATCAAAGGCCAACGCCGACCGAGCCCAAAGGTGTCGGCTGGGCTAATTGGAAGAAGATCAAAGGATGCCGCCGCTTGGCATGGCACAATGAGCCACGGAGCTTTTTTGTGCCTCCTGCCCGATCTTGCTCTCAGCAAAGGTGAGAAAGAAAAGATGACACGAACCAAGGCGATCGAGTGAAGCTGAGCCGTTTCGTTGCCGGAGCTACTCAATCTCGGATTCGCTGCCATCTTCACCATGGATGCTTTTTCCTGTACTCTCTTCCTCTCACTCACTCACTCGCTTATCGGATCCGAACGGATCGAACATTTCACTGGCTTGGAGTATTTTGATGCCTTTTTCCATCCACAATTTTGCAGAAGATCGAATGCCAGTAATAACTCTATCGCGCGCTTCGGAACACTGCTTGGGAGGCCCCACCATGAATTGGTACAATGAGTTTCTGGGCTCTTGCACACTAGCTCAGTGCTGGTGTGTGTGTGTGTAGTTATACGCACTTGGCCGGAGCATAAATGGAAGAAGTAGAGGATAGGATAGGAATAACAACAACAAAAAAACCCTCACATCTTCTCACACACAAGGTACGGACAAATTGAGTTTCAATTAATTTTCGATTTTCGCTAAACGATCGACTGGCTACGATCATGGAGGTCTCTTCTGAAACTGTGCTCTGGTTTAGGTTGCTCGAGGTTGAGGCTTAAGATGAAGGTTATGTTTTTTTCGCTCATAACCCGAAAGCTATTCGGTTTTTAGTGATGCATAATCAAAAACTGGTCACCTAATTAATGCCCACCAAAAACAACTAATATTTTCGGGTTTTTTTTTTTGCTGTTGCAGCAGGACCTCATTAGCATCCGGTGGGATATATTTTCCGTCGTTTTTCTGCATTATGGCAGCAGAGCATGCTAATGAGTAGGGTTAATTATTTAATTTTAATCCTTCATGCATTATCTACTCAATTAAGTGTAGCAGACCATTACATGTCAATTATGTGTTCTATTGGCTTTCATTTTTGTGCGCAACCTTCATACAACCTGTTTAACTTCACGAGAATGCCACACATCGGCCAGTTTGCCACCGACGTAGATAACCTTTGGAGGATTTTGTTTTCACACACAACATCACGATGAGTGTGGTTGAAAGTACCACTTCATCAAGTCACACATGCTGAGCCCGATCCAATTAAGTCTTTAGCCGATGCGGAATGAAACCGAATCTCCGAAGCTCCTGACAGATTCCTTCGGTTCGGTACTGTTTGGGGTATTTTGAAATTCCTCGTCGCCCGAGCTGCGTTGTTGTTCCCCTGCTGTTGTCACTGACTGACAACCGACAATCACAACAAACGAGACGAAACACAAATCTTGAGAGTGGTCCTTCGCCAAGACGAAGCAATACGCACTCGGGAAGGAGGAAGAAGAGAAAAGGAATCAAACGACGTGTCGGGCAGGAATGGGATCCGTACACTGACCGCTAATCCCCGTCACTTCGTAACAAGCTCACCACTCACTCAACTGTCAAATTAAATCACCTTCTTTCGTTGCCGCGTAGTCGGTACACGGTACTACACGGAAAAAGAAACAGGCGAAGAACACCACATTTACGCCAAGGCGTATCGATTCTCTGATCCGTTCATGTTTCCGTTTCTTTATTTCCTAATCGCACTCTCCTAATCATCGTCCGAACAGGGAGAGCTTTAGAATCGGAGTAAACGGGCAAACATAAGCATCAAAGCCTCTTTATGTTTGAGATTCTGAGCAAAAACATTTCTCACGACAGCTCCGCACCGCCGAAAGTGGATCACCGATCACCGGGAGTCTTTCGAAGGTGTCGCCCCGCTAGGCGAAAGTCCCTCCGGTAATGAATGAACAGCAATTATTGATTTGTTAATTGATTCTGGACAGACCGATTGCTCGCGGGTAGACCGATGGTCATCTCCTTAAAAGCGTCTGAAGCAGTGATTGACCGCAAGTATCATCATTACCACCGGCCGGCCCGTTTGTCTTTGATCTTTGTGCGCTTCCTCTTTGTGGGCAGCGGGAAAACAAAAAGAGTAGCACCGCCTCGTTCTGGTACTTCCTTACTGGTGAGTTTTGAGGAACGAAAAAAAAAAACACAACTTTGCCTTCCATTCTTTTCTGACCGCCCGAGAACGGATGGGCGCGCAAGCGAACAAGTAGTAACGCAGTCCGAGCGCCCTTAATTCGATAGTGGCGGCAAATGCGTGCCCTGTAATTATCGTGCCCAGCCCGAAAGAAGCTGTGAGATTTTGTGGCCCACCCGACCAGCCCTCTCGGTAGTGCTTCCGCTGGCGGCATTCGTCCGCGCTCGGGGTTCGGGAAGCTGATCGCTTCTAACACCTACCCATCGAGCCACCGGCAATGGCAACCAAACAAGCCAGCCAAAGCGTCATAATGATGCTTGCACAAACATGCATGCCCGCTCGGTGCATCTCGTCATCTGGGACAAACATCGGGCTGCGCACGGGAATCGAGGCTCCATATTTGCTTATTAATCGATTGAAACGTCAAAAGGAAAAAGTCAGATCAAAATCGTTACTGAAGATATTGACTGTAATTTCCCGAACGTACGGCGAACGATGGAAAGAGAAAAGCGTGAAAAATGAACCGGGTTACGGCCCGGTACTGATAAAGGATCACCTTCCTTTCTATCGCACGCAAAATAAACGCAAACAAACGTACGGGCAAACAGTGTGAAAATGGCGAAAGAAGAGGTAACGAAAATGCAGGGAAAACTAATGCACACAGAGCAACAAAAAAATGCCGAGCCCATAATTATGTTTATTTGTGATCACTTACCAGCGCGCATTGTTATGCAAATAGGAGCACTGCTTGCGCCACGAGTGCACCCAGAAGGAAGCGCAGAAAGGAAAATATGAAGAAAAAAAACACACACACGGAAAACCGAAATGGTGAATAGTGTGGAGAGTGAGTAACAAAAAAAAAAAAACAAGTTGCTTTCAAGACCAGCTGTGGTGCAGCAAATTTTTTGCTGCCTCTTCCAAATACGGACCAATTTTCACTTCCCGAAGACGCTGCCTAGCGTTCATGCTTCATTAAACTATTACCACCGGGAGCGGAAGTTTCGCCTGTGAAACGGATACCGAGGTGAAAATCCGGGTTCCTCCCCGGGTCGGGTCGGGGCCGGAAGACTAATCGATGACACATTGAGCACGGTGCGAAGTGATGATTTTTAGTGTAAACATGGCGGCGTAAAATCACGTGTGACGATTAAGCCGAAAAGTACAGCAGCGTCGGCAGCGGATGAATCCTTCCGGGAGCAATTTATCTTCCATCCGGCCGAAGAACCGCGAACAAGGCCGAACAGTGGTTCGGATCGGCCCATTATTGGCTACTTAATCAAAATTGCGGCATCGAAAGCAAAAAAAAACAAATAATATTGGTAGCCGAAACGGATGCACCCTACCGGACAGAAGCGCCCAAACGAAACAATTTGTAATCGATCCATCGGGCGTATCGAGCGCCATAAATCAATTGGATCGAATTTTTCCTTTTCCGACTTCCCGCGGTACACAAAACACCTCGCGTCGGGTCGTCCCTAGCCCTTGTCCGGTAGAAGGCTTCGGATCGATGTGCCACGGGAGTGATAGAGATTGTTTCATTAATCCCCAATGTAAACAACACTTGACACTTGGCAACCGTCTGCACACGGAAGCCCCGGGAAAGTCAACGTGCCCCCGTTCTGTCCCGGTTGTCGTGTTGCGGAGCAATAAATGCCGAATGCTTTACGACCCACGCTGAGCACGGAGTATACACGCTTCCTCGTTGGGAGGAAAAAGAAGAAACGCAATCTCTCCCCACCCCCCGACCCCCCACTAAAGGCCCAAGAAACTCTGGCCAACGGTGAAAAATGGAGACGACACGAACGAACGCCGAAACGACGTGATTTATGGTCGGGTGATTATTCTTCATTCCCAGCGTTTTAGATGGTGTGCGTGTGTGTGTGTGCGCACACGACGGAAGCTTCCGTCCCACCTCCTCCCCTTCCCCCCACCGATCGATGGGCAACCGTGCGTGTGTGCTTTTACAATTGCGTGCGCGGGCACGATCGTTTCGCTGGGTGGCTTGTTGACATGTTTTAGTAGCATCATCACCAGCGCCTCCGACCGCCATCATTCGTAACGGTAGCAAAACTGTAGTGAATTTAATTTGACAGATGATAGAGTGATGGCCGTTTTATAACCGCCATCATTGCTGTGACGGATGACCCTTCGCCTACCGCGTCACGTTGATAACAGTTGATTAGCCGCGCGCTGCTGATTGGTACGCATGCCATGCCATAAGGCGAATAAGGGAATATAAATAAAAGTCCCGAAACCCAAAAGCACACTACAGGAATTTTGAATTATTTGTTTTAAAAAAGTTTAATAATAATTTATCCAAATTTTGGTATTTAATGTATCGAACTAACAGCCAAAGGCAAAAAAAAGGGAAATTAAATTACAATTTAGACCACCGGTGCATCCACATGCGTGGTCCGTTTTCAATCAATTTTGCCGTTCGTTTTGGACATGTGACGGCAAGTGGCCGCAGTGAGGCGAAACAGAAATGTAAGCAACTGCCAAGAAAATCTCCCACGGTACACGTTACTGACATGGCGCGGTCAGTGCATCACGTCCGCATCGTCGGAGGTCCAAACTGGGTGGGATATATGGGATATTTCCGACCCGTCCGCGATATGAGGGAACCGTGTCAGAGCATCTGTTTAATTTTCCAATTAAAATCCGTACCTTGTTTGATTGATTTGGTGGTTCAATCTAACTGAGATTAATTTTAGACTATTTTCCACCTTTTTCGTGTAGTAAGGTTAGTAACATTATCCTATCAATTGCTGATCGGATTGAATTTAAAATGTCTAATTTATGTGCAGTTTCGTCTAGGGAAAAAGAACATAGGGTCGAACTACGAAACGTGAAAAATATAAATGGAATAGATGTGAAGGAAACAGTGACAAAGGGTTTACCGAAGCGTGGAAGTGGTCGTGGAATACAAAAGCTAAAGTAAACCGATGCAATTGGTCGCATTAGTAAAACCCATTTGTTTCCCGGCGGTGTTCCCGCGGCACGACGTGCGGATGTGACGAAAGGGAGACTGAAAAAAAGGCCAACTAACGAGCGTGCATGGAAACTAAACGATCAGCACCGGCCAGGGGATCCATCCACCCAACCGCGGTCTGGACGCGAATTCATCCTCCTTGCGCGCGATAGCGAAGTTGCTTGGGGTCCCGAAGCCAACCATTGGTCATGGTCCGGCGGGTTGACAAAAGCGGACGCGGCGTGAATAGATCCGAAGCGAGTGGAAAAAAAGGGAACCAGAAGGAAGAAACAAACACCACAACAAAAACTGCCCCCTCGTTTGTCGGTTCCTTAGTTCCTCTCCACTACACAAACACGAACTATGCGACCGATAGTCGCCATCTTACAGCGCGCGCGACAATAATATTATTAAGAAACGGTCGGAAACGGGAACGACGCGAAAGGACGCGCATTGGCCGGGCATTTCATTCGCTCGTTCTCGTTGCGTCCGTTTTTCGATTAATTTTATAAATGGCTTTTAGTTTGTTTTTTCCCTCCCCTCCTCCAGTCACCGCTCGTGTTGGCTCGTGGAACGCTTTCGAACGCTGGTTTGCGTGAGACATTCGGGCTTCTCGACCGGGGGCCCGTGTGTATTTACACGGTTGAGGGCATTTCAATTTCCTGTGCACCCAAAAACCGCACGTCTGCGACACCCTGCGACTAAATGCGCGGTTCCTTTCCCCCACTCCTTTATGCTACTGGGCAGGGTCTTGCCGTTCGATGTTAATGCGATCAACTGTGCCACGCAGCGACACAATTTCGTTTAATCAATCTTGTTTTTTTTTTCGTGTTCGTGTACATCCTTCTGATGATACCCCGACCACCGGATGACTAAATGGTAGCGCTAGCATGTCTGATGGTTGATCAAACGAAACAAATGAGCGCTAGTCAAATGAATCGTTGTTGGTTTTGTTATCATCTGGAGGTAGTTCAATCGAATACTGCTGCACTGCGAGCGGATTGTTGGAACAACATTAACGTACGGTCGTTAGATCTTTTAAGTACGAGTTGAGTCGCTCATTTGCGATTGTTTTGTTTAATGCATTTCAACACATTTTTCCACTAATGTACTGCAGATGATGTACTGTGTCTGAGATTTTCCACATCAAATGCATCACAAAGTAGAGCTCGAGGCAGTTTACCAATATTTTGTGGTTCCCTATTCAAACTCGATACTTATCATAGGGGTCTAAGATACCTTAAATTGGAATGCTTAAATTCTAAAACGGCATCCGTCAAATAATCGAGTAAATATCTACCGAAATGACCGAAGGATTTGTTTGTCACTGGTCGAAACATTTCATGAGCTGTCATGGTAAACAACCGTATTAATTTAATGTTCTTGAGTTATTTTGATCAAAATACATTGCAAATCTATATTCTTTTTTATCCAATCCAAATGAAACTATAATTTGCGAAAAAAATTTAAAGGAGTGTTTGAATGCCGTAGTACAATTAGGGAAACATAACCTAACCTGTGACAAATCTGCTAGAATAATGCTTTGTTGCGACATTTGTCGATCAGCTGATCGAAATTATTGGAATGGATAGCTAGCAGCGGATAAGCCGCCAAACGTAAAAACGTATACAACAAAATTAGTTGAAGGTATCATAGACCACTTAGTTGGAAGAGGTAACTAAGTCTATCTCTGATGAATCCAACATGATTGAAAAAATATGGAAGTGCTTTGATAGGTGATCTTTCTGATAAGCTCAGACTAACTCTCGAGAACCTACGTGCTCCACAGTCACTCTACCCGACATAATTGTCAGAATGTATAGGAAACTGAAGAACTCCACAGGTTTTTTCTATTCGTTCACTGTTCAAGTGTGAAGCCTTGGGTCTCGGCATCTTTGTAGATGTCTTATCATTTCATTCAAAATATATATGGTCGTGGCGAGAAATTTCGTGAATTGGAACATTTTCTATCTGCGATGAAGATTACTTAACTCTCGAAAAGCAGACTCTCTGACCCAGTTCAAAATATTGGAAACTCCTTTGATATTTAATTGCTGGAACGATCTGAAAGAATGCTCGTCAGATCTTTTCTGTCGTTCTAACGTTCTTCCGTACGTTGCCGATAATATGTTCCACGTGTTCCACAATTTTCGCTCCAATTTTCCGTTTGAACGTGTTTTTGTGTTTCGCTTCTTTTCGCTTCCGTCGCTATTTGTCTAACCCACTAGAACACATTCTTCCGCTAATGTGCCGCAGATGCTCTGCCATGTCTGAGAGTTTCCATCCGCTTTGCCAAAACAGTTCGCTTCGGATGTAATGCGGTGGGAAAACAATAAACATACAGCCACCTGTACCGAGCAGCGCACGCTCGGTGTTATGATGGACTAATTCCTTTGATCGATACGGATCGCGGCAACGGAAGTAACGTGTTGGTTTCCCACCTTCCGAACGCAATCAGACCGTCTAGACGGCCGCCGTTTTGGATCATTAGAGTTTTTGCACTCGATTTCACTTGTTCAATCAACACCGTTCGGAAGTTGCCTGATCGATCTGCTAGTTGCGATGTTTTGATGTGGTTTTTCCTCTGCCGGTGTTGGAAATCAAGATGAAAAAGATGTCTGGTTGTGCACGGTTTTGTTAACCAAACAATGCTTAAGTACACCAAGCAATAAGGCACAGTACATTGACACTAACATTCAAGTAAAAAACAGACAAAAATATGCCATTCTCGCATCGAATCTTCGAATGATCCGCGTGTGTATCATACTTTCTTCCGTTCTATCTTTCTGCAGCTTTGCATGTGTTATGTGCTGTCTTTATTACATTCCTTCCGCTGAACTTTTCGGTTTTTGTTCTTGCCGAGCTGTCGGCAAAGATCAAAGGGGTAGGAAAAAGTGAACACACCCCTTGAGGGCAAATTTTTCCCCACTTTGCTTCTAACCGGACTCGAACTTCGGCCCGTAATGCTGGGCAATGCGCAATGGCCACGGCCACACATCGCCCTAGGGTTTGAAATGTCGGAATTGAATCTCAATACATGTAAAAGGCCTTAACTCGCTGTATTATGCTCGCTGGTGCAGTTTTGTTGCGTACGTCATCAAAGCTGATGGTTCTACGCGAAGTTTTTCCACCTTACGGTACGAAGCGTTCGTTGGCCATTCTTCACTTTGATTTTTTTTTGCAATACTTTGCAGGCTGCTTGCTTCTGTGTTGGGGCTGATCATCCTTACGGGACGATCATCAATCCTTCCAGCATTACAGCTTGTATCGGCTCGATCTCTCCCGAGCACAAGTGTGGCACTCCACTCACAAGGAGGTTTTACTCAGTTTTATCTTCGCTCATGCTCCTATCACTCCAAGCGGAACGACTCGTAGCCGGAGGCAGCGAGCAGAACTGAACGATGACGATGATGAACGGTAACACTTTTACGAAGAATAAATGATTTTTAAATTAATAAACCTCAAAACGGACTGTGAGCGGGGGGTTTGTTGTTTTTCTTTCTTTTGTTGTTTCTTTGGTTTTTTTTTTGGTTTTGCTGCTCCGTTGAGCACGATTAAGGAGCAAACCCATGCTCGATAATGACCAACAAAAATTACCCTCATCATCATTCTTGCCGCTCGGTTCCGACACGTCCCTGTGCTCGCCGGCCTTTTATGCGCTCGCCGGATAATGGCCGCGCCTTGCGAGGGGCAGCTAGACGGAAAGTGAATTAATCACTTCTCATCAAAAACTTCCGATGCGCGTGTGCAACTGCGCGTACGGGATGCGGTTCTAGCGTGGCCTGCGCCTACAACACTGCACCTGGAATGTTTCAACGCACTCGGGCAAGGGGCATGGCCTGCACCTTTGCCGATGCCGGCACCGTCAAGTGGCTCAAGAGAGTGACTCAAATGTTTATGTTTAACTCAAACAATCATAATTACCATCTACTTATCGCTGCACGCAGACCGATGCACCCGCTCCGATGCATTGTTACCGTGAGTAGCTATCTTAAGTAGCAATGGGTCGGTTAAGAGCATCATCGAGTGCATCTCGGGAGGGTGGATCGATCGTCTTCGCCGTGCAGCTTTGGTCGCTGCTCCAGAAAATGGGGTACGAAGCGGCAGGCGCCCTTGACGCGTCAAGTTGGGCCACAAACGTCATTTAAACCGTTACGATACGACATGGGTACGGCTCTCACATTCGTAAGGGATGGAAAATCTTTGCTTCACCCCGGTGCAGCGGCCCCGTATACACCCGGGATGGACACACCGCACCACTTCAAATGGTTGATTTGTGCTCGGAACCCACACTACTGCTGCTGCCGCTAAGGATACGCCGTTGGTGAAATGATTTTTTTTATTAATTTTATGGCTTTTAAACGATAGTAAATTGATGCTTAATATTAGCATTTATGACTGCCGCTGTCGGCATCGCTTTATGCTTTTGCCGCCAGTGTTCATCCGCATTCGCTTCGTTCGGGCCACCGCTCGATCGTTCCCCCGGGCACCAGGCGGCCGATGCTGTCTTGCAGCGATTGGTTTCGGCTTTGCCAACGGCTTTGCGCAGGTAACTTCGCTCGGTGTATCCCGAGCGGCAGTGTTATTATTTTTTTTGTCACATTTGGACATTCCAACCATCGGTGGGATTCAAAACTGGTTGCAATCTTGGTTTGAAGGCTCGGCACACGAAAATGTACCAACGTGAAGACCGAATCCCAGCGATCGTACTTCAAAGCGCGTGGTACTGGTTCGGACAGGCAGTGTTGAAGACCACAGTGAAGAGATAAATTGTTCCCGGTTCCAGCTGTCGGCTATCAACGCCATTTAGTGTGGATCCCGACCGTGGATTAACGGAACGGCTTGCAGAAAGCCGATTTGCATGCACACAGCAGAGCATGATGTCAAGATTTACGATCGACAGAAAGAAGTCGGTGGCGGTTTGAAGGGAAGACTCTGTGGGAAGATTGCGGGCTGTGTTAAGCGTTTGATATGTGAGTTCGATCATCTACGATAATGATGAAACTTCTTACGTGATGTTTGCGAACGGGTTTGATGATTAATTAGGATGTGGCGTTGAAATTTTGCGTTTTAATTAGCTGAAACAAGTTTGCTTATCAAATAAAAATAGTTTAAATTTTGAGAAAAATTGCCACGGAAAATGCTGTGTGCAAATGGGCATTTGAAAGGTAAATTGGGTGTTTTTTTCGAGATGGTAAGATTCAGAACAAATATATGATTGATACAAAAATGAAGGAGGTGATTATTAAGCATCAAATTAATTTATACACATATAATGCTATGTGTCAACAGAAATTTTGTTGTTTGAAAATAAAGTGTCTAGCCTCCGGAAATACATGGAAAAGCTAAAAACAGGTTAATTAACAATTATGCTCTGAAGAGACTTCTTGTGATGGGAGCATTATGATATTTAATAGCTCAGAGATGTTCTTCTTTAAATTACAAACATAGCTCAAATATAGAACAACAAATCATTAGAGGACAAATATGCAATATATTTAAAGACATCACAAACGTTTAAACACATCTTTCTTGTCAAACGGACTTAATGCTAAGCACTTCCCTCTATCTCTGGGAACATTTTGTGGCCCACAATTCAATTGCCCGTTGTTTTGGCAGTGCTCGTTCGTAACTCTAAACTACAGTCGATTAGATAAAACGGCACCGTTTTCCCAGTAAACCCCCTGGTACGGTTTCTGTGTTGAGTGATCCCACTTCAACAAAACCGGTGGAAAAACAGTTTCCACTGCTGGCCGGAGTCTGCAACGGTGCTTCCGGTGGAGTTACACTAAAAATTGAAGATTCCTGACACTGCGCATGTTTTACTACCCATTTACATTTGCATATATATGAGGGTTACGAGTGTGCCCGTTCAGCCTCTGCCCGGTCCACGGCCCGGAATCAAGAATCGGAATACGAAACGAACCGGCAAGGCGAGGAGAGAAAATTTATGACCTGTGCACTCACTCCTAATTTATTGCTTTCCGAAGGATCGAGACCTTTTTTTTTTCTTCTACAGTTGCTGTTTTACCACCAATGCTGCAACTTTCTCCCTCGAGCGGCAACGAAAGTGATAAACAGCAGAAATGTAGAGCAAACCTCAAATTACAGCACCGAGTGCGTTGTGTTTTGACAGCAAATGGGTAAATTAGTTCTACGGTGAGAACAACGGTTTGTCAGCTTTCCAGCACGATCGGCGGAAGAACATGCCGTTTCTGATGTTTTTTCTTCTTCTTTTTCGTTTGTTTGTTTTGTGTACGCTTTTTGTTTTCTTGTCGAGATTACACTTGGTGTCATGATCGTGTGTTTGATGTGTTTTTGTTTTTTTCGTTGAAGCTCATATTGCAAGTACATTACATGGAGTACACGGGGTACCGAGAGTAACCCATTTTTCATTCACACTACCATGGTGGTCAAAAGACCGCCGGGGATGAAAATCGCCAAAAGCTAACGGTGGGAGTCCGATGGTGTAGAACGCTTCGTCCGATTTGTTTCGGGGCGCAAACCAAAAAACAAACTGGAAATTCCAACATCTTTCCAACATGCTACTTTCCACGATCGACGTACACTGTGTGCCGTGTTGCGTTTCTCTGTTCCGTTTTGTCTAACTTTATCACAACCCCAAACTACCCCCATAGGTTTGTGTGTGTGTGTGTGTGTGTGTGTGTGTGTGTGTGTTTTGTTTCGAGGCTTTTGTTGTTCTTTGCAGTTTGCAGCGAATAGGGGTTTTTATTGAAAATTAGCGCCCAATCGAAACGACGACCACTTGCACTTGGTGGTGGTGGTGCTGCTGCTCGTGTCACGGCCGGAAGTGCACCGATACGTGCGAGACCTGCTCGAAGGCTCGTTAAATGTGCCAGTCACGATCTGATTTGAAAATTTGCTTTCTCAAAAGAGGGAGCCAAAACAAGGCCCTAAGGAATCACGAATAGGAGCAAGTAAAACACCAGCGTTGAAAAAAAAACACGACAACACAAAACTCGGATCGATAGTTCTATTCGCACGAGAACAGACCGTCGGCCAGACATCGACGGTACCTTCTAAGACCACCGTAATAGAAGTGACTGACGGTAAGGGCTTTTTTCTTTCTTTTTTTTATTGTAAGCCACTATCGTTCACAGACAACCACGCGAAAACGTCACTTTAGAAAACGAGCGACATTCACGCAAAGGGTCCGCCACGGTTCTGTGTGTGTGTGTGTGTTTGTTGGGAAGTATTTCGGCGTGTCATAAAAATAATTACCCTTCCAATGCCGGCTACCAGCATCAACCCGTTCCATACCGCATCGACAGTCCAACGGTTTACTGGTGGTCGTGCTAATTTTCTTTCTCCCCGGCGGTGGTATACGAGACTGACGATTCGGAAAATGCTCACTCACCCACCCAGGTGAACACGGCCGGGAAGAAAACCGAAATGTCCCGCAGGAAAGGCACTGCGCAAGAAACTGCTCCCATGGTGAAGAAAAGTTCGGAGAAGGGCGAAAGGAGCACATCGTGGCACTGCCTCCCTGCACGACCCATACCCAGCGGTAGAAAGTTCGATTTAATTACAGTGTTAATTGATCATTGTTTGAGGTGTGCGCATTATTGTGTTCAGCGCCATGCCTAGTCATTTCATGCCTTCCGTGTTGGCCGAGAGCCCAGTGTGGTGGTAATTGATTAGCCGTACGGAGCAGCTGAACGTCGGCAAAGTGAGTGTCATCCCGCTCTTTTGCGCATTAGGTAACACAATAAAACGAGTAAACTTTCCCGTTTTTTTTTAAATTTTCCAAGGTGTTTCACTGAGTTTAGAAATAATTGTCATGAGTTTCCAGACACTTAGTAGATAAACCAACAAAAAATCTGGTTTTCGGTAATATCCTATTTGTAACATTGTCAATTCATTTGTCAACAGTTGCGAAGAAGTTTTATATCGCACAGCACTTAGTGTTCTTCCGGATATAACTTAAGTTGCATTTATAATGTCTTATATATAAAAAAGATCCAGAGCGTCGAACATGAGCCTTGTTCTTGTTACATTGGGGAGGATTATAAGGATGGCCGACTCTCTCACCATGTTCTCGAAGAAAAACGTTCTTCTGAGGTCGATGATCGAAAGGAAAATCTTCTGGAATGTACTAGGTTTTGCAGTGATATGGAATATAGTTACAAAGATCTCGAGAGAGTTTAGACTGCCATTGTCTCGTCCATCATGTAAAGAAAACGCGTGAGAGGATTGAAGGTGCCAATAGAACCTAGATACTGTAATTAAAACTTCTTTAGCAATTAAGCGAAAGGAGGATTTACCTCAATAATTTTCAAGTCATATCTGAAGTTTTTTTCAAGGTCACGACCTGAACTTGTCTATGTAAGAATTAAAAGATATATTGAGAGGCCTAAACTAAAGTACAGCAGGACTGTAGGCAGTTTTCTTTAAGAACATAGAGTTCAGCTAAATTTATTGATTTATTTTTTTCATTTTCATTACAAGTGCGATAAATACGGACTACAAAAGCTAAACTTCATTAAAACTTACAATCAAACTGTGGTACTGTTTTATTTGCGCTCGCTTACCAAAGCCACCCAATTTTAGCGACCTGCTGCTAACAGAATTTTTAATCCTCAAGTCATCGTTAATTTAATTGCGCCCGCCGCTAATAAGTTTGCCCCCGTTCGGGCTAAGTAGACGGAAAAGTGGACCAAACAAACAATGGCATTGCGTGCCCGCTCCCTAACAGGATTCTCATCATGTGGACCGCGTGAAATTATTATCCTAATGGATGCCTTTTGTTTGAACAGACAATTAGAGGTCCTTTTGCCGTTGAACAAATGTGTGCCCCGTGTTTTTTTTTTGTGTGCGACTCTGGTGGACGAAGGAGTTGGAAAACAGTACTATCATTATACGTAGCCTTCAAAAGCCCACTGTGGGGGGCGAGGTCCTATTCCGTTTTGACGAGTGACAATTTGCCCCGCTCAATCTCCGGTGGTACACTACCCGTCCACCGTCGTACCGAACCCAAGTAGCTGCAATTGGCTGCATCGTTAGCATTAGTATACGAGTGTACGATAGTGATGTGATGGAAGTACAGACACTCCCTGTGGTACCTTGTCCGAGCACGGTATGGTGCGGAAACCTAACCTGCTACCGGTTGGCGTATGTCGTTCATCATTTGTATGCACGATAATGGTGTTTCTCGATGCGCGGAATCAAACCGTGGCATGATGGCCGGTGTTTGCCAGGTGAAGGCAACGCCAACTCTAACAACCTCTACCAATACGGTGTGTGTCTGTGTGTCCATAATTAATTGATTAATTAGAAGCAAAATCGTTAGCACGGCGGTAGCGCAACGTGCGGCAGTGTATTGCGTCATCCGTCGTGAGCCAATCCTCTCGCACTGGTAATTGCCACGGCGGTTGGCGACACCAGGTGGACCGGACCTGGTGGTGCTTGACTCACAGCTGCTTCAGCTCGTCATCGACGATTCCAAAACATTGCGAGGACCTTTATTCACGCTAGATTGTCTGTCTGTTAAGGTTTGTTTCGTGCTCAAAGCTGCTTAAGAAAACATGAACGAATTGTTTGCCAAAAAAAGAGCACATAAGAGAGAGAAAAAAAAGCTTGCAAATTAGGACCGTTTCAAGCTGGTTCCAATTATGGTTTTATTGGTGTCAGCCAGACAACAGTTTTGGGCCTTCAAGTTTGCTTACTCCGAACTCTGGTGCGGCGTGGAGAACGGCACTCAAAAGAGCGCGATAATCATGCCATTTAATTATCGCATACTTGAAAAGAAAACGTTTGTTTGTTTTATAGTTAAATATTCTTAGACTTTACTGTACAGTATCTCACTGCTAACAGAGGATGGAATGCAACTAATATCCTGCACACAGCAAAACAAAAAGAAGTGCCCTGGCACATCCTGCAGTTATAAAACATGAAAACATATACCGAGCATAAAGGGATAGCGCAACATTACGAACAATCGTAACAAAGCGCCATCTCTACCGACTGGGGCGTGGTTTTTTGGAGCCCAAAACATCAAAGTCGGCATCGGTAGCTCTCGCTTTCGTTCGCTTGCGTTTGTTTGGCGCTTGCTCTGTCTAGTGATACAACTCCACCATCATTGCTCCACTCTGCCCGTGATCAATTTATCAACCTCTTCTTACGCACCGCAGAGCGCAAGCGCACGGGGCAGCATAAAAGGGTGCTTTGCTGCTTTCGTTCCAACTGGTGGATGCATTATGGGAGCCGACCGCCGGACTGATCTCGTTCGCTCGGTACGGTGTTTCGTTTCGTTCTCGCGCAGAACGCACACCCCGTCAGAGTGGACAGTGTTTGTCCGGCGATGTTTTAGCGTGTTTGTTTTACCGGGCCTGAAGCCACTTTCGTGCCCCCGGTGCGTGTGGTTGTGTCTCAGAAACTCTCCACGTCCGGGTTCCATTGACCGTGGTGGTGTTTGTTCACGCGGAACGCCATCGATTCGTGGGTTTCTTCGCGCCATTGCTGTTACCCTATAGCCGCGTTTGCGTTCCAGGACGTCCAGGCGACCTGCTAGAAAAGAGAAAAAAGGGTCGTTAATGCTGTGTGAGTCGCGTTGGAGCATTGGTCCGTTTGTTGTGTGGGCTCCTGACGTTCCGCAGTTAATTTTTAGCATTCATCAATCGCTGCATCGATTGCGGTACGAGCCAAAGTTCGGCGAAAAAGGTCTCCACTGCCGGGGAGGTCTCCCACTCGTCAATCTGTCAATAGTGCCGAGGCTACCGGGGAACGCTTTAATGTGGCTGTGCCGTGGCCGATCGGGAAACATCATAAACGGAGCACGGTGGCAAAGAGGGTGTTCTTTGTTCGTGGCTTTTACGACCCTACCAGTTTTGCGCTGTATGTTGGGGTTTTTTTGTTGTTTCGCGAGCCGTCCTGCCGGTCCGGTGAGTCACATACGCGGACGGTAGGAATTGACACCGAAGCTAATTATCAGACCCATAAAGTGATGGTCAGCTAGGAGTCGGCTGGAATTTCTGCAATATATCATTTCTTCTTCAGTTTTGCTGTTTCGTTTGCAGTTGCGAAGAAGTCGTTGGGGAGAGATATTTTTCGTGGAACGGTGGCTGGTGGACGTTTCGAATGAATCTTAACGCATCGCGATCGCAGCATCTAATGCCTGCCGAGTGAGAAATCATAAAATGGTACGAAAGCGAATCGGCATAACACGAACGCTGGGGGAGAACGCGCAAACGAGGCCACAACAGAAACCGCGCAGAAGGGATCTCCACAATTCTCTCAGCATATATGTGAGTGTGTGAGTGTGTGGGGGCCTTTTGACAAGTTTATTGACAAAAACGCCAACTTATGCATCAGCTCGTTGATCGTTGCCGTTCGGACGCGGTTAGGCGCGCGCGCGCGAAGCTCTTCCCGAAGATCAAAGAATTGGCCGAGGTCTCGCGCTTCCCCGTCTGTCGGTGTCGCCCACCGTGTGCGTTCGTCTCGCAGTTAATCGGTTCATTTAACGGGAACAGAATGCCGCATCCAGCATGAAGGCAATTAACCAAACCCACCCCCCCTGTGCCTCCAATCCACCAAACCGAAATCGCGTCGTGTGGGTAGCAGCAAACCCCTCGGCCATCAGCAACAGAAAAAAGAACATGTATCTCAACTGCACGCTTCCGAGAAGTGACGATTTGGACCCCGCGAGCCTAATTAGCTGGCTCGCGTTGCGGTGCGGTCAATTTGCGACGGAATCGATTTGAATGGCTTCACCGGCGAGTGAGCGTTGCGCTTATGCAAATGCGAAAAGATGCAATCTGTAGTCCCAGGCCGCCCCGAACTGCGCGTTCGTTCGCGCATCGTTTCCATTTTGTCGCTTTGGTGCTGCATGCAATTATGCTTTCACCAACACCAGCCGTTTGGTGAGCGGTTGTGGTTTGTTTTTTTTTTTTATTGCATTATGCACATTACACCGCTCGGTGAGTTGTTTGATGCGGTGCGCACATTCATCAAAGCGTTTTACATGGCAACTAAATCATTATAATGGTTCGTAATTAATGTCGATCGATGGGTTGGGGTTTTCGGGTGTTGCATTCCAGAACTGTGTTGATACACTGTAAACGAAACAGAGTAGAAATTATTCCAATCTTAGTTGATACTAATACAGTCACCACTAATTATCTGCGAAAGTAATAAGTTTGCAACACCTGCAGTATGTTACAGCGATGGTGGCGCAACCATCCTCTTTGACGTCTTCATTGTCTAGCGGGCTATTTGGGTGCGGTGCAAACGTTTTGGCAAAAGCTGCGATCGCTTCTAGCAGCTAGCAGCCCATCCTGATACACAGCAAGATCGAAATTGATTTTTAAAAGTGAAAGATCTCGCAGCTGAACGTTGTTTCCGCACGGTATTTCTCTCTTTCCATTGCTTGGCGGTTCCCTTTTTTTCGGTCCGTTTTGCCTCCGTAAAATCATTCTCTTCATTTTAATTTTAATAATTTTATTGCCTCGCGAACGAGTTGGCCCCTCGCCGGCACCCGGACAGAGCTGAATGAAATGAAACATCACGCGGGATGCAAGGAAGGAAGAAAAAAAAAGGGAGCGTAATAATAATAAGCATGTCCGAAAGGAACATCGCATCCGCAGCTCGTACGACCGTACCATTAATGAAAACGGCGCACTTCGGTGCGGCTTTACGTTTCTCGCATCCACCCGTCCCTTCCGCATCCACCCCGTGCCCTTTCATATCCGCCGCGCGGATGTGATCGCGAAGGTTGAGCGGCTTGTTTCGGCTAACCAAAGAAGCCGGGCTGATCTGTGGCATGGGCAAAAGCGAGGAAAAACGAAAGAAAAAAAAACCGTGCCATAATATGTTATCATTTAATTTAATATTTCTTCCCCGGGATCGCTTAGCGAGTGACGTTTCACGTAGCGGTGAACCGTCGTTTTTTTTCTTCTCTTTGATATGGGCCTCTAGTCGATTCGGTTTTCTTTGTCGCCCGAAAACCATTGCCATCGATTCGTTTCTCACTCGAATGTTAATTAGTGTCGTTGTCGTTTCGGCTGTTCACGTGTTGGTCAGATTTTGGTTTTTTTTCTGTGTCTTTGTGTTGATCATTTCCAATTTCTTAAAAAAGGGTATGTTTTCTTCGGTGGGTTAGTCCCTAGTCCATTCGGAAAATGGCTACTGCTGTTTATTGAGTGAATATGTCACACTAACACGATTTACTGTTGGTGGAAGTCATAATTTTTACAAAATATTTTTTTTAATGTTTTAAAATACTTAGAAAGCATAAAAAAGCATTGGAAATGACAAACAATTATTTGTGGTTAACAGACACACATTATTGTATTGGAAACTAAAGAACATTAAGAAACAGAAACTTATCTTTCCATCTCTCTATCGCACACATGTTTCAACGAGTGGAGAAAATGAACCATGCCAGGCTCGTCAAATGTCGGAATGGCATCTCATTGAGGAGGAAATTAGATCTCAATAAACTTTTATGGTTTTATAGCACCGCGTTAAACAGGAGCAAAAAAAACCGCTGCGAGCACCAAAAAGAAAGACCGCAAAACATCACTGGACGATGAACGAAGCGGTTTGGTGGCCCCGCTAGCGATTATTGCACACAGCGAACGAGCGGGAAAAGCGCCGATGTAAAAGATCAATCGGCGAACGAGGCCCACGTAATCGAAACATCGGGCGATCGGTCGGTGGCCCCCCCCCCTTTGATTGGGGCGCTTCCCTTGGAGGATTGGAGGTTCCCTCGGACGCCTTAGCCTTTTGTTGTTTGTCTTTAATTTTAGCGTTGCAATTAACAAATTGTACTAATGTTGCCCTGACCTTTTCTCTCTCGCGCTTGGGTCGGATTTTCCAACCCGGGGGCTTTTGTTGTTTTGTTTTTAACAGAGCAATCGCATTTAAACCTGTTCGCCAACCGACCGCAGCCAAAGAAGAAAAGGAAATCCCGGACGGCGTTCACCAACCATCAGATCTTCGAGCTGGAGAAACGGTTCCTGTACCAGAAGTACCTGTCACCTTCGGACCGGGACGAGATCGCGGCCGCCCTTGGGCTTTCGAATGCACAGGTTAGTTTGTGTTTACTTTCCCGCTACTAGTTGCAATCCATGCTGTATGCCATTGCCCAATACTGATGACAGCAAACACCTATCCGTTCCAATCCGCAGGTCATCACCTGGTTCCAGAACCGACGGGCGAAGCTGAAGCGCGACATGGAGGAGCTGAAGAAGGACGTCGAGACGGTGAAGGTCCTGTCCGCGCACAAAACGTTCCTGGAAAATGTGAACGATATGAACATTCTCAAGAAAAAGATCATGCACGACGACGGTGGCAGCCCACAGAAGTAAGCCTCACACATTCACCCTGCATAAGCACCAGGAACTTACCCTTAGTAATTTTCCTCGCAAACAGAGCATCCCTCCAACAGCATCCCTATTGTCTGCATAGAGTGGCATAGAGTGAAAATGGTTCTACAGATCTTTGTTTTTTATGTTGATTAATGCTCCTTCGCAAGCACAGCACTTATGCGAAGATCGAACGAAATGCAGTCGAAGCCGACTGATCTGGGGCAATATTCGGTTTAGAAACTAATGGTCAGTGAGTGAGCAGCGAGTGTTAGTGTTTCCTTTTGTTTGTTTCGATACGCCAAATGAAAGTGTGTACGCGTACGGAAGCCGGAACCATGTCTGCCACCATGTGGCGTGTCGCCGTCTGTGTTCATCCTTACAAAATACGAGGGGAGAGAATGTTTTTTCTTTATTAATGTAGAGCGCTCCGTTTCCTTGCCGTTCTCATTCGTTTGTACATATAGTGAAGTAGTTAACATGTGATGTGATGTTTTATTTTGTTTGTTTGAGAAGCAAGATGCAAGACTGCGATCAGTTTAGAGATATGTACATGTGTAACACCTACCGTAATGATTTAGCTAGAATAACGAGCCTAGAGCACCGATTCAAAGATGATGAAAAGTATTATTATTGATCGTAAACCGTACCGCAGGCAGTGTGCGTAACTGTTCGTTTATTTTTTATTTTTGCTGTCTTACCCTTGGATAGTTAGGTTGTTGTGTGATAGCTGCTCCATATAGCAGGACGCCAATCGATGGTTTTTACTTTCTGTGAAGGTCGACCCACGGAATCATCAGGTGGATTTTGACGGATTCGGGGGCTTACATGAAGTTTGTGTACATATATTTCATATTGAAGCAGACGCTCGACGGCATCATTCGTTAACATACGTCAAACAATCTAATGTGTGTTTGTGAATCGAGAGCCTGTTGTCTGACAGACACTTATATATGCAGGCACAGCTCAACTGTAGCAGCAGCAAATAGGCTAATCTAGGTTTAGACATCTTTTGGGTATATTAATTTAAACGCACTAGCAAAATATCTAGCATATAAACACACACACACACAGAAACCTACTAACGGATAGCAAAACTACTCGCATACGCCCCGAAAGCTTCTCAAGGCCCAGTGTATTTCGTGATTGTAAAAATTCTAGACATAGTAAGAAGACCGATCGTACTGCACGGTCACGTTGCTCACTGATGTAACGCTGTGGCAAACGAACTGCATTCTCGTGTACGCAGTACGTACACAGTTGGAAAAGAAAAATGTCAGAAATACATGAAAATGAACGTGTGAGCTGTTACGGCTCTAAAATTGAAAACCCCCTCGCGTGTTATCTGTGCAGTTTGGTTGTTTGTTGATTTACTGTCGATTTGTGGTACCAATTCCCATTGCGGAAAACCAAGGGTAAGTGTCAATGGATGTGTACAAGCCGAAAGAAACGAGGCCGAACCTTGAAAGAAACTAATGAAGTGTTGACAAACGTAGGTACCTTCGGTGAACCGCTTGCGGTTGTAATAAGAGTTTGCTTTCATTGTGATCGTTACATTTATTTTGGTTGTGTTGACTTTGAGCTACACTCGAAATTGTTAATAGAATAATGTTCGAATTTTAATGATGACATGGCAATGATTTTTCTTATGATCCCCAAAGGATTTGTATGGATATGCTTGCTCTGACAAGAAGTTCTCCTGACACTTCACGATTACTGTTCACACTTGCACTCTCATATATATCATGTAACGGCTCTCAAGACATGTTATGTTTTCAGTATGTTCGAAGCTATCTCAACTATTCCAGTTGTAAATTTTATGATGTATTATACAATATTCCTTACTTTCACTTTAAGAGGCTGCATCTGTTTTCGGTCGGACATGTTCTTATGCATTGACATTTATATTTAGTGCTGGTTCTTGATATCCTTTCCACACAACATGACCACACAACATGAGATGCCTATTCAACTATCCTATTAATAAGACGTAGTGATAGGAATGCCATTTCCATAACTAAGAAGCGCCTCAAACATTTTTCTAAAAATTTATCATTTTCTCTGCAATGCGCGATTTGAGCTTTTTATTGTATCAATCCAACGTAAGTAAAGTTAAGAAAATCTGATTCATACATCTTCAAAGTATTGAGACTCATTATAAGTTTAATAGTCTCTCAGGATTCAAATAAAGGTGGTTCGAATTAAGTCTAATTAATAGCTCGTAGTTGGATAGTCAGTCCTCACTACCTAGGAAAGATTCGGATGGGATGTGAACCTCGGTCCTTGCCGTTTGAAAAATGTTTTTGAAAAAACCTTGAGAATCAAATGTGGAAGGGCAATGGAACAGACACCCTAATGACGAGCTTTGTAAATTTTACAATTATCTAACCATCGTGCAACGATATGGAATCGTGAAACCATTAATACCTTAGTGGCTCATGTATCCTTGAAGATTTCCTATTCTTAAGTAATTCGTGGATATTTTTATAAGGTTCATACTTGATTCTTAAGAGTTTTCCCCAAAATGACTACCCTTAGAAGATTAGTTAAGCACTACACTAATCGCAACAATTTGAAGTCAAAAGGCTTTATAAAACACCAATAATTTTATATGCTTTTATGGAAATTATACTCACATTAATATTTTATACGAATGCTTTTGGTCTTCCTTAGCTAACGGTTATTTGTATGATACATAAATGACTCATAGATTAATCATTAGTGCTGTATAATATACGGTCTATACAGATTTTGTTTGATCGATTATTCTGTTTGACTCGCCGTAATGTAGCAAATATTTATTTATTTTCCAATGTTACAAAGTGTCCCAGTGTTAAGGGGTAGCTTTTAAAAATTATTTCAAAATTGTTCCTACTTTCCTCATTCGATAACAATTTCCCTTTAAGCCCAATGTAATTATGTATAATTGCACCAGTTATTATTTGCATCGTAAATATAAAAAAAATAAATGATAATAATTAAATAATACGTACATATTCGTACCGGAAATAAACTCATTTTCGATAAATTCGGCCTCAGGACAGGCGCTATTTTGCAAAAAAAAAAATCCTCTGCACTGTTAGATTAAATCAAAATTCACAATTTTCCAGTAAAATTGAACTCCTTAAATTCATGTGCCAAGAGCTTAAATGAGAAGGAAATACTAGTAGTGCTATTGCTCCTGTTAGGTGCACAAATTATAACCTGTCATATGTACATTTCAGAGACTTTCCTGCATAGAGTTAATTTTGTCCCATTTATCCAATCAACCGTACGGTTATGATCTCAATTAACTTCAATCATTCCTAGTCGCTTAGCGATGAACTACCCGAACGTGCACGCTATGGGATCGATTTGGTTTCCAGTATCGAATATCCTGCGATACTGTCCAGCTGACGGTTAAGGAGTTGGCTCACAGCGTTGGGCCATTTAAGCATCGCTTTCCGTCACACAAATACCACGCATTCTCCCGATTGAAAGGGTTCTGTCCCTACCGCCCATTCGATTGGATCGATTGCGGAGAGAGAGAGTTTGCTTTTTCGAAGGAAAAACTCCCAAATAATGATGGGTTAGCTTATTATCCTACCCAATGGACTTTGCCTCTCGCTTACAGCTGTTGGGTTGCCGTCGCGGTCCGAACGAAATAAGAAATTATCCAAACCAGCGGACGAATGCCACCCGGTGCGACAACCACGCCACCCTACACGGTGATGATGGGGAGGATGATATTTGAAAACAAAACCACAGTCCCGGGCAGCATGGGAGAATTATGATGGCTTTATTAAATAATTGAGTAGAAGCGCTGGTTCGAACGGTTCTCGGAGCATCTTTCCGGGCTTGAAGCGCCCATTCTTGAATGCGGTGTGGTCTCCAACCGGGCCAGCCGCGTTGCTGGCGTGTTGTTAGGGAACACCGGGCGAAAAGGGTAGTTGGCCCTGGAGACCACACGCGGTCCTCTTTCCAAATACCAATCGCGCCTGATCCGGGTGGCGTACGAAGCGAGACGCGAAACACGAAAAGCGAGAAATTATCAAATTTAATAACAATTCGTTACACACGATCCGTTCACAAATTTTGGTTCACTCGCCGCCAAGGGGAAAGGTGTTACGAACGAGTCGAAAGTCGAACATTCACGAAGGTGCTATTAGCCGCTGTTAATCGAAACGCCCTTGAAACGGCAAAACAACCCCCTGCACGGTGTGGGCCACCGGGAAAACGGTGCTGCTTAGTTCACGACAATAACATACGCATCCTTATTATGGGGTTTTTTTTTTCGTTCGTTCGTTAAAGGAGTAACTACAAACTGGAAAAATGGCTATCAATCTACGCTTCAGCGGAAAGAAAGAGCTTGCCGTTTCATGCTGCGGGAATCGAACCAGCTGCTGGATGGGCAGCGAGCGGCTTTAAGGGTCGAAAGAGGATACGAATAGCTGTGTGTGTGCGTACCATTTACACACTCCAATTCATTCGTACAAATAGTATGATTGAGCTAAATAAAAACACGCACCAGCGAACCAATGGGAACGCGTCCAATCCGGCCGAGTGAATCGCATTAACGTAAACCATACGATTGTGGTAAGGTTACGGGATCGATTTAAAATGGTGTTTGTATGTTTTTCTCGTACGTGTTTCAGAAACATTGTGGTTAAAAGAAAAAAAAGGATCAAAAAGAGGTAAAACGTTCATCACTGTATTCCGAGCTAAAAAGGACTCTACGCTCCAACGATTTATCGATCCAAACGGTTGATTTGTAGCAACCGAGAGGGTTTTACCTTCTTAAGCAATGATTCTTACAGCACATGCTAAACAAATAAGGGTGCTATCGTTTCATTCCTACCAAGTGACACAGGAACACGATCCATGATATCTTCATCCAAGACATCCCTTCCTGAGGGACACCGTTTGAAGGGATAGCTTTCGATCCACACTTAAACGTTGCCATTTGGCGAATAATTATTACGCTCTGTGGTTAACAACACCGTGCGGTCAAAAGTCAATTACAATAATATGTACCGGGGCTAAGTGATGGTTTAGGTTTCGCAAAGTATAATTGCTTCATTTCATCATGGAAGGAAACTTTAATCAATTTAATAGTAGAATCGTTAAAAACTATATAATCAAATGACTAAAAATTTACATACACATTTGCATTTGTTGGCAACCATTTGCCGTTGGGTAAGTAATAATAAATATACTCCAAACTAATGCAATGCAAGAATGAAAAAAGGAAATCTTCATGCTTTAATTAATTGTTTTCTATTTGTTTACAAATTTACCAAGCCAATAATGTCACCTGTCGGCATTGTTGCACAAATTAATCGAAAATGGTGTTCGACCGAAATGCTTTATTTATTTATCAAATCAATATCAATCACACCACTTGCGTCTGGCAACCAGATTACATTGGGAACGAATGAAGCGAGCACATTTCTTTATTTTATTTGAGAAAAATCACCAACAAACCGACGACAAAAGCACAGGAACGTTGCTCCCTCTTCCCGCTAAAATGGAAGCTGTTACTAGGGTGCGGACAGTGCGCATAGTTGAATGGCAGCTTGGCGTGATTTCCGGTCCAACTGCACTGCACACCATAAATAAAGACAAACTGCCTTTTAAACACCATCTTAGTCACACGATTTGTTATGTAGATGCGATTATTTATGGACACCCCGGTGGGAGTTTGGCGCACGTGATGAACGAACCGGACCGGCCTTCGCTTGCCAGTAGGTAAAGGAACCAGACAAGCCCAACAACTCGGCAGCGGTTGGCGATGGTGGAGTTTAATTAAATGTAGACTGATGCAGAAATCAGAATATTCCTATGAGTAGGGCCACCATGGCATACAAAACCGGGAACGAAAGGGCAACGAGATTGGCATGTCTGGCCAATCTGGCCACCTGGACCCGGTCACAAATTAGCCGTATTGCGTTCGGGGACTACCAAAAAAAATACATGACGGCACAAGAAACAAGAAAGTCTCTTAATTAATTCGTACACCTTTTGCACTGTGCTGCCCCGCTGTGTGCCACGTGTCTTACGTGCCCCCGTAAAGGGTCCGCTCTTGAGTTTTGGGTATGGTTGCTTGTTAACTTACTGGCACTGTTAGTGATACCGCTCTTGTTGGTTTCATTGAGTGTATTTATCCGAACAACGAGAAAAAAAAAACACGAATAATTACGATAACAACGCCCAACGCTGACTACCTTGTTTGTTTGCTGAAACCTTGCGTGAAAAGGGAAAATACAAACGCGAAGGTTACGGGGGGGGGGGCGAAGTTGGAAGATGACGGATGTCTCGTTATTAAAAATTCAAAACTACACCTTTCGGGCTGTTACCGCAAGACGCACCACTTTCTTGCAGTGCTAGTTGATTGAACCTTTTGTTTTTGCTGCTTTGGTTCCGTTCTAACCGATACCAGACACGAATGGCCGGGGTGGTATAATGTTTGCTGCTTCGTTAAATATGTAAAATATTAACTGAGTTCATGTAATATCGGTATTAATTTTATGTTGATTTAGCACTTTTTTCACGTGCCTGCCCCGTCCCAGGACGCAACTTTTTCTTATGCTCCTTAGGAAAGTTGGCGTGAGTGTACAGCTTGTAGGGTAAGGAGGATTCAATTCCAATTAGTAAATCGATATTTGCCTCGTGACTTTGCCTCTTCATTTCTTCCAGCCGCCTCGATGCCACCGACGATCGTACGCTCGCATACGAATAATTCAGTTTTAATGAATTTTCTTCGAGACGAAAGTTGAACCCTGGACGGGATACGATAGCGACTGGAGCAGAAAGATAGCAGATTGCCATGTGTGGTATATGTGTTCGGTAATGTGAAACACTAACAACGTGGAACCGAACCGATTGGTAGCGTTCGGCTTAGTTGGTTCGGTCGCTGTACAGAGACTATTGCAGACGGAATCGTCAACATGAAATTCGTATGACGACTTGACAGCTGTCAACCGACAAACTGGGTGAATGTTAGTATTGGCCACACGCAATCCACGGACTCAATGACGGTGCAGAGACCTTTAATTAATGCGGCACGATTAATGGTGTTCGATGGTGGTAGCATATCGGTATGTTTTAGCCTAATTAGTAGTCGCGTTGTAGATTGTGTGGATGCAAATGAGCAGGCCAGGTGTATTGTTTCTAGTTGGAGTTGCACTAAATAGCTCAGTTAAGTAACTAGACTACTTATACGAAAGCACGTTGTGCAAATATATTACTTGGATCTGAATTATAGTGGTTTGTGTGCTTTAATAATAAACCCTAATACAAATATTTGTTCCAGATATCATAATCAGGTGATCGTATGACACTGTGGTTCATTGTTCATCCCAACATACCATAAAATTATTGAAAGAATTGAGCATTGAATTCAATCCAAAAATTGGGCTATGCAACACATATATTCTACCAAAACATTGGTACATAGCAACCTTATTTAAACCTTTGAATTCACAAATAACTGAAGTAAAATGTATAATAATTGAATTTGTGTGGGACAGAGGCAATCTCAGTTTCAGAAAATCAGTTTTGAGAAAAAAAAACTGTCGACAACGACATTTGCACCACAATAACAATAAGTTATTAAAAATAAGCTTATTGTTTTAAACTAGCTACTGCTGATATGATTTAGAAAGTGAGTAGTATCACATTAATATGCACTAGGCAGCAAAGTTAAGCGTCTTTGAGTGCAGGTTCAATATGATTTTGATCTTGATGTACGTTTGTCCAAGTCGCCATTTACAATCCAAAACCCCACATTTACCAAACAACGTTCTGCGAAAGGTTGAAAGATGCTTCCCATTTCTAAATTAAAGATTTGCTTCACCTCACACTGTGCAGCACTTCCAAAACCGATCGAGCAAAGTGTGGATGCGGTAAATCTCAATCTCGGGAACCCATTTCCACGCTACGCCGGTATCTTCCGCAGGAACCCGCGGCACGTGAAAAATAGAAACAACAGTTCGTCTGCTTTTCATCTCGATTTACTAATTGCTAAAAATATATTTAATATCGCTTCCGACCCGACCGATCGAAACGATCTGCCGGTGTTACAGTGCAACAAGGTTCCACTTGCGCCTCTAATCGACAAAATCGCTGAAAACTTCAGATCGATCGTCTATTGCTGCTTTCCCTTCCGCAAAATGAGCATCCAAAGGACGGTCCAGTGCTGCCCGCGTGTAGCCGCGTGTCGATCGTCTGTAATTGCCTTCGTTTAGCCATCGATCGTTTGAGCGATGATCAGCGATCGGTGTGGCTGAGCGCGGTTCGGATGCCGGCACTATTAGGGAGGAAATTCGACAAATAACCGGCCGAAACCGTTGGCGGCAAACACCCGGTCGGCCAGACGGTGGCATACTCGGGTCGGAAGCATATTTATGATGGATCGACTCCAACGGTCTTTGGAAACCAATTTTCAACGATCAGCTCCGTGCTGCCTGAGATGAGGTTCGTTGTGTTCGATTAGCAACCCAAAAGGCGGCAGCGCCCACGGCAGCAACGGCGGCAAGTGTTTGCACAGAAACATTTACGTTTCTTTTCTGGCCGGATCGTTAATTAAAGATTTCAATCTTAATTATTTGTTTTTTGCTGTTTTTTTCTAATTTCATTCGCCCTCTATGGAGAACAAGCGCAGTTAAAGGGGGAAATCGATGTAATGCGATCACTGTAGAAACGTTTTAACTAGCGATAATGCTAGTTTTGATTTGATATTTAGTTATACTCGAATTTTTATTTCATTTATAAATAGGCCAATTTGAGTTGATGGTACATGGTGAGAACCATTATGAAAAAAAGTAGGCTTCCACAATTTTAAGTTGAAAAATATTCAACACAACGAAAAAATCGTCCAACGGTGGGTGTTCTAAATGGGTTTATCCGTAGCATTTCGAAAAAAAGGGCCGCAGTAAATTGAAAACATCATTGTTCAGGAAGTTGAAATACTTGTCAAAAAACTTGATCGTGAGAATATCGAAGGGAACTGTTTGCTACTACAATGGTTGGCCGAGATACTTGTTCTAGATAATTCGTAATCTGAATCAATTACTGTACAATCTGTTCAGTAACTGTTTCAATAATTGAATTTTTGGTGGAAAAAATGACAACGAAATTGTTATATATTAACAATCATTTATGCAATTATTCAACAAGTTTATTTATGTCTGTAGAGCTTGTCTACATAAGTTTTTTATTTACCAATGGTTCTAAACATTTATAACTGTTACCTGAGGTATATAACATACTAAGAACAAACTAATAAAAAAGTATTACTGTTTAATTAATTATTTGTATTAAATTTTATCTGCTTGGTATAAGCACATTAATTCACATTTTACAACATTCTACCGGTTTTGTAATGGTGCACCAATGACAGAAGGAAGTTTCTGTCCCCCTAATGTTTTAAAAACGCATGCTGGCAGCTGGAGAAAAACCGACAGAGACAGCAAAGTGATTTATGTGTTTGTTTTGCTGTTTCATAATGTCCATAACAGGGTTGTGTATCATATAATTGGAAATTCAAATAGATTTAAGCTTATGTATGTAATTTAAATCAATTAATTAAATACATTAAATGCTGTGGGTATCAATCGTAGTTATGGTTGTTATTATTGGGTAAGATATTTTAAGTTTAGAGTTAACGTTTGTACGTGTTTTAAATTCTAAATACCCTTGAAGAATGATAAAAGCTTGATATGTTTTCCGTTCGTAGCTGTGGGCAGATAAACGCTATCAGCAAATTTTCACTAAAACGTTGGTCAATGGTTTAATTGCGTTCCGTGCTCAGACTGCTGTGATTATTTTCAGCCTATTAAGCTTTGCCGAGAAAAACGTGAGACGCGTCCTGGGCGTCTGGTCCGGCGACGTTACCCATTCTATCGCCGTTGCTGCACTACAAGACCTCGAGTAACGAGCGACGCTGCACGCGGTAGCTGCCGTGATGAGATTTATATGCCTTTAGCTCATAAAAACACCCTTCGCGTCAGCGATAGGATGGGCACTTCATTTCAGCACCTCATAAAAAGCCGGCGTGAAATCGACCATCAAAAATTGCCTTCAATCTCGACCCCGAAAACTTCCCCGAGGGGTGTGGGACCGGGTGAAAATTCGTGACAATCCATGACGAGGCACTTGTGTGTGTCCCTTTCGGCTTGCAGCTCGCTGGAATTTGTCATGTACATTAGTTCGGTGTGCGATGATAAATTCTTATCACCGCCCCGAGAGGCGTCACCAACACAAATCGGTGAATCTGTTACGGACACTTGTACGTCGGTTTTTCTGTACATCGTATCATTTGGAAGCTGGAACCTTGTTCGGAAACGGAACAGTAACAAAACCCGGAACGGGGACAGTCACAGATAGGGACACTGTTGATGGTTGATAATTTATCTTCTACCGATTGTTTTGTCACGATTGTTTGCGTTTGAAGAATTTAATTATGTTGCTTACAAGTGTTTATTTTTCCCAATTTCTGTGACCGGCTGGTGCACAAGTGGAGAGTTTTTAGGACTAGCTTATTATATTAAGGGAGTCGAAGTACCCAAAAAACACATGAAACAGCACGCAGGCAGTTGTATTTCGCCTGGAATTTTCGTAGGAAATATAATTAAGTTCCCGATATACCAAAATTTGGTAGCAATCATTACAATAGCCCACACCTGCAACATGACCACCAACCGCTGGAAAAAACAAGTTCACCCACTCCACTCGCACGGTGGGCCACTCGCAGCACGGGAAAATCAGTGCAACTTTGAGGTCTGGCCGAAGCAAAAACATAAAGTAGGAAGTGTAAAATACGATGGCACAGGGCCTCATTTCGTGTTGCCGCTCATTCATTATCCATTTATGCTGATGATGCTGAAAATGTTCGCCAGCAGCAAACGCTGCACTGGTGCCGATGATCAACGGAGCCGAAAAATATGAAGCTGGCTTTGTGTGCGTGTGTGTGTGTCTGTTGCAGATGGAGATCACTCACCAGCAGTCGGAACAGCAGCAGTAGTAGCAGTAGTCAGCTACATCTCCTCCACCAAACTGCTGGAACCATTTTCCAAGGCGGGGAAAATTTATGCTCCACGTTCAAATCTCATCGATCGTGCGGATAGATGCCGTTCAGGTGCGGAATGCAAAATAGGTAAGACAATTAACGGTGGAGTAGAATATGGGGAGAATAAAAATCATTTGATTGTTGAAATTAAGTACCGTTCAGTATCGATTTGATGGCCGTTTCATTGCATTACGTTCTTGATTGTGAAAATTCTGCTACACTAGAGTAATGCGTAATGCAGAAATCGGTATCACTCGAAAGAAGAAACGAATCAAAAGGGTCAGCGTAACATTAATGAGTAGATGCCTCTCGTTTGCTCTTGCTATAAATTATATTTTATTTTATATAAATACGCTAAATACATGTTATGTAAAATAGCATAGATACGGGCGGAATTCTTGCCTATACACGCAACAAAAAGGACATATAAAATCTCATTAAAATACACATGGAATGGAATTTAAAAAAATTAAAACACTAGACTTGGAATAATGTTTTAAATTTTTCATTGAGGAAACACAAGTATACTTAGTAGTATATCAATAATTTTCCTCCAAACAAGAAAATTATTTGAGTGTTTACAATATGTTTAAATATTAGTTCATATGCAAATAAAGTAGCATATTCTTTTCGAAATACCTTCCAGCCTATTTTTTGGTTTAACAAGGTAATTTCAAAATGTATTCATTTGCAACGATTCTGAATAGCAATAAGACCAATCTTCAAAACAATATGTTTCATTTTATTGAGTTGGGACTTGTTTTTTACGAGGAGTACCTAGCCGACCTGAGTAGTGGAATCAATTTTATTATATTTTTCGAACATTCTTTAACATTTTTTCCTTTCTGAAAAATGTGCTGTCTTAATTTCACATTATTTCTCGATCAGTTTCAGATTTTCTTTGCCTATGTGAAGCTAAGTAGGTCCTGTATTACGCAACTTTAGGCTTCGTTTGTCAATTTCTTGCACTACTTGTGAGTGTCGTTTCGAAGGCAGTGAAAAATGCATTAAGTCATAAATAAATAGTATACATGCAATATTGGAATATTAAAAATCAAAATATGAATAGATTTGTACCTTGCCCGTTAAAACTGTATGGCAGGGAGCCAAAAACAATTAATTCAATCATTCAAAAATTCATGTATGTTTGTCTTAAGCTACTTATTATTTTTGACGATATTTTAGTTCTAAAAGTTAAGTTATACGGATGAAATCTGCATGTGCCAACAAGAATTAAGGTCTGTGTATAATTATAATTTCTCTTTCAAAATGTGCGTTTTATTATTCTTTACAACTCACTAGACCAATCAATTTCCGCTAACTATTCTAATTCTTCTTTTTTTCTCAGTCGCCAATTGCTGAAAATCTAATTGCTGGCTTCAAAGTACAGACATTACAAAGTCTTGGATTGTTCGTAGAGAGTTTAGAAGAATATTGAATATGACAGCTGACTACAATGGGGTATACTGAACTATTTATTCAACCATTCTCATTTATCTACAGTTTGTTCAGTACAGCAATATTTCAGATAAATTTACATGTTTATTTACCACCGTCATAATTTTCGTTATTCTCCTTTCGAGTGTCCTCATGTAGTATTTTCAAAGCAATTCAATCGCATGCCTTGTATTTTTACTTTTCTACTAATTGCAATACAAAAGAAAAAAAAAGTTCGTTGTTTGCATTTTTGCCTCAATGGCGATCGCTCTCTGTCTTCCCTTATCTTTGCCAAATTTACAGAAAAATCGCACACGTGAGAGGGCTCATACGCGAAACGAAACCCGCTCTTTAATAACACAGTTCAATCTCTTTGGACTTTAATTTACATTATGATGATGCGCGCGTTCATCAGTACCTTCGCCGTATTCACGCCGATCGATTCGGGATCTTCGCGAGTTGCGCCCGGTTGCTCAATACTGATCATCAATGCAATCGCGTCGTTCGCTAGGCTCGGTACCGCCAGGTTGGACCAGATTTTGGAGGTTTGCTGCTCCTGCCCCTGTTGGTTGCTCTGCAGGGCAACCGCGGAACCTCCGAGGCCTCCCAGATTGCGCGATGAGTGAGATAGAGTTATTACCTGTTGAGACCTGGCCGGGCGGACCGCGGCAGGGTGGACGCAATGCTGGACCGCCGGCAGCCTCCTTCTTTTACCGTATTATATCGTACTTAAACACATTGTCGGCGCCTTTGATCTTCTACCAATTAGCTTAACCGACACCTAAGGCCGCGGCTTCCTTTGACCACTTAAAAAACATGATGGAAGTTCGAAGCCAGGCGCGGGACCGCCCGTTTGGTTTTGTGTTTTTTTTTTCGGGAAGGCTCCACCGTACGATCGTGTCGGGTCATTCGTTCGTACATTCGTTCATTTTCGGACGTTGCCTGTCCGCGGGAGAAAGGTTGCTGTTTCGCCCCGTTGTGGTGCTTTCTGCTTGTTCTTAGTGCGTGCACGGGTTTTGCATCTCCATGAACTGTATCAGCTTGGAGGAGCTTTTGCGGAAACTTGGGAAAAAAGAGGCAAATTTGTTTGCGAGGAAATTTCGGGAACATTTTGTGCGTTCGTACTTCCGCCCGGTCACAGGCGGACCTTGGCTTCGGGTCATCAGTGAATTGGTTCGAGTCGTCTACCGTGACTATCGCATCTTTCTGTATCGTTTGATGTGCTTTTTAGTTTTGTTTTTTTTTTTGTTTTGCTAACAAATTTTTGTTACAAGTAACATGAAAGGAGGATAGAATTCGTTGCGGGTTGCAACATTTGGCTGGAATGCGTGACGCCATCTTGGCAATTCTGTATAATCGTTACAGTGTGTTCTTCCTCAATGTTTAATTCTTGCCGCGGGCTGGAACTCAAGAATATTTTAATCAACAAAAAGCCATTTTAAGGAAATTGGAAACTTTTGAAATATATACTAAACTCAAGTGCTTGCCACAAAAAGAGATCATGTCGGTTGTAAATAACTACGTGTCGTTGTATGCGTAAGAACCATGATCACGGTATCTGTCAAAGTGACAGTCGATAAATTGTAGTAAAGGTGATAGGGATTTCGACAGTCGATATTAAGTCGACATAATGGCCGTTAGAACATGTAATAGAGGCGAATATACTGTAAATAAAAGCCAGATTGTGGTTCTTCCGATAAGTAGATATACCGACGAAAACTTTAAGCCATTTCTTCCACCACACGAGTTTTCTATCAACAAATTCATTCATTTTAAATTTGGATTTTTCCACAATTATTTGCCCATCTGTTGATCCATTGTGTGAGTAGATAAATAAAAAAATAGGAAATAATGGAATCATGTAGATAGCAAATGACATTTTTATGTTGATTATCAACAATTCCTAGAAAAATTCAAGGCATAAAATGATTGCTTGCTGTTGTTGTTGAAAACTGTTACTGTCTTTATTCTTTCCAATACTCTTTTGACTCCTTTTTACTCTAATATTGTTCCTTTATGAAAATCTCTATTCTGTAACCTGAATCAACAAGCTAGAAACTAGAAGAAGCTTTTTAGTAATACATATTATTTTCGCAAGATCTTAAGAAAGTGCTCTTGATTAATTCTTAAATGCTAAGAATACAGTGCTTAAAGCAGCGATCGAATAATTTTCAACTTCCCAAATTTAATGTCAATATTCGTCTACAAATACTGTCTTTTCTCGAGTAACGTGAATAATGCTTTACAGAGAAATTCACGTAAGTCCAATATCGTTTTACACGTTTTTCATATTGTGCCTCAAAATATCGAACGTTGATATTTGACGATTATGGAGATAATTCAAATATACTATTGATATTTTAAACATAGAAGAGTTTTAAAATGGAATTTCTTATCAAAATCTTAGCAAAACTAACGTTTATTTTTATTTAAAAAACAGTCTTGTTAGGATTATTAAAAAACGACAATCAAAAATTTGAAATTCTTATAAAACAGTCCAATTTTTAAATTCGCGTATATAATAAAATATGTTGAGGCTCTCCAGCTCATATAAAAAACCATGCCTTCAGCTATCATCAGGTGAATACATAATGAAATAAACTAATAAACAAGTGCAAAATAAATAAACGAATTTAATAAAACGACAACAACACTAAAAAACAAACAAACAAACACAAACCAATTGATAACAGACACGATTCGGTACGCCCTACAGCAAACCCGGCAACAGAACAGATTTACTCCGACAGAGTGGGGTTGACCAAGAATTTGTCAATCTCACAGATAATCGACCAAAAGTCATTCCCCTCACCGTTTCTCCCTTCACAGGGGCACGCTCGTTCTATCCACTCGCCTACAGCACAACAAAAACATTGTCAAAAAGGCGACAAGAAGTTGATTTTCCAAGTGAGTGCACATTTTACGTTTTCTCATTTTCTTCTCAACCTTTTTATGAACAATTTTGGCCATCTCCCACACACACACACACACACACGCACCGCCCAAAACGATGAGGGCGATGGAAAGATTTCGGGGCTTCGCTTCGGTTGAGTGATTGTCGAGTAGAGGGTGCTGTTGGCGTTCTTCTAGGAGGGTGATTCTAACTGGAGCACGCCCCGACACTAAACATGTTTGGTGGCTGGTCCTGCTGGTCCTGCCACCACCGAACGGATCACACCAAGAAAGGTATCGGAGTGTATCGAGGCCAAAAATGAATCCACCCTACACCCCCTCAGGGCTGGCTCACAAGGGTGCTGAATGACGGCACAGAAAGTTTGCCGGTAAGTTTACAATGTTTAGCGCCATTATGTTCGGTGGTGATTTGACAGTTTTCTCACCCCCAAGTAGCGGTTTTCGTTACGCCTTGATGTGTGTGTGTGAGTGTGCGTTTGTTTGGGGGGGTTTCGTTCGATGACAATGTTTAGTCCATGTGCATGTGGATCGCAAATTCATTATTTACTGGATGAGGACCGAGATTGGTGCTTCGGTTTCGGACCGAGTCGCCGGCCGGGAACAGCGAGCTGTAAATACATTTGGTCACAGCCGAAAATTGATCGTTTGCTAAGAGGAAAATTGGATTCGCGTGGTGAACGTTCGGGTGATAGGGGATAGGTTGTTTGCAACTTTAGTGGAAAATATAGCCTTTTGCATTTAGAAATTGAATTATACCGCAACGGTTTGTACGTGCACTGTGCTTTGAGCTTTTCAATTAGTGCTTCTATTGGATAGTTTCAGAGGAATTGTTGAAGTAGGATTCCTTTGAAATTGAGCTCAGAATAATTTAGAGCAAATATCAGATATAATATAATTCGCAAGAAAACTATAAAACCTCCAATTTTTGATTGACTTTTTTACTTTATTTTTATTTTATTTTTTAAAATTTATGCTGCAATATCCATTTTAACAATTATCTAGGGCTCATTTTAAAAATTCGTGTATTTTGATTTTAAAATACTTTAATCACAAAACTAAGCTCCAGTTTCTTGTTATAATAACAGCATTCACAACCTTTACGCATTAAATTTGTATTTACATTGATTTTATAGATAATGCCCATACAATATTGAACCGAGTGAGATAAGTTGCCCATTCACGGTTCGAAGAAGGAAATGTCCCCCAACCAATGTGAATTAAGTTTATATTTAAGATAATACGGGCTGGCCGTCATTTACGAATAAAAAATACCCATAAAACATTCAAATGTAAGATATTTGCAGAATTAATCTGGCTCTTTGGGATGCAATTAAAAATATTTCAGATGGATGCAAACCAAATGTTAAAAAATCACCAAAATTCTATTACTATGTTGCGATTATATAACGAACTGCATTAATTTAATGTACCCAATTTTTAACGCACACTGAACAATTTCGGAAAATTAAGTTAAATATTACATAATTTGTCAGACACAGGACAGGCTTTCCAGGCGGTTAATACAAAAAAAAATAAATGCCAAAAATGTCTTTTAAAATGTGTAGTGCCATAGAAGAAATAGGAGTGGGTTTATGTTAAGTGAGATATAGAAAATGCACTCTATTCCAGATAGTAGCAACTTTTAACAGATTTTCAATATAGCTGTTAAAGCAATACGGCTCGGTCGTTCTTCTTGAATAAAATATAAATAAATAAATTAAGTATTCAGGGGCTTGGCTTTAGTTTAATACTATATTTCCCATTCATGTTTGATACCGCATTGGCCATAAAATTCCAAAATTCCAAAGAGAATTACGTAAATTATTCATGTATGTATAACGCTGTATTGAACAGCGTTGTTACGTTCGTAGTGCCTTAGTAAAGTGAAAATTACATCAACTATAAAAAGGAAATGACAATGAAAATAGAGTACAATCGGAATACCTAATATAGTTAATTTAATGTTAATTGCTATGTTCCAGATAATATTATCGTTCAATAACAAGGCATTATCAGAACCAATTTTCGTAAAATAATGAAATTGATTGCAATGAATAGGCCAGTAAACAAATTATGTAATGCTATTTGTCACACAAGATGCCAGAATAATTTACTATTTCGATCAATTTTAAAGAAGCTAAACTAAAGCTTGACTCTAATCGTACACTCCCATTGTGTTCACTCTTTACTGTCACACGTGAATAAAACATTGCCATTTTGAACGTTTGCGTTCGATAACAAACCAAATTAACGGAAGCACCTGCCTTTTTCGTTTGCTTCTCCACGGACGCATCATTAACGGTTCGACGCGGCTGTGTTCGCGCTGTCATGCGTTGCTTAGCCAGGGGTTAGCCCCCGTCAGCCGTTTGCCTTTCAAAATGCAACTAAATTAACCTTGACTCCGGAATGAATCGCTCGTTTGTCGTCGACATCGTCGTCATCATCGTAAGCTGCGCCGTATTACACCGAATAAAATGACCCGCTGACAAGCGCACCTGCACCAGAAACCCGCACAAGAACAGCAACGAAAAAAACAAACGGAGAGGAAAACTCAGCCATCCAATCCGTCCCATTTTGGCGGGCATGAGATTAGTAAATTTTTAATTGTGTTGCGCGTTTTTGTGTCGTACCGGCGCGATGTCGTTTGCAGACAGAAAGACGTGTCGGAGCGAAAGAGAAGCCGTGTGTTGCAGCTAGTGATCGACGAGCTCATGGAAACGGTCGCCGACGGTCGCGCACCGCCGGGAAGGTGTTTATACGTAGCGCCCGCCAACACGACGAGCAAATGCGGATTATTAAACACGAAACCAGAACAAGTCGTGTAGAGAATCCCACCACCACCACTAACACCGGCTCCCAATCCATCTGATGTGGTACGGCGACGGCGATGCTTTTTTATATCACGTTGTCGGCGAAAGCTAACGAAAGGAACGATAAATTCCGCTTTTAATTTAATTGAAACTCAAATCCATGAGCTTCTCTCCCACGTGCTGCTTGACGGCTTTTTCCTTCAGCAAACGGTGCGAAAAGCAGCACAAAGTGATCTAGATAAGTATTTTATTTCCTCCATGCTGTTCGCATCAACGCACGCACACACAGTCGCAAATACAGCGAAACGCTATAAGGAGGAGTTAAGACAACGCACCAATCACAAGTCAGCATGGAAAGAGTGAAACAAAACAAGCGGTAATTTTGCTGAAATTCGTGAGCCAGAGTGGGACACAAAGTGAAATGATATTTTCCCCTTTTTCCCGGGCAGTGTTGCCAGCCGGTCAAACACATTATTAAAGTCGAATCATTCCGTAAAAGCGGTTTCCCCACCATTTATTGTCTCTCTACTACGCTTCGTGCTCTAAACACCCCACACACCCGATCCAATACTAATTGATGTTGACGAAAATATGTACATGTTCCTTGGGTCATCACCGTCCACGTCCCAATCGGGACCACACGTTCGATAAATGAGTTTTCGGGAAGTGTAATTTGTTTATGGTTTAATTTATTGCCAGCCTCCGGCCGATGGGTTTGCCGTACGTTCAGTTGTGTTGAATCATTTTCGTTCTACTTTCGTTCTTTTTAGCTGATTGACAACAACGGCAAAAAGATGGTGAAATTATCATTACACACATCAACACAAAACACACAGACAGGGATCGGTTAAGCAATTAGCTGACGCTTTTGATTCCCTTCCAACTAATCAACGATTTTTGCGTTTTGCAATTTAATTTAATCTGATTACATAACACAAATCTCCTTTCGATAACACAAACGTTTTACGGATTTATAAAGAAAAGAGTCGAACCACCTAGCGAGATTTAAGAATTACCCATCGCGTCTGTTTATGTTCGATTTCACGCTTACATGCACGTTCGCACACTAGTGCGCCCGGTATGTAGTTTATTGTACGACCTTCCATGTTTCATTTCCCAGCAACGGCCGCACAGAAACAACATCATCACATCACATTGCTCCGTCGTTGACAGCTGGGGTAACGAATTTCCCGAAACAAATGTCATCATTAAGAACGAAATCGTACACTTTTCCCGACCATACCGGTGTGGCGTGGCGTGAGACAGTGTACGGCAATAAAAATGGCGTCCGATGCGGGTCCAACGTCCGGACGACCCCTTTCGCTGTTTAGCAGCAATCGTTGCGTTTGCGTGGCCGGAAAAATATCAACACTCAAATTCGACGTCAGAACTTACGCACACACACACTAACAGGAACGGACCTTTAATAACACACGGGGAGGAAGAGAGGGAAAAAAAGGAAGTGTCATACCAGTCCCGGGGGCAGTTATTTGTGTCTGTGGTTTTGGGACCATTTTTCTAAAAACTTTCCTACTTTGCCATCCGTTTGCGGTGGCACCAGGGGTGATGGTTCCAATTGTTGCTGGTTCGGTTAGAAGAGATCTTAATATTAATTAACCATTTGCTATCGTGTAACGGCCACGTAGAAGGGAGATTTCATTTTGAAAGAGCTGTTACTGTTGCTGTCGATGCGTGCGTTAAAAAGGCAATGACCGTTCTTACTAGACTGAGGTTACTGTCGACCACGGCACAGAAGGTGGACATGTTGATGATATCTTATTTTTGTTTGTTTACTGTTTGCGGGTTTGGCAAAGTGATAACTACACGTAAGGATAATTACGATAATTGAGGTCCAATGTAGACGATAAACAATTTGGTAGAAAGAAAAACCAAATGGTAAGTCTTTTTTCTTAGAGTGTGGTTTAATGCGATATTCATTGCGTGAAATTTTATGGACGTATTTATGTCTTGATCGGGCTGATTGATCCAAAAAGCGAAGTAATGGATCAGCATTATAGTTGAAATTTGAATCTAAAAAGGGAAAAATAAGATTGTTCGAAAAAACAGCAAAAATATAATTAGAAAATATAAAAACACTTCCAAACAGTGCGGAACAAATGCTAATAATGTTCCCTCTTCTGTAGCTTTTTTTTAACGGCTTGAGGAATATGTTCAATATTGCTCTATTTTTCAAACTTTTTTTAACATAATATTTTTCTGAAAATCATACTGTCTTATACTAATGCCCATGTAAAGCTAAGTATGTCCGATATTTGTCTACTTTTCGCCTTGTTTATCAATTTCTTACGCTACTTGTGGGTACAATAGTAATAGTTTATTGATAGATTATTAAAATGCCTTATTAAAATGTACACTGAAGAACGGCAGGGCCGTATACCTTACAAGCTATGTATTACAATGCCTTAAACCATAAAGAAATGGAATGAATACATGCCATATCAAAAATACTAAATATCAAAATATGAATAAAATTGTATTTTGCGGAACAAAAAGCGATTAATAAAATTATTCAAAAATATATTTAGCTTTAAATAAGTTTTATTAAGCAATCATTATTTTAATTAGATCAATTTTAATCGATTTTTAAAGTTTTACAATTGCGGAGAATACTATTTTCTGCAGATGTTAGTTTAGCTAGATAATATGGAGGAAATTTGTTTGTGTAAAAAACAATGTTAAAGTGTGTGTACAATAATAAATAATAAAAAAAAGTGTTTGTTATTCTTTATAACTTTCCAGAACATTAATTAAAGTCGTCCCGTGGGAAATTCACAGTATTCACATCTAACATTTTATTTAGGATCTCTTAAAAAAGGCCCGAATTGCAATTGTCTACGATATTAATTGTTAACTTTAATATGATTTGATTGATTGGAGATTTCAAAGAATTCATTCTGTGGCGCTCTCCATTTCCTGGACACACGTTAACAAAGAACTTCATGGAAAACTTCGATAGGAACACACCAACCAGTTACGAAAATCGAGAAACACAGACAGGAATAAACACAGTCAAGAAAAAGGAACCCCGCCTGTAAATGTGTTCTCCAAATAGCAAACGGAACTTTTAAACACATTTCTCGGTCCGAAATTGCAACAAACTACTAGCACAGTAGCAATAGGTGCTACAATTAATGATATATTTTTATAGTGGTCAGTTAGGCTTCCTTATTGCATTGTAAAAGCTTCCGAAAATAGTTTTCTATAAAAAATATCAACATAAAAAAAAACAAACAAAAAAGAAATGGGATTCATTCGATACTAAAAGAAGCATAAATAAGACCAAAAACAAACGAATAGAGTAAACAGAAGAAAAAGGATAGAATGTTTGGACCAGCATAAACTATCAAACGTCCTATAACATCAAAACCGTAACGAATTGCCCAAATAATACAATCAAATCGATAACAGTCGGCCTTCCAGCAAAGACCTTACCCGTGCACACCTTTCTTCCATTTCTTGCCTACATCGTCAAGGATTCAAGGATGGGATCAAAACCGTAATTTGGTGCCTAAGCCAAAGGCACCAAGGGCACAAGCTGTGTCCGCAGGAAAACAAACGATACAAAACGATACCATTTCACCAATTTGTTCGGTAGTGCCATTGAACGAACAAAATAGGCAAGATGCGAAAAAAGGGAACGAACCACAGAACACACCAACCACTGCCTGCTGTGGTCCAACATGATCGTAATTAGTGGGTGCCAACAGGGGCGTAAGGAGCGACCCGTTCTTATCAGCGATATTAATCAACGAATTATTTAAATGATGCACCGCACACATCAACATGCCGCATCAGTGTAAAAGAACGCATCGCACGGGGAAGCTTTTGTTTTCATTTCATTTAGACAAGGCGCCTGCAACGAACCATGTAATTAAATGTTCTTCCTCATTAGATGCCGGGGTGTAGTGGCTGCTTTTGTTTAAACAAAAATGTTTCAACTTACATGGGCGAATGGATGTGAAGCTTAAACGATACAGATTAGGCGAGATGTTGTACATTACACAAAAGCGTTTAAAAAACAGCAACTACATCTCATCGTTGTGCATAATTACATATGTTAAGGAGTGGGAGATGAATTTAAGTTTATTTTTAAATGATGAACTATATTTTTATGTAGAAAAATTCCCCGCATTAACTCACTAACATAAGACACAATTGGTGTACTCGATGTATAAATTACCGTCATTTATCCAATCGTCTTTCCAAAAATAAACTTATCTAGTTTTTTTAGAACTACTTGTACCGGTCTAGAACTAATTAAACTGCACATTCTCGATGACGCTTTTTTGTTGTTGGTGAAACTGTTAGTCGGCAGCTAAATGGGGACCTCCTTGCCCGAACAGGTGATCTCCACGATGAGATCGCGTTTGGCAATTTAATTAATAGCCCGTTCGAGCCGTCCTTTGGGCGCACTTTGATCCTTCGGAGCCAAAAACCCATCCGGACGGAACAGAGTGTGAACTAATTGAGGGGTTTGGCAAAAGGAATTGATGTTGTTTTTTCACCATTGCTTTCTATTTGTGCTGTTGTAGGATGATTTTTCAAAAAAAAAAAAAAAGAAAACCCGCCGCAGACGTGCGGCCGACGCAGGACTTTGTTATGATTAATCTTTGAAGGATTAATGCATATTACTGGAAATTACACCATCAAAGAAAAAACCGTCCTCAAAACCATCCGGTGTATAACGATGTAATCGGATTTTGGTGTTTCTGTTTGCCGAATGTGTAGCAGCAGCTTTAGCAGAATGTCATGGGACGTGACAACAGTGGGTGTAACAGAAATTGAAAGAAAAAAACCATTAATCAATTAAAAAGTGCCGCATGAGGTTTTTTTTGCAGTTAAACAACAACTTATTGCAATCAGTTCATTTTGTTATTTCACCTACATTTAAAAGAGATAAAAATTTCCCCTGCAGTCATATAAAAAAACGCGCTCGTAAAACAAAAGAAATGAGGGATTTGTTACACCATTGCGCGTGTTCCACATGTTCGATCACTATTTGCCCTCATTGCCACATTTCCGGCGCAACCAATTGAGAATACGCGTTGGATTTAAAGCGTCCCATTTTGATGACAACCCCGTAATTAACGACGCCATTGTACTTACGCTTTGCTTTTTTATTAGGCTGCGTACATTTGCACGGTGCTCAGGAAATGTGGTTCCTCAAGAATTCGTACCTTCTCACCAGCTGGCCGTACGCTGTACGTGGCAACAAAGTAATGGCGCTAGGGTGTTGGTGTGCATTTCTTCACTGGATTGCTGTCCTTCGAGATGGTCAAACCACAATCTTGACTGGCAGTAATGCAAGACCTTAAATGTCTGTCTCTGTGGAGTGTGATTCAAGCGAGCAGGCTCGTATTTCCAAGAGCCGGTGAATATTTATGCGAATTACCACGTCGTAAATATTAAGCAGAAAAGTTAATTATTTAGCGCTCATCCACCATTGACAGAACGTTGCCTCCAATGTGTGGCATTGCAAATTATTTTAAAACGTTTTTTAAATGTTAAAATGATTGATAATCAGGGCGAACAAGTATTTAGAGGTATTATCCATGTTATGCATTAAATAAAACTCGTATACTTAGAACCAGTGCAAACTTCAAACTCCATGAATACTCTACTTAAGATACATAATATTTATCAAACCACATAAATAAATTAATCATTGAAATATAATACTGGAAATAAGATCTTTAACATTTTTACAAAATGCATTCAACTATCAACAATGAAAACAAACACCAGAACGAGTGTTCAGGAGGAACCGTGAGCTTTTAGGTCGTCAAAGCTTTAGTGAGATATCAAGCAGTGAGAAACGCAGTGTGAGTTGGTTCCACTTCTCACCGGATAAAGCAGTTGAAGTGAATTCAAATAAATTTCTCGAATAAATTCAGTTCTCTTTAAAATATATGGTTGCTTAAAGAAATGTGGGGCGGAATCATTTACCGGTGTTAAAACACGTATCATTCAAACTAAAATATTGTGCATTGTTATTGATTTACTAATGCTTGATTTCTACCTTTTTTTATTTGTCAAAATTCAAAATTTATTATTATTCGCATCTAAATTACTACACCTTCTTCAAGAACCCAACAAACGTTAAACTTATCACACATAGATGTCGCTACTCGGGCTGTGCTTTCGTTTCTGATCAGTAGATGTCGTAGATAGCGCTCTGAGCAAATGGATGGAAATTTCAATTTCGTTGAGAGCTTTATAGTTTCACGTATAGAGGACACTACTCATGCTAAATGGAATACCTATCGTCAGACGTGGCAGACGTTTTATGTGCAAATTATTGCTGGGTTACTCAATAACACACCAATATTATATTTTTATTTTTCAAAATTGTATCACAATGTGGCTCAAGATATTTAATTTCTTTTATTTACGATAGAACTAGCTACACTTAATGTCAAGAATCTTCGCCCATCATTAGATTACACTATATTCCTTATTTGAGATCGGTTAATTCGGAAATGTTATCCAAATGTATAAAAAATATAGAATTCCAACGCGATGATTATTCCATGATTATTTCACTTCGAATACTTATTTCTTATTATAGCGATTTCAAAACATGAAATAGAGTTTTTAAAGCTGTTTTTTTTTGTATTTTTATCACAGTCACGGCCAGACGTACTAAACCCGTATTTCGGGATGACCTTTTGAGATTTTTAAGGTAATTTTCAAATACTTCATTATATTTATTATAGTTCGAATGTCCTTATGTAATTAAAGCACCAGTATGACTTTGATGTGAATGGAAGCAATACTAATTTAAGTTGTTTCACTCGAATAAATACACAATAGATTTTATTTAACACAATCACAGCAAAGGCGAATCACACAAATTAGATAAGCTTTCAAATTGATACAAGAGTGATGATAATTCATGGTATTGCTGATGATGCGCTGGTAGTGTGAGTTCACAGTGTTTGAATTAATCGTAAGCCCTTTCATTTGTAAAAACTCGACAGCCCATAATGTATTTACCTCCAACAGGATAGTCAGTCCTAGTTAAATCATAGACTTGAGGTTGTAGTGCCATAGAAGAAAAAGAGTACTCGGGTTGTTTAAAATATAAGGCGCAGGTAGTCTGTAATCAAACTCTTGACGGATCATCTTGTTACACAACCTAATAATGAAATATTTTTGTAGAAGATATTTCAATAGTTTTTTTGAGGTATGGAAATAATTGGAATGAGGATAAAAAAACAGGCACAACGAAAAAAGCATAAATAAACCATTGTTTCAAATTCAGTAAATTAAACTTATTCTGTTATCTCCACTCAAGAAGCAAATATACTCAAAGGTTTGTAGAAAACGTTCTAACAAAGACAATAAGTAAACATAGCTTCATTTTATGCATTAGTTACAGCACCTTCAAATAATATGCACACGATGTCGAGTAACTGCATACAACAACGAGCTACAGCATGGGTTATCCAGCATAAACTCTACTTACTTAGTATGCATGCTTGTGTTCAATCTCATTTACTTCCTGATAAGCGGCTCATGCAATAGAGAGAAAACACACTTATTTCAACTCGTTTGCAAACGAAACCCCGTCCCCTTGTCCAAGCCTCCCAGCCGAGATCCCGCTCCCAGAGATTATGCCCGGTCGCCAAAGACCACTGATCTACACGCTAATGAATTTCTTATTAATTAGGCAACATGGAACACTTTTCGGAATATGCAAATTATGTTGGCTCGTGCACAGCGCCGCCTCACAGAAAGGGCGTCTAAGGGTGTACCGGGCAAACCCGCCCCCTGTCTGCCATCCCCGTGTTCCGTCCCCTCTGTGGCTGCCAGAACTGCTTTAATTATTTTTTGCAAATTTTGCATAATGCCTAACGAGCGTACAACACACGCCGACACACTGCCGACAATGATGGGCGGCTTTTGCGTCCAAAAGCGTACCGAAAAAACCAAAGGCAGCCCCACGTGTGCGATCGTACATCGAACGTCCATTAGGCGTCGAAGCGACCGGGTGGACTTCCGGTGGACGGAGGGGAATGAGCGTGCGCACGTGCGTCCCCATGCTCGCACACTCGGGAGCCGCAATTGAAATGTTTACAAATCGCCTTGATCGTCGTTAATTTGATGACGATCACCGCCGCACCGAGTGCGGGCGCGTTAGGTGGCCCATTTATTTGACCTGCCTGGCCGATGGGAGATCGGCCGAGATTCCACCGCGTGGTTTTCCGTTCGAGCTGGTAGCAGATCTGCAGATGGCGGATATATCAACCCACCGTATCGGCAAACCAACGGCAGAACGGTATTTTAATTATTCCGCAAAAAAAAACGACTCCACCACCGGTCGGTGCTTGTGATATTGTTGGGGCCCAGAAGATCCAGGGCCCAGCGGAACGATCCGAGTCCCTTTTTCTGTATGCGTACGCGTCGTGGCTTATCTTATCGGGCGGTTTATATTCAATTACTTACGCTTTAAAGCCTTCATTACTGTCGAACGATCGATGGGTTTCGAATGTCCCGTGCACTGGAATGGGTTTTTTTTCCCTGCTCGCCAAACCCGAAGTGACGATCGATCGGGCTGCGTAACACAGAAGTGGGTCCCGAGCGCCGAGGATCGAACCGGCGATCCTGTTCCGTCGTTGCGAGCGATGAACAGAAAATGCTTTTAACATTCCTAGGTGGCCCATCAGCAGCACGTACCAACCATTTCCTTCGCCCTCGGGGGTTCACCTTATTTCCGCTTCTGCGCTCTACGTGTCGTCGCTTCTTATCGGAGACATTCTTTTCATTTACCTTTATTGTCCTGCCTTTCCTACCGTTTCTCCATTCTTCCTCCCATCCCGTACAAACGGGTTTCGATGTGAGGATGGATCCCCATCAAAAACCATCCCTCGCACAATAGCCAAACTGGAGCTGAAATAAGAAATAACAGAACCGAATAACACTCCGTATCACAACACAAGTGGACGAATTTAAAAAACCAGTAAATTAACGACTCATCCATTGCACAAACAAACCACGATGAAGCAAAAAAAAATGGGAAAGATTGTCCGGTTTTTTTTTTCGCAACGACTACAGAACAACAGGCCGGAAAAGATGTGCGGATGAGTACCCGATAAGCGTGACACTAATGCTTAAATTGGTTGTCTCTTCGTCCTTTTCGCGTCTCAACGCCATCGGGGTCGTGCTGTGTCGGCTGAGATTGGGCGTTTTTTTTCCTTTCACGATCGTTTCGTGACTTTTGTTTTCCCCTTCCTTCTTTTTATTTGTTGTTTTCCATCGTTCCGTGGCGGGCAACGACGGGAGTAATAATTTAGCTGGTGGCTTTCCGCCCTTTCTCAACATGCTCGGCCAACGACACAGCTCACTGATAAGAAAGCGATCGATTTAATGTTTTCATTCTCGCCCTGTATACTGTGCCTGTGCGTCGAGAGCTTTCGAAGTTGTTCAGCCGAGCCTATTGCTACGTCCATCCGAGCTATTGAGGAGTCTGCAGCGTTTCGAACTGATGCGGGAACATTTAAAACGGTAGTTTGCTGCGAACTCATTAATAGAAAATAGAACAATAATCATAAAATGTTTTGTTTCCTGATATGGAATGAAATAATGAAGTCTTCAAAACATTAGTTGAAATAGTTGTTCGTATATTCAATCGCGTGACAATTCTTTATAGGCCACAGGACACAACTAGCATTTGCTGATGTTAGGAATGTGAAGAGTCGTAAATAATAAATTTATTACTTTAAAATAATTTGGTCAAATTTTATTTCCTAACATCCAAAAGAGTGTCATTTACTTTTGATTTAATTGCCAGCTACCTTATAGTAGAAAAGCTCTATATTGGAGCTGCTAGCTTCAATCGATATTGGAACGTGAACCTGCAGGTTACTTGTCTCTGACACGACAGAATCGGTACCAAATCCCGTTAAGACACTGATGACGTCCGCAAGACTGATAATCCTTTGCGGGTTAATGAAGTCAAATAAACCATCCTTCTGAACTTGTAGGGAGCTGTCAAAGAGTCCCAGCGATCATGGTTGCTGCTCACAGAGTTGGTGATCGAAAAAGATCCCAACTTGAAAACCAGAAAGGGGTTTTAAAACCCCTAGCGAATTAGTTCGTCACTGAGTGTCACATAATAAAAAGGAATTCCTAATGAAATTGTAGACATTCATTTCTGGCGATTCGGGACAAACAGTTTATAAGTTATTGATCTAAGCAAAATATTATCTTATTGCCAATACGCTCCTGTAGATAAATTATTCTTGTATTTTCAATGTGCCTTACTCTAAATCTTTAGAGCACTCAAAATCGCGATAGCTTATGCGTATGTATACTGCTATAACAACAAAGTCTTTCAGTGTTTTTCTCCGAGAGATAAAAAAAGTACGGATGGAAAGTACTTCAGAATTGTAACATGTATAACGTTTTTCAGTCAAATATCTGCTGAGTGCTGCTGAAGTGTGTAGTTCTGTACTGGTCTATTATTGTGTATTTTTGTACATGCGCCTATTTGCATGATTATAATATAATGTATGAATGCTTGGAAGTTGTATTTTTGTAACACGTCATTCAAATTGGGAGTATTACTAAAAAATAAATCAAAAAGGAAGTTTTCTTGTTTATATATTGTTTTTCTCTCAGTCGCTATCATCAATATTATATTATAGTTTGTCTTCTTCTATTGCAATACAACCACGAGAGGCTTTAACATGTCATTTCTGGCTTCCTTGACTTTCATTTACCCGTAACAGAATAGGGTTGAGGGTTGAGGTTTTGGACCATACCTGTTGTCTGGGACTGGCGAAATTATTTTATTTACCACTGGGGTTGCACAAAATGAATTATTTATCTTCTATATGTATGACACCATTCCTTGACTGAGTTCGCTGAATGACTGAGTTCAGCCAAATGGTTAATAACAATACGTCTAATTACCTTCATTTAGCAAAATGCCTTTATATTATTTAAATATCAAAATGCATCATTTTCAAAGTGCACATTTTTTATGTGCTTTCATAAACAAATTCTTTAAATATGACGCATGGCAGTTAGCTTACGACTTTCAAGTTAAGTCATCTTCAAAACTAATTCCGAAAGCGATCAATTCTCCAGCAATACCATTTGGGTACAGGAAGGAAATGCATTTATCTTACGCACTTTTACCACTCACCGACACTGAGTTGTTTCACTTCGGCACCGAAGCCCTCTAATTATGGGCCAGAATAAATATGACCCCATCAAACGTTTCCAGTTGATTACCCACTGCTTTCCTCATACTGACAGGTGGTGGTACAGCCCATCAGCCTCACACAGTCCAGCAGAAGACACACGCACACCAAGAATCGTCTCAGGGAATCATTTTCATATCGTTTCAATTCGTCCCCTACCCAAGAGAGTCCAAAGGAAAACAAATAAACATCCACTCAGAACCACGGGGAAGAAAATATAATTAAAATTGATGAATGAACTCAAGACGGTGGCCACCTTTGCAAAGCTTTCCCAGTGGGAATCGTTTGGAACACCTCCGGAACATTAGGGATAAGTGGAGGTGGGCTGTTTACCCTTCATGAGGGAACGGCGGGCCTCAAGCAGTCGGTTGCATCGGGGTGGCCAATCGGAAGGAAGGACTGTTTGATTTAATGTCATAATTTTTACTCCTATTTCCGCGTTCGAATGGTGCCGTTCGTACCATTTTCCCATAAATAACGTCCCGCTTGATGTGTCCGATTCCTTCGCGGTAATGATAGTGCCACCGGGGGACAATCTCGGATCAAACCGAGCTGAGCGTATCCAGCTGTTTGTTTCGTTGAAAACATTGTTCACCTTACCACCCTTTCTTTGCTTTCGTTTGCCCCCATTTGCAATGTGTTGCTGCCGACAACGAAGAAGAGACAAATTCACTCGATGACAACCGGACGGATGGAAGGAAATCGAAACCCAAAAGCAAAGCGTACCGGCTCAAACCGCAACCAGATTGTCCCGAACGAGTGTTTTTCGTCTCTGCGGCGCGCCAGTTCTTCTTGCGCGTGCACGGAACGTTTTGTTGCCTCTGCGTCCGAGGCGTTGCCTCCATCGCTTAATCTATCGGCCCGGAAAGCTTTTAACGTTAAACAACACGTGTTTTAAATGTTAATGAGTAAATCAAGAGATTATAGGAAATGTGTTGCGGTCGAATTTTGCCGTTCCGTACAGACGGGACCGAGGGCACGTTGAACAGTTATGTACGTACGCATTCTATTTCGGGAAGCTAATAAATGGACTTTTATCGTACGGGGAGCTTTAGGGGTGGTTTCGGAACAGTTCTATATGCTATCCGCCCAAGTTACTTTCCAGTCCAACCCTGCCAAACTGTCAAAACGTAATCGCATCAAGTCGATCCTACACAGATCATCGGGTGCCATACTTTTGGTGTTTACCGGTTTTCTTTTTGCAAAAACATACAGTATGTGACGGGTCCGGTTGTGAGCATTGGGTGACGAGTCGTCAACGGGGACGACGATCTGTTTGGGCACAAGTTCATTGTTCTCACCTGGAAACAGCCTAGTGGTACCAGCGCCGGTAAGGATTAAGGAATTGAGTTGTTCATTAATCACGCGGGCCCCTAAAGCGAAACTCCAACGTCTCCCGTGATCACGATGCTCCGTAAGTCCGCTAAACGCAATACGACAGCCCAAAATCGTTTCCAACGGATTCCGGACAGCCCGCCGAAAAGACGCTCACCCCACTTTCCCTGCCGGGACGAATATTAAATGCCGATGGATTTATGTGACGTCTCTTATCGGTGGTTTGGTGGCTAATTGAAAAGCCTTTTCGAATGTCTCCGCTTGTTGCTTGACTTTCAACATACACACACGCGTGCGAGCCGTTTCCCCACCGGCACACCAGTTCGATACACTCTTCCCGAAGTCATCAATACGAAACAATCCATCCACACACGGTTGGAACGATTTGGGCTATTCGAGAATTTGCATTTAAAAGCGTCGCATTTTGACGATACGCGAGCAGCTTATGCCTTTTTCCCCCTATTGCGTGGGTTGTGTTTCACTTTTTACATCGATCTTTCCGAGCGCAACATCTTCAGAACTCCGGTGAAGATCCAGCACATCCAGCAAAGACAAAGACCACCTATTAGCAGATCGTTACGGGCGTGTAGTTAGAAACGCCGACACCACCGAAGTGATTTCGTAACCAACCATTACCACCAACCATGCCTGTCATTACTTCGGTCCGGCTGCGTAGTTTTGGGCTGCTTTGCCATTCCTTATGATTAGGTTGTTTTGATGTACCGCATCGAAAGGGAGCGAGCATCTTGCAGCGTTCGGAAGAAGGAAGTTAATTTATAGTTGCTGTATGTGTGTGTTTCTGCGTTCTGTACCATGATCGTTTGTTTGATCATGCGATTGGACGCAAATCGCCAACAGCCGGAACGCGCCCTATCCGATCCGCCTGATTTGATTGTCAACGGAAACGAACCACCCCCCCCCCCATCCCATCCCTTCAGTGAACGTGATCGATTCTTCGACCGTCTGGCTGGTTGATCAAGAGATCGGTTTTGCTCATTTTGGTTTTCTGTTGGTTGGTTCCGATTGGGATTTGAAACGGAGAAGTCTGCAGAACGTGCTTTACTTTTCCAGATTTCCAGTGCTTTAGAACAAAAATTATTATCATCACCAGCATCATCATCATCAACAACATGATCATTATTGCCGATAGTAATCGGACTCGCGATTTTGGATCGTTGATTATGATTATTCAAAATCGGATATTTGTCGCTGTTTAATTTAATTATCATCGTTGGTAATTGAGGTTGAGAATTATTTCCTCGCTTTGATTGACACAAAATGTACTAAAAGTTTCAAAAGATATATCACAAATTAATTCAGTTTTATTTTTTTATATACTTCACATTATGAAGAAAAATGACAGCCTTATTGCCGCATTTTGAGGACTACGTTTTTACAATTTGTACAATGCATTTTCTCGTTGAATTTTCTATCATCCCGGTCATAGTCAGTTGATATCACCAAGTGATGCTGTAATTGATATGTTCTACTTTTAATTATACTATTATGAATTGTACTGAAACGTACCAACCTTTGTGATGTCTCTCGATTCGTCGGAGCAAGTTTGGAAGTTGTTTATCTATAGCTCTTTTACATTCCGTGTAATTTATTTGATTTTAACTTTTCTTCTGGTAACCCTCATGTTTTTTTAGGATCTTCTGTGTTCGCTCTCCTCTATCTTTTTAGTGATTTTAACGTTCTCAGAATATGTTTAGTAACGTTCTCAGAATATGTTTAGTATCACTTTCGTTTTAATTATCTAATACTTAATTAACTCATATCCTGTTATAATTCCTATTTCCGGAGGCCAGGCTATATTTTTCGAATTTCTTACTATTTTCTACATTTTCAATTTGATCGTAAGCTTATCATTGATGGTTTTTTGGCATTCATTCATATAATATAATTGATATCAGAATTTTACAACAATGTTTAATGTGTCTTGTTTCACGTAGTCCTTATTCTGGTATTATTTCAATCAATATATCACAATTTGTCGATACTTTCGTTTTAAGTCTGATATCAAATGTTCCAGTGAATTATGTTGGGCACTTTCTCTTCAATAGCCACTGAGCTCAATAAGCACGGCCATTAGACAACTATTTCAATACATTCGCAATCGTTTGCTGTCTATAAAACCGCATCAGTTTTCTTAGTTCCATCGGTCCCACAACCACAAACAGATCCAATTGAGTGCAAATGAGCTGGACTGCATTGTTTTCTTTCACGCAGTTAAGCGTTTTCCAATAAATTTTCATTACAAACTAAAATTGTTAAGAACTACAGAAGATACATATTTTTCGACATATACAAACGCCTTATTTAAGTATTTAACCATACAAATCTTTGTGCACCATTGTTTTCGTTAAATTTCAGGTTCATGCTGATCATAACTATAGATATCATTAACTTCCTTTCCCCAAAAAATAGCAAGCATCAAATTAACCACACTCTTTCAACTATGAAGCATACGAAATTGTTCCGCAAAACATGGAATCTGAGGAAAAAAACCCCCTTAAACATAATAACATTTCAAATAACATCTTAATTTCATCATCGGCTTCAAAACGTTCACTCTATCGACCAAATCACCCGGTCGTTGGGCAAAGATGTCTGCCGGATCCTTCACAGTTTGCCAAACCGAAATGAAATACTTCGCCCTGGCAACTTATTTCCGGCACGTAATTTGTTTCCCGTTTCGCATCTACCGGACGATGTGGAGCATTTTCTTAGAACGCACAACACAATGGGCCGCCAAAATGGCCGCCGCCGAAACAAACGCAATCCCTGCGCAATCCACTCGAACGGAGGTTTTATTTAGAGCGGGCGAAAGATTAAATGTAATTTCAGACAAAGCGCACGGAACGCAAATCCCCGGACCCGGAGACGGAGCGAAACGTTTCGGGAAAAATGGTATATTTATTTCGAAATTGATTTCCCCACGTTTCTAGTTGTGCCCATTTTCCGCACCTTCTAAGCTGTTACGTTTCGGCCAAATGGCGCGATTATTCGCCGCGACCAGCACCATTTCCTCGTTTCCGAGTGTGTCCGGCAGCGTGGTGGGACGCGAGACGTGCGAACCTCCCCGAACAGGGTAGCGAGATACGCGAGATAACATTTTAATGTGCGGTTTTGTGGCACGGTCGTGGCACCGAACGAGCAAACGACGCCAGCATCGACACGATCGCTCTCTGCAATCATGGGCTATAAAATTGAAATGAAAACAGCCCTTTGCTTTCACGGACATAAACCCCCGGCAATGGTCATTGTCGTACAGTAAATTGCTGCAGCAAAACGCGGTTTAAACGATTTTTGCCGAGTGAAATACCATCGCTTTGGGTAGTGGCAGTAGTGTGTTGTGTTGGCGGTGAATGTACTTACAGGGTTTCTGAGTACAAGTGGTAAGGTTGGAGACATTTCTGGATTCTAATCAAGACGAACTCGAATGTGTCGTGATACATCCGGATTTTTCTTCCTTGTTCGAATTTTACCAAACAAAAAACTTTTCTGTTTAAAACATTCTTGATCAATACACTAAAATGAATTAATTTTTAATTTGTGACTATTTCTGAACCGTGTTCAAGTTGAAATGGAATCTGCTGGAGGTATCTTAAATTCGCGAACTAAAACACAAATTTAGATTACAAAAGTTCCAGACTAAGAGAAGGATTTTACATCTGCCTCATCATATAAGACTTAAACTTGAAAAGAATCCAACAGTTTCTCCAGCTTTCTAAGAGGAAGTGCCGTACAGTGGAGTGAAGTCGTAGCAAGGATCCTATTTTATAGGAGATGATTATGAACAAAACTTTCGGCAAAATTCTGAATAACTGCTCCCCCACTCACGGGCACTCAGTTTGACCATTTGACGACCAAATTTGTTAAAACCTGGTTACAAAATTGTGTTTCGTGGTCTTAATTATTTAAAAAATAAGACTTTATGTAATTTATTATATTACGCAATTATTTGAACACAATGATTATTCAAATATGTTAATATTTTTTAACAATAATTATTTTACTATTAAATTCTGAATTAATGCTCCCCTCCCTCTATCACCAGCGACGCGGGATTTTTGTCAAAAGTTGCCGTTCTAAACTGATTTTGGTTAAACTTTGTCCACGGCGTGAATTATTGTTGTAAAATTCAACTACAGCTAACTGAGTTCCGGAACGGTGTTCCTATTCTTGTCACCCAGGTCATCCCCGAGTAACTCGTGAGAGGGGGGAGGGCCAAATTATCTTACATAACTCCCTCAAAGATATCCAAATGAGTGATAATCCAAAATTGAATCGAAATGTGCCACTTCAACTCACAAACCCTGTATGAATCTCAAGCTTAGCCCAGCAATTGAAATCGTTTCAGAGGAAAAGGTTTATTTTGCATTTAAATGTTAAAAATCCGTTAAAAATCATTCCTTTGCTATTGTTGGTGCTCAGTTGCCCCATGAAACAGGGTACATTTAATAATTCGTTTCCTTCGTATTTCTACCAAACCGTTCAGCTTTGTGTTTCTGTTTGTTAATACTAAAATTGTTAGTTCGTTTTGGCTGTTCTGAGGCCCAACTCAACGTGCTTATAAATAATTACCAGCGCTGCTAAACAACGTGTACAATAAGTCAGCTTATGCTCGCTTCAAAAACCCCAACCGGGCGGCCATCTGTAGGTGGTAAAGGCATCGTCCGCCATACTGTTCGGTGGAAAACAGGTCAAACACCACGGTGCCCGGGAGAGGGCGTCCGTCGAAACGATAAATTGAATCCAACCACTTCGTCATTGTCTTCGGCAGAAATGATTGCAATGGCAGTTAAGCGAAGGATTATTTTATTGCACCACCAGAACGGATCTAGCATACAAAGTATCTTTTTATTTCCATCGCTAGCTCGCTTTCCCCCCCAAACCCCAACGTTTTTCCACGGCGCACCGCACAATCAAGGGGCCCTGTTGTTTGAGGATGCCATTTCCTTTGTTTTTGTCTTTGATTGAATTTTCCTTCCCGCTCTGGCAGTTAGTTGATTATTGTACCATCCGGTTCGTACATCGGTCGATTGATATTCCATCTTTGCTGCTGTGCCCGGCCTTTCCTCGTTGTGCTGTCATCCCACACTCTACCACACAATTTTACGTGCTTATTTTGGTGCTCATTTCCACCGTGCCAGACAGAGCGAAGTATTCCTTTAGCTGCGTTTCGGTCCATTGCTTCGGAAGCAAACAAAGAAAAACGTTGGAACCGTTGAGGACGGTAAAAGTAATAGATGCTATTGGAAGAAGTGATACAGGAAAAGGTTAACAATTTTCTAAAAATATTGGGTCTATTTTTTGCTGATAAAATTACACATAACTAAGAATAAATTAAAATCTCCCTCTAGGTCTTACCCCCATGGAATAAATTCATTACCATCCTCTAACCGCATTAGCTATTTTTATATTAAGCTAAATTTAGCCCAAATACAAATTACCACTTACAATCCACTTTATAAATAACAAACGCGCCCAATATAGGCCCACGCACATTCCCACACGGAACAAAACCCGCGCGGGTGTGGGAACATTGTCTTCAAAACAGCATCGCTTCCCCCATCGGGGAATATGGCACAACACATTCATCTCACGAGCCGCGTTCGAACTCCCCTCCTCATCTGTACCCTTTTGTACCTTTGACCCACCATAACTGGCGCGTTAAAGCGCGATGGCGATCAATAATTCATCGAAAAGGAATTATTGTTATTGCGATTGGCAGTTTATAGTTGATGGGAGCTTTTGTGGCTGCTGATCGACAAAATGGAATGGCCAGGATTAGGCAGCTTTGTTGCGATCGCCGGTGGAATTGTGTTGTCACAAATTAACTGCAATCGATATGCTATAAAGCGGTGGTTACGTTCGTGTGGCCACCGGTATGGGAAAACAATAGAGTTGGAACAATTCCACTTTTAGACAGTCAACTAAATGTCAACCTATACTACAAGCATACCATTAGTAAAGCATCACGGATGTTACGTTTTATTAGTAAGAATAGCAACAGAATGTTGTGGCGGCTCTGTGGAGTATTGGTAACGGTGGCGACCTTTCACACGACGCACCGGAAACAAAATCTCAACTGGGCCATTCCCCACCGTAGAACAAGGAATGACTAATCAACAACGTGGTAAATTATACGACCTAGCATTCGCTCGAAAATACTTGCGAATTTAATTTCCCAACATGCTGTTATATAGTTGTTTTATAGCATGCCAATTTTGAAATGAGGATTGAAACATAAATTAAAGAGACAATTTAACGACGTTTCACACGTTTTGCTCTTTGTTCGTTTGCACGTATTGTTTATTCCCATCTTGACCTCAGAACAGTTCCATCTCGGCCAAATGTTTATTATTAGAACTAACTCTCTAAACTCTTGATCAAAGACGTAAAAATGGTCAATGTGTATTTGTAGCTAAATTGTTAGTTGGGAAAATAGACTTTTCCGAACATGTATGCTCCAATGGGAACTAAAATTATTCCAGTTTTAGTGAGGATCTTTATCGAACGCTATAATGTTCTTTAAACACTTTTAAGTTTAGTGTTTTAATATCCTACAACTAGAACGCAAGTTAAAAGTTTTTTAATTAAGCTAAGTTCCACCATACACAATTTGAATAAATGATTAAGTTAATAAATTTTGTAATAAAACATATTAATTCGGGTTTAAGCTACCGATAATGTGATTAATAGTTTTATCTAATGATAAATCATTTGTACAACGAAATGAGATGAATATGAGCCTTTTCATATAATGGCAAGCGAAAAGAAGCAACATTCATAATGAATTAACGTAGACAAAGATTCAATCCGACCTGCAAGTGTTGCATCGTCCCGCCAAGAAGACGGGACGTGTTTGTTTCTCACCCGGTAAAATTAAGCTTATATCATTCTCCATTTACCTTAATAACGCTTTACACATTCATTTACACAGCCATTTTTGCCTGTCGGTAATGTTGCGTTTCTTATGCTCGTTGCATTCGCTTCCCCCACTTGAAGCCATCCCTAAAAAGGCACACACGAAACAACTTCCGTAGCTGCTGGAAATGGTGAGCATATAAGGGCTTTTTGCCATACGGAGTTGGCATCACGAGAGCACATGATGAGAGCTTTTGCAACACCGTTCGGGCCAGCAGTGTTGGTGCAGTAACAACCACCGAGTTCGGTTCTGCTGAGTGCCGAAGCAGAGCAGCAATCAGGGACGCTTGCGTGAAATTTGCCCGCGATGATAGAGACGACTGGATGAAAGCTTTTATCTTACCACCACTAACGCTATCCACCATCGATAAGCGCACACGTCGTCGGTCAACTCCATCTGATACGGGACCCGGGGTGGGTTTTCCATGGACTTTATGTCTCTTCCATTCGCCATCGCTATGCGCTCCGCACTAGAGTACGTGTACCGCGGTGGGGTGAAATAAGAAAGGCAAAAACGAATCTCCTGAAGCACTGGAAAACCGTAAACCAGGCAAATACAAACGAGCGAAGCAATCAAACTTGTAGCGAATGCAATGGAGCATCATCAATGCAAAACCAGCTGGACCGCGGACAGGGATGTGGATGAATATTTGATGCTTAATTGAATACGTTCCATGGTAAGCGGTGTGCGTGAAAACAGCAATGCAATGGGAATGATGAAATTGCAACTAACCAGCCCGCAGGTCGTGGGATATTTTCGCGGACAGCAATTTTCGTCCCCAATCCACGATCGTTCGTTGGCTACATTGTATCAAATTAGCAGCCACAAATTGCGTACATTACGGCCGATCTACCAAAGCGTACCGGGCACGATCACTATGGAGATCACCACACAACACAGAAGGCCAACGACATCTTCGCAAAACCGAACGAAAGGAATCAAATTACTCCCGGTTACACCTTCCCACCGTGTTGTCACTGGGCAACGACGGCAGCAAATCGGTAAATCGGAATTACGGCAACGAAACCAGCAACGGGGATATTCTCGACGCAATTGAAATAAATGATGATTGCACGGAAAAATATTCATCATAAAAATGATTAAAATATGACGAAGCGAACTGTATGGGTCCATCTTGACGGCGTCCGTATCCGTATGAAAGTTTGCGAAGGGATAGCACGGCACGGAAGCACTCATAAAGTGAGTAAAGGAATGAAAATGGGTTCTTCCACTGCTGCCCACCCCCGGGTTGCTGCCCGAGCGTACATTGTAGCTCAATTACCACGATTTGCATTACATTGTTTTGCGAATGGCCCCTCCCGGTACGGGATCGATGCTCGAAGGTCATTTTAATACGACGAGCAAAAGGGAAGGAAGGAATAAATTGCAACTAGTTTCGTGCTGCAAACTCATACGCAAACGGTAAGCAATTTGTGTGTGAAGGAATGGTAATGGACATCAATTGGAATAATATAATTTTTACTTGGTTCGTCTTAAGGTGCTAATATAAAGAAACACAATATAAATGTTTCATCGAAATAGTTTGCAAAAGTGTGTAATTTTTACCGGAACTTCACTGGTTTTATTAGCAATTGTACAAAGTACAAATTGTTATGAGAGATGGTTGTTATCAAATAAATCATTTGTAAGCGTTTAAAATATTAAACATAACCATATTACAGCAACGTAACAGAAGCTTAACACTACATTAGTTATCGGATGGTGGTACGAATATAAAAGTGTATATAACAAACACACAATGTATGGAAACGAATTTGAAGTGTTTTCATTCATTAACGGAACGCATTTACAAATGAACACAGTGAACATTTCACGATTCTGACTGGTAATAGATTGCAAAACGCGTTGATTGACATCGTCATCCTTCGTCGTGCTGCTACGGCGTTTGCGCGCTTTCCAAAAATCGACCATCGCTTCTCACCAACATCAGCAAACGAGCTGATGCACTTCAGCTACCCATCCGTGCACAAATGTGCACCATCGGCAAACTACAACCAATCAGCACCATCGCAGCGCACTAGCATATCTGCTGGTACTGAGTGAGCCGAACCGATCGCACATTGCATTTGTGCAAGTATAGCAGTGTTAGGGAAAAACAAAAAAGAAACCTTTAAGCTGCAATGTTTGTGCGTATTGCAAGCAAACCTGATAGGGACGAACGAAACGGGAAACGAGTTTGTGGTTCACGGGAATGTGTTCTGACTTGTATTTAACGCGTTTGAAAGGAAGTTTGCAGTTAGATTTTGAAAATAATAGCTTGCAATTGGTAAAAGTTTTGGCCAACAAAAAAAAGGATAAAAACATTTTACTGTAATGAATGAATTTGTTACCCAGATTGTTATGTAGCTGAAACATCGGTTTTATGCAATTTAAGCTCCGCCTTCGAGCGCCTTTGACCACCATTTTGGGCGTACCGAAGCGTATATACAGTGGTGTAATTATAATATTGTACAAAGGCAGTTTGTTTTACATTAAAAATACAGAATTAAAAACAATGATAAAGGTAATCTATTTTAAAATTGGTTTATTTTTTTTTAATTTTCGTAGTTTAAAAAACAAGTAAACTTCATTCCATTAATTTTCTTATTAAACTTTCTGGTTATGATAATTAACTTGAATGCAAAATCAAACAGTTTTTTTATTCTACTTATTTCTCTATATGCTTTTATAGTTCATTCATTTTAGTATAAAATTCGACAATACGGTTACGTGTCTGTATTAATGTAATAAATAAATACTATCATATAAAATCTTTTTCTAAAATCGTATTTTCCTATATATTTATCTATTTTATTGAGAGTAGTTTAAAATCAAGTATGACCACTTAGGTGAAAAGTTTTAAAGAAACAATCCAATATTAAATATCACCGCAAAGTGTTTTGATAATGCATGCTTTTATTTTAGTAAAGAATAGAATATAATTTGTTTCTATTGCATGATTGCATCTATGGTTCCAAACCATTAGATTAAATTAACTAAAACAAAAAAACAAAATAAGAAGACATAAATATTAAAGATTAATTTTACTTAGTTACTTATCTGTAGTTTCTTTGCAGTTTTTTATAAGAGAAATTGTATTTATATTTTAATCAATGTAATATAACAATGTTAGATGCAATAGTAATAATACATGTGAATAGCAGATGACGGACCTAGAAAGTAAACGGTTTATAAGACTTTTAACAGAACTTTAGATAGAACGATAACAATAATAAAACGATTAACATAACTCTTTGAACAATTTAACAAAAATAGTCGTCATTTATTAAACGTAAAAAGACATTTATTTTGAAAAATATCAATATAAATTCCGTAAAGTTTTTAGTAATTAAAATGATAGTTCCCCTACGCTGTTATATAGTAAGCGAAATTTATTTTCATAATTAATTTGATTTCAAGTTTTGTACTTAAGTTAACGATTGTTCAGGCTTTTGGATCGTCACTTTTAACGGTTGACTATGCATGAGATTGGGCTCTGTATTGGATATATTGTTCTGCACTTTTGCATTAGCAATAGCACTGTTTGGATATATTTTTTAAACATTTAAAATAGTTCTGAGATAAATTTTAATTAAATTTCAATAATCCGTAAGTCCGTAATGTTAAACTTTGTACAACCCGATGCATTGTTTACTCGTATAAAAAAAAATATGCTGTGTTCCACTTTGAGCCAGCACAACTGTATCGCTGGTAGGGAATCAAATCTGATGGAAAAGGGGCCACTACATGCGAATGTGACCGCGCGGGTATATACTCAGGACGTTTACATAACGCGTTTATATATTCCACTGCCCGTAGGCGTGTCTTCGTTTGCGTTTGATAGTTGCGGGTCTTTCCTTACTTCACTTGCGAACAAAACGCTTAGAACAACGGTTGTGGCCGACAGTGTTTTTCTTCGGCGCGTGACCAGTCTCGCATTGTTTTGACTCGCATCGGAAACGGCGAACCTTTTCTCGGCAAACACGCAATCTCTTCCGGCTCGCACCGATTGCGTTCTGGCTCGTTAAAGAAAGTGAGTGAATGGAAAATAAAAGCCGTAAAACTCTTTTCATTCTAGTGATTTTGTGTTCCGTTTCGTTCGTCGGTGCAGTGCCCGTATCAATTATATAACTTTCAGCCAAGTGTGCGAAAAGTGATCATTCGGTGTTGTCGGTGATGAAATCGACATCCCCTCGGCACAAAGCATGTCCTGTGGGAAACGGTGCAATGAAAGTATGAATAATTAATAAGCAATAGAATGAGTGTAATTGCAAGTGATGCGAAATATACTCGACGAAATTGTTATTAGCAAAAGCTGGAAGGGTTTTAGTGTGAGTGTGTGAGAACAAGAACAAAGTTGTGTACCAAGTGTGGTGGTAAAAGTATTGTCCAAAACACACAAAATACGATTCGCTTGGAAGAATTCTTGCAAAGTGTGATATACCTACAGAGCAGTATTACAATCACAGGTGCAAATTGTTGTGCTGGGCAAAGCGCACAAATACATTCAAAATTCCGCCACTAACGATAATGTCGTCTCCGCACGAAGACGAAGATCAGGATCTTGATCAAGAGATTAACGTGGATGCCGATTCGGACTGTCAATCACGCGTATCCTACAACAGTGGATCGGAAGATATTGATCTGGATGGAGATGGCAATGTGTCCTGCTACGATGAATCCGATATTACAAGGTACTAAGGAACGATGGATGTAGAGGATTGAAACTTTATTTGCATTTTATTAATGCACATTAAATTTTTAGTAATGAAATGTGATAAAAAAATGATCAAGACGAGTGTAACATATTGATAATAGTAAATTTAAAAAATAACCCAAAAAAACATTCCCAGTGATGGTTTTTAATTAAAAATAGCAAATAATTTAGCTACCGGTAAGACTAAAAAAGGATATCAAAATAAGGAAATGTTTAAACTATCGATTTTATCGCAGATTTACGAAAACTATAAATCAATTGAAATAAGCATTGATAACACTCTCATGACATGGGTATGGTGATTTGAAATCCAAATTCTATATTTAGATGAGACAATAAAGTTTTAGATCGAATGTAGCCCTCGAAAATACGACATTGATTCCTATTCTTACGTACAAATTACCCAACTTTCCAGCAGTATAACAACGTAACGTCTCGTTTCTTTTCTTTGTTTTCTATGAAAGCTAATTTTCATGATTATGCGCATGATGAAGAGGAGAGTTTGCCAAAGTGGTAGCAAATTGAATAATTTGAAGCAAAAAAAAAAAAAGATAGTCAATTAAGCTATTCTACGATATCAGCGATAGTGACTCCGGGAGTATAGTGAATTTATACGCAACATTTGCGTATTTATAGCGTAACATCTTAGCATAATTTTCCCCTCCCCTAATTGCGTACCATTTTCGCGATGATTGACAATGGGTGGCTTTGCTTGTTGGCGGGAGCCTTTCACCATCGGATTTGATGGACGGTTTTCTTCGGTCCGCTATGTTAGGCTAATGAAAACACGATAATGTGCCTCAACCTTATCCGATCCAATTAAGATCACTAAACGGCGCTAGTGCTCTTTTGCGGAGTTGTGATTCTCATTTGTGTGTTTTTCCTTCTTTTACCCACCGATTGAGGGGGGTTATTTTTTTCTCAAAAACAGCTCACATTTCAACAGGTTTGCCAATTTATTCTACCCATCAAACTATTCTGCATGCTTGGACTAGCCCGCGCTGGAATTTAACAAATTAATTAAGCTCTAATTTATGCCATAAGAAATAGTCGTTTGAAGTACCGTAGCTAGATCTTCCGCCACATCTTCAGCGGCAAAAACCGCACTCGTGTGCGAATGGTCAGGGTCAACACTGTCGTAGAATCATTTGGCTCTAGTCATATCATTTACTCCCGCCCGATCCGTTGCCACCGGATTCTCGCTGGAAATGGTTCATAATTTTCAAACGCCTTCCTGGAAGCTATTTCGGGAGTGATATGATTTAAGGAGATCGCTTCGAAAAACGGAACGAAGTTTTCCGGTAAACCCTTTCCGGTGCGGTTCCGGTAGAGTTATCTCATATTTTATTCACCTCGTTTTACCGAATGCCACAACTCTGGGAAATGGAAGTGTGGGATAAAAAAAAACACCTTTCTTAAAGATGCACCTTCCAAACCAGAAAACCGAAAATGTTTCATTAAAAATGCAACATATTTTCATATGTTGCTCCGGTGGGTTACCTCAATAAAACAGGTTGTAAAATGATCCTTTTTATGATATGGATTTCAGTAGAATTGATTGAATTTATGAAGTGCTTTCCTAGGTCTCGCAGGAGTATAGCGTAGCAATATAGTTAGGCTTAAGCATAAACCGAAACGAAACTGTGAAACCGAACGATTTGGTAACGATTTGTTGTTTCCTTTTGTTTTTTTGCTATTCCACATCAGTGATCATCAAACACATACGACCGAACCAACAACGCGATCACCGAACGAAAACCTGCCCTTCAGCATATCCCGGTTACTGGGTAAATCGTACGATCGTGACCAGAAGGAGAAGGATGCCAACTCGGAGGACACCGGTCCGGAGGGACTCATCAAGAACGGGCATCACATCACGGTCAGTTCGGCCGGTAGCTTACAGTATGCGGCCGGTGCACTGTACAGCTATCCCATGTACCCTGCCGGACATGTACTCCGAGTGCCTCCCCAGCGGGGACCATGCAATCCATTGTCCTGGACCCTGCCTCCACTACACCCTGCCGCACTCGCCCACCAAGCAGTAAAGGATCGACTTGCTGGTATGTATATCTGTGAGTGATTTCAATCTAATTACCTAAAACGGTGTTACAACGGTCTTCAAATCCTTTAAGTAAACTTGCATATTAAGCTTGTTCTTATGCTACACAATAAACGTGATGAACAAAACATTGAATCGTCGATATGCGGCATAATATTTATAACAGGCTTACTGTTTTACGGCTTGGTAATGCTGTTAGGCGATTACACGGGAATTTATGGTTGGGTTTACGATCTTCCGTGGGTCACCGAATGAGTTGCTTTGTCCGATCACGCTTATCAACGACCATTAGAAATGATATAATTGGAAAAGCAATAATGCGAACCACCGAAATGGCATAAACAGACCTGACGCAATTTATGACTTTCGATGAAATCATAGCTTCGGGATGGAACGATTTTTGGGACCATTATGATGCATCATCGCACGAGCGAAACTTGCAAAACCCGGTAGCCGTGATGATTGGCCAGATATTTTTGTCTCGCAGATGTAATCGTATCACGCGGTGTGTTTCTTAGCACGATAGAATAGCTTAAAATGCTTGAAATCTTGCAGCGCTCGTAAATTGGAATCCAACAAGCCAAGCCGTCGGTTCGGAACAAGCGCTATTAGTATTAATTATTGCCTCACCGGTGGAAAAACTCAATCCCACTGCTGGCGTCTACTGGCGAAGTGAAAACGCACGCAACACGATCAATTCATGCCCGGGGAGCCAAACCCAAACGCCGGCCGTTCGGTTAGTAAACCGCTCGACCTAGGTTCCAGTAAGCAATCGATCGTTAAGAAACGTTAAGCTCCCGGTTGACCCGGGTCGCACTGCAATTCCGACAGCCAGACACAGCTTGCCCCAGGACACTTTGCGGGGTTTTTTGAGCGTTCCAGTAATATCGACGACCGGGTGATCGGCACGATCGTAAACATACGGTTTACGACCCCGAAAACACCGGTGAGGAGATTCCAATAAAAATTAATTCAATATCTGCCGGGAGACACATTTATTAAATCGGTATTAATCATCTCGTCCAGCGCTGGAAGTAGAAGTAGCGGGCGAGGAAACATGCAACATAAAAGTGGACAAACCAGTTCCATCGAAGTTTACCAGCAGAAAACAAAACCCCCCTAAAAGAAAACGAAGCAATCAAACGTTCTCGAGCATCCGTTTGCTGACTCATTCCTGCTGTAGAGCACTCTCTGATAAGGTGACGATAAACCTTAGGTCCGTCTCGTAGGTGTCCTTTCAATTAGACTGAATGTGGGGTGTAACCACGCACACACACACACACACACACATCGAGAAAATGATTCAACATCGAAAACCGTTTGACATATTTATGTCCACACTTTCTCTCTGCCCGCCAGCGCCTGTGACGGAAGAGGAAGCGCCACAGGATAAATCGGGACCATGTTGACAAATTCCAATTCTACCGGGGTTCCTCCACCACATTCCTTCCCTCTGGAGGCTGTTGGACCATTCATTCATGCGCCCTCTGAAGCGTCGCCGGCACCCGGGAGAGAGAGAGCCAATTAAGCTGACATTTCTTGTTGATCGTTTTGCACCTTTTCGTCACCCGAATATTTTGTTTTTTCTTTTCGCTGCACCGTACAGCAGCAGGAGTGGTTCGAAAATCTACAAAAAGGAAACCTCACCCGATGATGAGGGCACACCCGCGGTGCCGTCTGCTTATCTGCGTTGGTACAAGCTTCTTTACTTAAAAGATTAACCGATCCAAGTGACCCTTGTTAGCTGAGGCTTCTTCAAAGGTTTGGGTCGACCAACAGGCGCATTTCGGTTGAGATGCGGTACCGTCTTCTGCCGTGGTCCGCGATGTTGCGTTTTGCATAATTTCCCGAAAGTTTGCTTCGAAATCTCGAAGAATGTTTGTGTTTGTGTTGCGATAAATTATCAAACAGCACCAGTAACAGGGCCAGGAAAAATCAACAAACCAACAGAAAACAACAGCTTGTTCAGCGTGATTTTTCATCTGCATGCTATCCGGGGTACACCTCCGATCCGATGGTCGGAGCAAAGCCCGGTAGCAAGCAATTTATGCATCTGACAACATACGAATTACATCGCTTCGTGATTTTTGTTTTCCTGCAAGATGCCGCCATAGAGAAGTTTTGCTGCGGTCGTTGAAAGGGATGTTGATTGGCTACGGTTGGGCTTGAAGCCGGTTGGGCGAGGTTTGCCCCTCAACGGACCAAACGAGATCGAGTCATATTTTGTGAAAACGGGCGCATTACTACAGCTATTATTCTTGCGTCCGGCAAATGAGAGGCTGATTGTGCTTGCATGATATTTTAAGCAACAAACAGTCGACAGTTTACGCACGGTAGCGGCAATTATGGAGCGAAACGGCAAATGATAGCATTAAAACAAAACCTCCGACAATTACAAGCTGGTGGTCAGTTTCCCTCCACGATGGCGGCATTTGGGGCTTCAAGTGATGGTTCAACAGCTTGAGGAAGAGAAAAGAAAAACCAGCACACACCCAAATCGTCCGAAACACGATTTGCAGTTGGTTATTACTGTTGATTGCACTTGTCAGGGGGGAAACGAGAAAATGTCCGTCGGGAAGACAATATCTGAGAAACGATATTAACAACTTCCCATTAGTTTCTGCTGGCACTCAGAAAAAACACAGCACAAGTAAGCTGTAATTGCGAACCTCATTGTGTCCACACGATCAATTATTGTCCACCTTGCTCCAATGGTTTATCGTTGTGATCTTTATTTTGAGATGCTATTCTTCCTATTTCTCTAAAGCTGGCCAACAACATCAAAACTATCATACACCTGTATGGTTTCCGCATGCTTTTTTCGCCCACAACACGGATAAGGGAAGTCCACACCTTAGTCATTAAGCCGTCAGCGCGTTCGCGGTGCCGAACCACTGCGCCTTGGAATCCATGTCAAGGGTGTTGGCTACATCTGGCAATCGCTGAAAGCATATAATTTCACAGGAATCTTCCGCACACGCCCAGAGCTTTTAAACTCGCGAATAATAGGAAGGACACCTGAAAGATGCCAAACGAAAAAAGCAGTCCCAATCCAACCCAACCGCCTTAGGCCGTTGAGCTAGTTGGATGTGCCGCCGTAACACGCGTCCGTTTCTTCCTATCGTGATCGTAGACCTTTCATCTTGCTTTCGGGGTTCCTGCAACAGCATGCGACCTTCCGACGCATGAATGAAATCGAACCTTTTTTCGTCCGATCCGTGATTCGAAACGGGGCGAACGTAGCGTCTCCTTGTTTGATTCGTGTCATCCGCCGTGGAGCGGCCCTGCACGCATACCCGACGGCCAGCGGAAGTGGACAATCTGATGCACAACTTTGTTTCCGTTTTTGGTGGAATTTGATTGAGGGAAATATATGATTGGCGCTCCATCTTTCGTGTTGTTTTGAGTAATGGGAAGATTGCACGCTACGGTGAATCATGCGATTAAAAGACTCTCCCCCCACTGGACGAAAGAATTCGGGTCGTGCATGGGAACGGTAGCGATCTTATCGAACCTAAAAGGAGGGAATTTTATCTGGAATTTGTTTTTGAATGTCACAAAGAAACGAGGATCTTGTAAACCTCTCGCCTCCATGTATCAATATATAACTAAAAAATGTGATATTTCTTATATGTATATTTATACTAGAAATACTACAATTTGATATTTTAAAAGCAATAACTTACACAAGAAGCTGCCTTTATAAATAACGGAATTCACTCCCATATTCAAGCTCACCTTATCAGGGCTGTGGAAAGCGCTCAAACATTTACCCTATTTCCAACACCGTTAACGTCAGACATGATTTCAACGGCAATCAATAATCCAACAGACAGGCCCCGTTCCCCGATACGGGGATCGATCGTTAGAGCGTCTTCATCAAACCTGCGGGCCCTCTACTGCGTCGATTATTGTAAAGATTATTACCCCATCGAACACGCCTCAACCAGTGTACCAGGGGGAACGGTTCTCAACATAATAGCTATTCACACACCAAAACCCTTGGGTTGAATTTTTCCTCATCCTCCTTCGGGAAAATAGATTTACCTAAATGATGGAAAAGTTCCACAAACGATATTGCCCCATTTCGAAGGGCAACAAATACGAACGATCCTTGAGAGCTTTTGCACTACTTGCATACTTTTTGGCTGCCACGTTTGCTGTGTCTCGTGAAAGCGGCAATTAATTGGAATTAAGTACTCAGTTGCACTGAACCGATTTGCAACGGCCGTGACAATCACCTCGAAGGCGCTGGATGTTCCGGTTGCCCGAGGAAAATGTCGCCGATCGCATGCTGTTTACCATTAATACTATGCTTAGGCGCACTATCGTGACGATATCCTGGCCCTCTACTGCGCGGACAGAACTTGTCCACTTCGCCATTATTGAGACAAAACTAGTCCATGTTCGAATCGACGTCCGCTGGCTGGCTGTGTTCCTCCGCGTCGATCGCACCCGTGCTCAAAACGTTTTAGCGCCTGTTGGATTGCTTGGCGTAATTGAGTTGTACATGAGCTTGAACCGCGCTCGTCCCGCCAGCCCAGCAACCAGTCCCCGGCTCATAACCGGCTAGCGGTTGCCCCATTTGCTAGACCACGCATTTACGACCATCAGCCATTCAACCGTGTCGATTGGTACGATCCCGTGGTGCGTGGCTTAAAGGTTTGCGGTGCACGAGGCGTTATCATCCTATAACTATAAATAATATATTTTATTTCACCCGATAAAACCAGAAATTTACAATACTCTTCTACCGGGCCCCACGGGTGAAGTGGCGTTGGGAATTGGGCCCAGCCAGAAGGAGCGGTGAAGCGGTCGTCAAGGGTTTGGTTTAGCGTCCCTCCCCCCCCCCCCCAGGTGAGGGAGTTGTCTAAGAATAAGTGAATTGATTTCTGGCAACCCGTACCGCAAAACCGATACGTATATCCTACAGCCTGCGCTCAAAGGAGTTGCGCGCTACACCACAAAACGATACGAGCGTTAGGAGAGAGCGAGATATTTCTTGGGGGCGCTTGGCAAAATGCTGAATGCTTTTAACACCGTAAGTGTTTATGGAGTGTTCGGATCGCTTCCATATTGGAAGCAAACCAATATGTTCACCCGGGCGCTACAGAAACCTGGTCCTGTTTGCGTGTTTCGGCCGTAAAATCCCGTCACCGGTTTGGTAATTTAATGTGCAAGCAAAGGTATTTTGGTGGTTGGAAAATTGTTGTATGGATCTACATTTTTATGATGCCAGCATTTGGAAGATGGTTTGAATGAGAATGCTGCAGCCATACATGTGTAAATGCTTTAAGCGAACATATTTTTACATAATTTTCTTTTATGATTTTAATGCCACTCAAAAAACAAAAATCGTTTGTTGACGTTAACCTTACGATTATCGGCCACAGAACAATTACGATGAAATGACGATGTGTCGGCAATGCAATAATCGGATATGGTTAAAAGAAACACCCGGAACCGTTCGCCGCTTTTACGGTTCCCATGTTCTTTTTGCAGGAATGAGTTGCAGGAAAAAAAACACATCAACAATGGCATACATTTCAATAATAAAAAAAACCAACGCCCGGAGCGTGAAGGAGGCTGTATAATTGAACTCATTTATTTTAAATTCCTACATTAAGAGGCCGATAAAACATGCAACCGTCAACGAACCGCAACAGCGTTCGAGATATGTTTACCGCCACCATCTTTGATTGCAACTGCAGCGTTACTGTGGGATGGCATGCTGCGAGCGCACAAATAAATTGCACATACCTCGGTGAGGTAGCTAATGAACAGTAATAACAATTTGCTCCCCGTGTGTTTTATGTGTCCAAGGGGCTAGTGGGGTGTAATTTCGCTGTCCACATGCATGTCACTAAAGCTAAGCGAATGCGTCCGTCCGTTTGCGTTCGTTCCGCGAAATCATTATGATGAACATGACAGGTTAGGTTTAGCATGGAGCTGTTATTAGCTGAGTGGCATTTATAGGAGATTCTTTTTTATGTTTTTTCAATGTAGTTTAATTGTTTCGAAGCTTGGCAGAAGGGAAGACATTTGCGTGCAATTTTATAATACCATATCAACAAACTTCATTCAAAATAAAACAATTGTTTGGTTCTAATGTCGTTGAAACTAAACACAATCAATATGTTTTCGTTTACTCTATCTTTTATATTATTTCCATGTATAAAATTGGCTATTCTGTTCTAAAAAGTACAGAGTTATACGTATTCTGTGTGTTTGTGTTTCAATATTAATGTTGTGTCGTTTATAAACATTCTATGATTGTCATTTGTTGTGTTAATTGCTTGAGTTTGATGTAGATGTTATAAGTTCTTCAAAAGAATATTTTTGTTTGAATTCAGTTCACCATCATTAGCATTATACCACAAAAATTTGCAGTTTACATGTGATTGTTTAATAAGAAACGATTTTTTATACATGAACCTATAAACAAACTTTATTTAAAATAAAACAACAGTTTGGTTCTAATGGCGTTTAAACTAAACACAATCAATATGTATTTGTTTACTGTATTCTTTACATTAATTTAATTTAAAAAATGAGCTATTATGTTCTAAAAAAATTATACATATTGTGTGTATTTGTGTTTCAATATTAATGTTGCGGCATTTATAAACATTTTTATATTTGTAATTTGTTGTGTTTATTGCTAAGGTTTGATGTAGATGTTTTAAGTTCTACAAAAGAGTATTTTTGTTGGAATTCAGTTTATCATCATTAGCATTATACCACAAAAATTTGCAATTTACATGTGAATGTAAAGTAAGAAACGTTTTGTAATGAGTAGAGATCTTTAGATACACGACAAAAAAAGATTAGTCAGTTCTGTCAAACTGAGCATGATATGGAGTCATGCAATGCCATCTTAACAATTTGTTTTATGTGATACTAATGTTAATCTTCTGAATAATACATTGTGTAATAATCAAATTTTAGATGATATAATATATATGTACTGCGTTCATTGATACAACAACAAATAATAGTTATACATTCCTATGAAGAAAAATGTAATGCGATCAATTCGATGATTCTACACCAAAGAAGTATAACAAGTTATGGTGCCGCATTCTTAATAATTTCTGTAGATAATTACTGGCATTATGCTATCACCGTGAGGTGTTATAACAACAATCTGTCGGTCACTAAAAACAACCAAAAAGTGACATGCCATCATCAACAGGGTGAACAAAAATTAAATACATTTTGATTAACTCTTTAAGGTGTCTGCCTTCGCCCGCACACTGTGTAGCATCGTAAGACAATCAAACTAATGGCTCTTTAATAGAGCTCTACTCACCCACCACCAAATGGCCACCAAAAATGGCTGCAGCGTTAAGCTATTCAACTAGTTTAGGGCATATCTGTAACACACACGCGCTAAAACACATGGTAGTAACGTTTAATATTTGTTCGTGCCTAACTGTTGTGTGTTTTATTTCTGTTTCATCTGTTCTCGCTGTAGCGTTTCCCATCGCCCGTCGCATTGGCCATCCGTACCAGAATAGAACACCCCCGAAGCGGAAAAAGCCACGCACCTCCTTCACCCGCATCCAGGTGGCGGAGTTGGAAAAGCGGTTCCACAAACAGAAGTACCTGGCGTCGGCCGAGCGGGCTGCCCTTGCAAGGGGTCTCAAAATGACCGATGCCCAAGTGAAAACCTGGTTCCAAAATAGACGAACAAAATGGAGGTAAGTTGAAGCTTTTGTATCGTACGTACGTAAACTGGCACACCGAGCAGGGAACGGTCAACGAATTGGGGCGAGTCTTTGTTGATGAATTAAACCGTTCCTGCGAGTGACATCGACCAGCGCTTGTGTAGGTAATTGATTTCAAAGGAGAGAGAGACAAAAAAAACCGGTGTATATAGTAAGTACGTCCAGTTTCGATTTTGTACGAAATTAATATCCAAAACGTGTCAGACGGGGCATAGCGAATGAAGAAAGGGATTTGGGTTGGTTTATTCGACTTTTTTGTTGTTTCACCCGTATTTGGGATACACGCTTGACTGATGTCAGCGAATGATATATTATTGTGTTATTGTTCGCTTTGAATGAAAATTGCTTTTTCTATGCAGTAAACTTTAACATACGAACCAGACATCAGGGCTTTTTCAATTCGCAACGTTTTCATCCATCCATTCAACCTGCAACCTCGTTTCGATATCCACACATCACCCGGTTAGAGTTAGAGCTCGGGTTGATAAAACAACTAAGTTGATCGCATGTACACAGAAATAATAAAAGCAAAGTCGCCATACCATCATCGCCCGGTGTACTATTGCATGTTTCACTCGATGTGCAACACTGACCACAAGAGACATCCCAGAATGACATCTAACAATCCCAATCGCATAAAACGAAGGCAATCTAATCAACAACATGGCAATAATAACAAACGAAGAAAAAAAACACACACTATTCCTTCCCAATTGCCGTACGGGAGTCCGCTCACACTTTGCCGAATTTCTTTTCGACATGTTGGTAACGTTTACCGGCGGGCCGTAATCAAATTCCGCTCAATCCCAGTACGGCAAACATACACCGGTCGGTGTCGATGGCGGCAAACGTGATCAATTCCAGTGTGCCAAAGGATTTGTCTAAGCGGATCCAATTGCAAGTGGTCCGTCGGCTTATTCTATCATAGCATCGTGTCTTGTCAATTATAATCGCTCGAAATCCTGCAACTCGGAATCCGTTTTTCTGACGACGACACCGTACACCGGGCACAACGCATGAAGGAAGGCAAACTGTCGAAAGTGGACGCTCTGTTGGGATGAAGCTGCACCACTCCACCTAGCGGACGGTGCCATTTTGAGTGGTAATTGAAATTCAATTAAAAACAACATCCTTCTGCCATAATCGAGTTCGCGAGTTCACCACAATGGCGGCGTTAACTGTGAGTGCATGTGAACATTGGTTAACAGTGTGCCGGTAGCTCTAATGGCTAAAATCAGTTCCCATTTCAAAGAGTAATTACGATCGAGCTTATAAAACATTGGATAGACATTTTGTTGGTTTTATTCTTTTTGTTTTTGCACAGCATAAACGAAACACAACACTTTCAGGTCCGTTGTTGTACCTTTGTGACGCGAATATTCATGAGCCTGTCCGGTTTTCGCTTGCATCCGTGAAATGGCCAAACAGGATTGAGTGCCGGTACACGGTACACCGCTCTTGTAACATAATTTATGCGGAACAATTAGGAGAGGCACGAACAATTACTAGATTAACATTGCTAATTACAATTTCTGAATTATTCATGTTTTCATTACCATCACCAGGACGAAAACTACTTCCAAGCTTCCGTTGCTTGCCATATCGCAGCAAAATGGAGAAACGGTGGAATTCGGAGGTTTTTTGTTTAATATAAGAAAAAAACACTCACGGTACGTTTTTATGCGTTTTTGGTGGTTTAGCTAAATGCTCTCGTTTCCCTTTTAGCCCGCACTAAGCCCACCGTCGACAAAGTGTTTGATAAAATGGGGGCCCATAAAAGGGCCACTTTCATGATGTGGCTACACCGTCGGACCGTTAATTCATCACTCTAAATCCTAGCCATTCCTTGAGTAGTCAGCGGGAAAAACCGACCATCCATCTTTGGCCGCAAAGGCAACCATTTCACTGTCCCTGCCAAGCGCGCGGCCTTGCGGTTTTTTCCCTCCCCCGAGCGGAGTGTTTAAAATCAATTAATAACTCGGCGCCCGTTGAAATCCAGAACAGAAGCACCGAGCTGTAACTAAATATGGTAGACCGGTGCCAAGGTCTCGGAAGTAACCGCCATCTTGCCGCTGTAGCCATACATATACCATATCCTTGTGTGCGGGAGATTGATAGCGTTCCCACCAGCCACCGGTGCAACGGTTTCGGGGACCCAGAAACTTAATTATCTAAATAGCAGGGTAATTACATTAAATTTCAACAACCTTTTGCTAAGTGGCCCACACGCAGAATCCAGCGGCGGCTTCCTGATCCTTTTCCAGACGGTTGTCAAATCGAATTCGGCCCCGATTTTCTTACAACTTTTGGAAGGGTGCGCTGGGACGTGGGAAGGCCGTGTATAGGAGGAAGGCAAAACTTTCCGTGTTGTCTTATCCTCCGCTAGCTACCTCTGCCATTTGAGGGCTTTTTCAGTACAATGGCCGGGGTTGGGGGGTGTAATTTTCCATCTTCATTTGCATTTTGCTTAATCTTTATGGTGGAAGTTGCGAGATAAAAGTTTTCAACCCCTTTACGAGCAGTTTTAAGGACATGGTTTTCTTGACAGGGTATCAAACGGGCATGAAATATTGTGTGCGGTACATTATATTTCATTCCTACTCAAGCGGCTATACAGCGGCAGTTTTACGATAATTGATATATTACTTTACTGTCGTGAGATTTTCTTGTTAAACTTAGTAAAATCAACTTTTTCTACAATTTACACATTTAAACATTTTTAATTGCTATTGTGCGATTTTTTAATTAATATTTTTTTCCTTCCACTTTGTTGCTTCTAAACTTCACACTCTTAAATTAATAATAACGCATCCGCTTCATTTACCCTTTATTAACCTAAATAATTCATATGTTTTCTACAGTTTGCCGAACGCATTCAATGTACTCTTTCCTGCAGCATATGCTAGCAACAAGAAGCAACAAAACGCATGCAAATTGATACTTAGACCCAAACCCAAAGCTTTGATCTAGGCTCGCATTTGGATGAGGAATTCTGTCGGCTGGCATATGGCAAATGTGAAGTATCCTTCCCAAGTAGATGCTCCATCATCATCAAAACAAAGTACAAATTATAAACAAATTCGTACGGCCTGGCAAAAACGATTTGAGGCATATGGCTTTCATTTTAAACTGCTGACACGGGTTGGGGTCTTTCCAGAGAATATTCCCACTCGCGAGTTGGCGAAAGCTTGTGCGGAATCAATTTTAATACCACAATTTCGGGCGATCCTCCTCCATCCAAGCATAAATTGCATTTGGGATTTAATTTAATCAATTTCATAAATTATGCCACGCATCGACCGTACTGCAACACAGATTATGGCAAATAGTTATGTTCTGCATTTGCACGAACGGTTTCATCGCAACCATCGTTGGTCAACTGCCATTCGATGCGCACGGCAATCAGCCATTCATTCGCTGACAGCCACGTTTGCATGATTTATGTATCTTTGCGCCCGGTTTCCGAACGATTATATTCAATCTGCCCAAAACCAAGCCTTCCCCGATGTGCGAATTAGCTTCAGTTAGATCCACATTTAAATTTGATTACCACCATCGGATTGCAAACGCCACATCCGTAACCTTTTGCACCAATGTCACGCACCGTGCGGATGCACAACGCTAGTTTTTGACTATCTGCCGTACTAATTCATTCATTCACATTCGCAGCGATAGAAGGAGCGTTTAACGATGGCCTATATTTGCCACTGATGACAGCTAGGCCGCTTTTTGCTCACCCGCTGACTGGTTTGGGATGGGAATGCCTCGTTCGTGACACGGGAATGCCAACTGGTAGAAATTAATTTTACACATTTTAATTATTGATGGCGCTTGAACCGGCTAGCGAATGATGGAGCGCCCGGTTACGGTTGGGCGACAACGGGCGTGATCGTTAGGATCGTAGCCGTGCGAGTGTGGTTGCAACTTTGCGAGATTAATTATGCATCGTAATCCGTGTGTCATGACAGGGATGTCGTAGTTGTGAACTTGCCCCGAACTCACAGCAATCGTTCGGCCGTATGTGGCAGACAACGTTTTAAGCAATAGTTGTCCACTTTCAGCAATGCATCATTTATCAGACTCAGCATTCGTACATGCACTGTTTCTAAAACTTTCTCCCACTCTGTCACTCTTTTGCTCGCTCAAAATAGTGCTTTACATCATGTTCTGATGTAGGGCGTAAACTTTACTTCGTTAAGGGTAATCGTATAATAGGGGATAAAGGATAGCGAAGATTAGATATTGTAGTGAAACATTTTCAATAAAAGCAAAATTGGTATCAAAAATATACTATATACTTGTAGAAGTTTACAGATGATAAAACATAGCACTGTTCGCCCAAAAAACCTTTCACAACTCGAAATAGGCAATGTTTATAAATATCTAAACCTTACAAAACCGATCCCATTGCTTAATGACCTTCTAAAAGTGCCCTCCCCTTAAGAGTTGGCAGATCAATCGCTTATGTTGGTTGTAAAAATCGTTACAAACATCATTTTCACTCCTTCACACACACAAGCTTCTTTGGTGGTGGTTTATCTGGAAATCGATTGGTGATGGCATGAGAAAAGCCAACCGAACCTACCGGAAGCAAATCGATTCCCAAATCGTCGAAGATTGTAGCCTGCTGAATAAATAATTTCAACGCAAGCAAGTAAAACGACACATCGAGTCTTAGCAGCCCTTCGTACGTGTGTGAGAAGATTTAAGAAAATTGTCTCCCCATTCCCAAACACGCCTGTTTCTTAATCGTTAACCGAGCTTTGAGGGTCCTTCCATTTAACGAGCAGCTACATTCACTCTTACTTATTCATAAACGTTTCACCGTACGTTCGCCAGCTTGCGGTACCAGGCGGCCCCATTGCATTGATTGTGGTGGTAGTTTTAATGCGCTGTGACAATAAACATGCGTCACATTATCCGGTCACTTCTTTTCTCCCGAACGGTTCACTCCAGACGGCGAGCGATTAAATGCGATATAATCAACTGCTGTTTGATAATTAAATAACAGCACTGCTCTAACGTGAATCTTCCTACGCCATCGTTGGATCGGTAAGGGTGCGAGGATCGACAGCAGACATGGGTTTTTCGCTAGTGTGCTGGTTCGTTTTCCCACCGGACAACTCAATTAAAACCCTTCGGAAAAATATTCGCAAAGAATTCGCAAAAAAAAGAAAAAACCCGCCCTAATGTTTTCACGTGACAGCAAAAAGCGACGATGTGACACAATGAGTAATGGTAGGCATATACTGTACTGCACTGTGTCTACATAGTTCTTAGGCTTCATTCCTCGGCACAAATGCAGCTCAAGATGAAAACAACATTGCTCGTGCAGTGCTGTTACGTGACAAGGAATTTGGCGATCGAAATGCGGGAGAAAGTAATTCAATTATGGAAACAAAGGCAATAGAGCTTCGGTTTGCTACACAATTATGCATGCTATTGATAGAGTTTGCTATCGAATACTCTGCTCAAATCAATTTGATTACAGCTTGAGAAAAAATAAACTGTGCGTAGAGAGTAATGCTACTATAAAAGACTTCAATTAATTCAACAAATAGTCAGGGTTTTTGTTGATGTAAAAATGTGTTCTAATAAATCACAAAATATAAAAATATATTTTTCAATACCGAAGAAACAAGGATAAATAAACGTCAATATCCTTTAAAGTCATCGTCACATCATTGCTGTATTATCATTTGGGGTTTTTCGGCAACAACAAAAAAAAACTCATTGCAAACTTTTCCGTTCACCATCTTTGCGACATCATGAAACCTTCGTCCGTGTATCGGTGATTCATCTTCTGGCATAACGATTATGAAGGTTTTAATAATGCAGCAAGATTCTGTGACGCGCCGTGTTTTTTTTTTCCTGTAACGCCGTACCACCATAAGTATGTATGGTGCGGGACAGACTTTCGGTATAAAACGGAGCATATCAAAAATTCATATCAAACTTTTTAGGACGACAAACGAACAGTGGAAAAGAAAGAGAGCAGAAAAAAACCAGAAATGTAAAACTGACAAGCGTGAGTTTGCCGTTGCAGCTTCTGTTTTTGTTATGCTTTCACTATATCGTTTAGAATTCATTTTAGTAGTCTTATAAAAGTGAAAAATGTATATGGTTGAAAAAAAGTCACAAAAAACAAAACATTGGAAAAATAATTGAAAAATTTTTTTTTGTGAGTTTTAAAAAGCATCATAATAATTCTTCAACTTATCGATTTACATATTTGCTGTTTGAAAAGCATTGAGTTGTTTAAAGAACCTCAACCGGTATAAGATAAATAGTGCGAAGAAACAGTGTATATTTTCGTCACATACATACGAAAGTAAACAAGACAAGTGGACTATTTAAAGTTGAATCAGAATAGGAAAACAAAAAAAAAAACATCCGAAAGTCTGTATGCCATCCACCAGTGTCCCTGTAGGCGTGGGGATTTTTCCACCAAAAAAGCAGTCGCGCGCAGGAGAAAACTCTTTATCCCGCTTCTTCGGAATCACTTAGCATTCCCGCTTTCGCTACCGCCCTACAGCCTGGTCAAAGTGTAACTGGAAAGTCGCTTAAAAAGATGGCAGCCACGATTAATATTTAATGCCGGGCGGTTGTAGACCGGGGGCGAGGTTGCGAAACCTTTTTTTTCCATCACAACCAAATGCCAACGATTTTCGCCTTGTTAAAAAGATCGATTTATTTTCCGACCGTCGTGTTGATCATGACTAACAGGGTGAGTTCTGTTTCGTTCCTTCTGTTCTGGTTGCCATTGTTAAGGGAATGAGCAGGCAACCAGCCCGCCTCCGTATTCAATTTGTTTTCATTGAAGGTAAAGCTACATAACTTGCCGAAAACATGCGATTCTTTAAATTGAGTTGCTTGCAGGAGGTTAATTTTCTCCACACGGCAAATGGGAAAACGGAGCTACGGGGAGCGAATGTGTACGGCCATGGTTGCGCAGCGCAACAAACAAAACACCAATCAGTCAAATTACATGCTTAAGGGTGCAAAACATTTTTCTTCATTTGCGTTGCCGTTCATGTGTGTTTGTGAGTATTTTGTTTCACTCGTCTTGTACATTTCATTTCCACCACGAGACCATAGAGACACGCGTTGCAGGAATCATAACAAATGAAACGAATGTTTTCCGTGCCATTTTGTAGAACAAATACTTACATACTGCTTTATGAAGCAAGTTCACTGTACTTCTATTTTTGTTTCAGATTTGTCCCTTAACATTAGAGCTAACAAGCGTCATTTAAGCCTTTTTTTATTGATGATCACTTTGTGAAAAATTTCAAAGCACTGGATTAGGTTTTTTATATGAAATAGATATTTAAAGAAGTGGTGGACAAAATCTTCACATTCTTTGGGATAAATTCAACGCTGGATACTGCGGAATCGACACGTCATCATTTGCAATTGACGTCGTGTTAAGGAAGCACTCTCAAACCTTTACGGGGTTTTACAATGTTGAACACAATTATCCACAACTCCACCACAATGTTTGCTTTGAAAGACACAATTGTTTACCACTTCGAAACAAGCTTTGCCGGGTAAGGTAAAGTGTCCATTTCAATATCAAAATCGTCCCTCTAGCTCGCATAAACGTCAGCTTCGAAGCTGTGTGTTTTGATTGTTCACAATTTTATTTTGTCCATAATAATGTTTGAAATACTTCTCAACGTGGAGTGGTGTACATTGCTGTTGTTAATTTCTAAAGATATAAAAATTTGGGAACCTTTATACACCAATTGTTATTAAAACCCTAGAAAACCCGTAATATTACTTAGGCAGTTGGGATATTTGAAGAAAACTGAAGTAAAATCTATGGAAAAGTATTAAATACATATTCCGATGAAATGTTAAGATAATTTGTGCGAATTCTTGGAGAAATTCAAACATATAGAGAAGAATGTTACACAACCCGAGAAAAACTGAGAAATTCTTCAAAAATATTGTTGGAATATTTGTGGAATGCTCACACTATCCCAATAAAAGTTTATGCAAAACATACTTGGAAAAGTGCAAGGCAATTTGAGGAAAACTACTAAGAAACCATAATCACCAAAACTTCTTCAAAAACAGACAAATCCGGAGTCGAATACGGTGTTTCAGAGACATGTTTTTGCACCAATATGAAACATGATTAAATAGAGTCCTAATGATTGATCAGCCGGTTCTAGTGTTAACCCTATTAAAATTACCTTCTTGTTTTAGTTTAGAAGAGAATTAAGCTATTTCAACAAAAAATTTAATTCACTTTGTAACTCAAAAATAAAAATAAAGCCCTTCTCCTTTTGCTTTTCTTTTCAGGCGACAAACCGCAGAAGAACGGGAAGCCGAACGACAGGCCGCCAACCGTTTGATGCTCTCGCTGCAAGCAGAAGCACTCAGCAAAGGTTTCGGCCAACCGCCACCATCTGCTGCCGCTCCTTCTTCCGCCACCCCTGGTGCCCCCTTAGCGGCCCTTCACGGGCTACAACCGTGGGCCGAAGCACATACGGCTGGATGTTAGATTATGGCGCCCAGTTTTTTCACGAATCTCATCACAACAGTCTCGAATCGAAGGCTCCTCCCGATCGGGTGGACAATGGAACACAAGTGCGTGTACGTGTATCACTTTTGGTTGGGTAAATTATTTGCAACCAATAACAAAACTAGGCGACATGGTGTTTCCTTACGTTGTGATACAGGGAGAGTGTATAGCTATGAGTGCAGATTGGAAAATCATATAACCGCCAGCAAATGTGAAGGGATTCTCCAAAGCAGTGTAACATTTACCATGGTTGTAGAAAAGCAAAATGACAGGATGTGCGAAAGGTTAAAGGTGAGAGTTCAATCGGGTAGCGATCATACGAACAAGCTGTCAAAATTGTGCGAGACTGTGCAAATCTTTCTGCCAGACATGTTAAACGTTGTAAAATATTTGTAAAAAAATAAACGATTCACCCAGGATACGGACACAACGAAATACAGCTCCATCTCGATTAAGGAACCTTTGTAGAAAGTTAGCATTCGAGGTTCTTTGCAGCATCTTAGCTTAGGTTGAGGATATGAATAAATGCCTCACAGAAGTTTAGTTACTTAGCATAGAAGTGACCATAAAGCGGAAATTTAGTTAATTCCACTAAAAGAAAGATCACCGCATAAGAAGTGACATACGATTATTAGCCTAGAGCAAAGTGCATCTTTACACATGCAGTATTTTCAGTGCCCGGTGTATATACTACTCTACCTTGTACACTGCGCAACCAATCGCTGTTCCACGGAGTATTAATCCAGACTGGGAGCAGACAGTGATTGCGTCGCGAAGCAACTTAACACATTATACGGAAACGATATGCCAAGCCGTTGCATTAGAACGGCGTTATTCCATCGAGTCGCTTCAGCTGTTAGCCTAATTATTCTTAGCTCAGATGTAATGCAATGCGATTAGAAAGCGATCACTGTAAATTTAACTCACAGCAATTCATTCGGTATACCATTCGACGGGAATTCGCTAGCAGTGTGTTGATCCTTCTAGTATTGGTCAACAACAAAACGTTATAACAACAACCCGGAGGGGAAACGAATGATATCAATCATCTGGTAGTAGGAGTCTTACAGTGAACACATTGTACAGCCCGATAGCAGGAACTGTTATAAAGTAAGGGTAAGCTTAATTTACTGCTTCAAGAGTGGCAAGTGAGCAATGCAAACGGCGAAAAGCAAAAATGGTAAAACACTTAATTATTATCTCCAAAGCAGCTAAAAAGGGAGCATACGAAATTGGCTATACATTGGCGAGCAAGAAAGCCAACACACAAACACAACCATATAAAGGAAAATAATAATAAAAAAAAACAATGAACATACAATTGCGAATTTCTGCTTATTTTGCAAATCACACACGTTTCACACGGAAATGCTTCGATTGTTGTGCGGTGGTAAAACTTGTTTCGGAATGTACCGCAAGCAAGCAGTTTTGGGGGGTTATCGAATATACATTTTATAATCCCTTCCACACGACTGTGACCGTAGACTGATTTATGCGAACATTGTGCTTCAGAACGATTGCAGAGCGCCAAACCATTTCTGTCCATAATTGCACCGGGCTGGATGTATCGCTAAAAGGCATATTATGAAGCAAAGATAACATCGTTTGACTTTTCATAATTTTGTGGCGCTTCGGGTTTGAGTAAAACATACGGATTGATAAGACGAAACTGTGTAAGAACATAACCAAACACTCTCCCTAAATGTTGCTTTAACGAGATTTGGCACCAAACGCTTTGGTGTTGATGATGGTTTTGAATGTTCATATGAAAAGATTTGTTTTGTTTTAAACTTAACTTAAAAAGGCAATACGTCTATCCAACTTTGGGTAAATAATGCTTTCGAAAGACATTTTCAGGCGATTGCGCCAAACTAAACGTTCAAAGAGCCCTTCACACCTACATTCCTTTTAACCTTAACATCCTGTAACCGTATCGAGAGATTTATTTTCGTACCTTTTGAAGCTATTACTCTTCCAATTGTTTAATAGGAATCAATCAAACGATTTCCGTTTTCCGAATCAATAAATTATCACACCTGCTCCACACGTATCCATATCACATTCGAGCTGTGTGTGAAATCACAGTGGCACAAATGGGATATAATAATAAAATAAGTGCAAAAAACGTAAAACGAAACAGTTTTCTTTTCTTTTTTGCCGAGAACGTTGGCAAACCGGACCGGACCACAATCACATCCTACGGCAATACATTTTTTATGTGCAACGATCTATTTATTCGGTATGGTCAATCGGCTCTCGTTTAAACGAGGGGTTCGTACGGTCTGCAACCAAACGGTCAAAACGATATACAAACGGACTCGGGTCAGAATGGCCGAGCAGAGCTGAACCCGGAAACAACGCAATTCAATTTGTTTCGAGCTTGGTGAAATTTATTTTTTAGCTCGAAAAGGTCCCAAGCAACCAGAAACGGACAGCTGAAATGGCTATACATACATGCGTTTCTGTCCCTCTTAGCTGCACTGTTTGCTACAGCGTACACAATTGTTTTTTAAGTACATTTACTACTCCAATACGTAAAAAATTTAACAACAATTGTGCTTTGCTACTACGTCTGTGATATTTTGTTCTGGGGTTCGGACACAGGACCAAAATGGATTGCCGTCACAACACCTGCTTCCAGTGACAGCAAGAGATCCACAACCAGAACACTGCAGTGGAACCGATTTTCACACTCTATTTTAATTCGATTAATTTTTCACAAATGTTCTGACAGCATTTCCAAATTGTCCTGATGTATCGCATGACCCGTCTAGGATACTCAAGTGTAAAAGTGAGATTTGATGAGAGACATGAACAATCGAACGGGGACACAAAAAAAACACGACAAACAGTTCAAAAACATCAACTACCATTTCCCAACAGCAGTCAGCAGATGAACAGGTTACGAGCTCAATAGCGGACCGGTTTTTTGTTGACGTGAAGTGCATTAAATATTTAGCGAAACATTTTAAACGGACCCAACCCAATGCTGGAAAAGTCAATTTCCGTGTACAGACGAGCACACACACTATTCTCTTGAATTTTGTGGAAACAAAACAAACACCCTCGAAAAGGGCTCGTGTAGCAACAATTGTCCTATCGAGTAGCATACTCGCAATGATTTCCGGATGCATTCGAACGGCACAAAACACAAGGCAAACTATTCCGAAAATCATCAAACATCAGCACATCCTCCAGGGGATCTTAGTACGCTGCCGACCCGTGTATAGGTCCCGGGAGAATACGGCTTCTGGATTGTGTACTCTTCTGTCCCTGCGACTCATTGTCACGTGTAACACTTCCTGGCGATAAACAAAACAAGCATTTGCGTGGATAAAAACCATGCAAACAATCTCGTTGCATAAACAGTAAGTACTGATGGTGCTGTTGGTAGAAGTTTGATTTCATAAATTTATTAACTCTATGCCCACCAATGCACTGGTGTTTCCAAGTGTTTCGTTGGAAGTCCGGAACAGAATCTGCGATCCTATCCTGCCCTTTGCACACCCCTAATAACATTATAAATATGTTTATCATTTTCCCTAAGAAATATTCGTTCGTCCCTGCTCGGTAGGGGTGGAAAATCACACGCGAAAATGATACTTTCCAAACACAAACGCGCCTCTTCGACCCATTAATCGCTCAAGAATTACGGGTAAGGGAGGGGGAAGGGTGTGGCGAGTGTCATTCTCGTTTTCCATGCCAACAAGTGTACGGATCCATGCTGGGCGTGAGGTTCCCATGATGTTTGAGACCGATTAGCTCGAACGGAAAACACCCGGGAACACTGGGTGCGGATGGGGTATCGTCACGTGGCTATTGCCATGGTTGGCTCGGTTGATTGAGTTGTCTGGTTTTCCACCAGCAGGTTGAATTGTTCCGTTGGAAGAAAATGAACAGTAAGGTTGTACAGAAACCGTGCGTGGATGAGTCCCTGGAGACCCGCCAACTGCAGCAGCACTAACAGACTGGCGTGTGCATCGATCCCACGACGCGTTGCAGCAGGATGGTGCGTGAGTAAGCTAATTGAATTATTTTCTCATGAACCATTCCATAGCCCAACTTACACAGCACCACGAACGCGCACAAGGTGCAGTGTGCTCTGGTAAAGGCTAATGCCTTGCTCACAAAAATCTAGAAAAGCGAAGAAGGTCTGGGTATAATAGTTCTCGATTCATTGAATGTCTTTTTTAACAACCTCAAGAGGAGTCTCGACCTGTCACATTTTTGGTTTCCGTGACTTGAGTTTACCCGCAACAGAGTAATCAGTCCTGCGTACAGTGGAACAGTCCGGATGGGATCCGAACCCCAGTCCTGCCCGTATGAGACCGACGTCGCAATCTCCTCGACCATCGAGCACACCCCGTTGTGCCTCCTTAAACCAGCTTCATTTGCTTGGCTCTTCATTACTATTCACTCCTAAGTCAATTGGACAGCATTCGTATTACTTTACAAATCCCCCAAGACTGACAACGCTTTTAAACATGCGTCCAAGACGGTGAAGCTCTGCAGCAGCGACTCGGGCACTGGTTTTGATAAACCATTTCAAACTGCACACTCCAGTTCCAGCAACCATATAATGCCTTTTTTTTTTCTTCTGCCTGCTCGCCTTCATTTGTTTCAGGTTTTTGTTAATGCAAATAAATTATTCACCCAGGTTGAAGCATCATCCTCCATCAACTAGCATATTTGCCCTAAATATGATCGTCTAATTCGGAGTTGCGGATTATAACGTTACGTCCGGCCGTGTCTGCGACCGGTAGCGTTGATTAAAATCTCGCAAATTGAATTCTTTAAAGATAAATGAATTCCACCTGAATGGGAAAACGGTTTGCCACGGTGAATTCTTCGGAACACAATTCTCCGGAAAGGTGGGATGATGTAGCCCCGGCGCTGACCAAAAAGGTGAGATTTGAGCAATCAGAAAGGTGTGGAAAATGCAAGCAGTTCTTCAATTCCATTTCTTTCCACACCGGCTGTAACGGGCCCTTAGTGTTGGAGATCGTGTGCTTTTGATTAGAATCTTCTATCAACACAAAACAAACATAAAATGAGGTGAATAAAAACAAATGCAACGAATTGGCATTGATTCTTTAATTTACAAGCTGATCCGTTCCGTAAAACTCTGGCGTAGAAATGAAAAAAAAAAGATGACATCCAAACATCACAAGGAATATATCTCGCCAAGAAGTGATAAACGAAGCTGTCCGGCGAAAAGATTCACTTGCTACCAGAGTCGCCGATAGGGATAAACGAAACATACCCAAGGGAAAAATTTGTGCCCTCGCAAAAAACTGCCACACGGAAAAGGGGCGCGTCCCATACACGCTTCATCTTGCCGGTACAGGCAATCATTCATCCACATAAATTAATTATAAAGTAATACGAAGCTGTTCCAGGCTTTTCACGCTAAGCGGGACCGAAAAGCGGGTCACGGTGAGAACAAAAGGGGTCGTTTCCATCCGTACTCGAATAGGGTCACGCATTGCGTAGAGGGATGAAGGATTTTGATCGGTGTTGCTCTTTTGAAGTGTCCGGTTTTTGTCTTGATATCGCACACGCGTATGATTCGTAACCTCTGTTAGAGCTGCAACATTCGTTCGCGAACGACGGACGATTAGATTGCAATGTAAAAAAAGACCCACACCACTAATCAGATCTGTTGTATCAATTGCTGCTAGCCGGGAAACTGTGACCGGTGTAAGTTGTCCCTTCGCCTCCGTGTACAAATTCTCATTGTACTCACGGCGATCGAATTACAATACTGAACGAATGTTTTCACGTTTGTTGGGCAAGTGTTTCATGCCGGGCGATTGCTATTTTCATGCTGAACATCATGAAAGCTGAACAACACGTGTTCAGAGAGACAAAATTGGTTGGTCTAACGTTCATGTCAGATTTTGTCAGTTTGACAAATTAATGATTCGTTTGAACGCGTAATTCAGTTGCAAATCTCGCACTACTGTAATAAGTTACTTTGGGATTATCATACCTCCTGTTTATTAGTTTCCTTAGTTTTTGCAACGTCTACAATTAAGGAATGGATTTATGAATATTTACCAGTTTACAAACCAAATCTAGGAAAAACTTTGGCATACTTTCTATCAATTCTTCTTGGTGCTCGGATACTTGGCGGGACATCGTGGTTTTTTTCAAATTCCATCAGACCATAAATTAAAGCAAGATTTAGCAGGGTTAATGATTCATAAAGGATAACGATAATTATCGATTGTTGGGTCTAATCCTTGTGAATGAAACTCCAATTTTCAGCTGCATCTAACGCATATCCGTTAAAAAATAAAAATTAAAAACAAGTGGCCATATTGTAAGGGGATTGTAAGCACAAAACTAGACTAAATCATTACAGAATCTTAAATGGATCATCACACTTTTGTTGTTAAATTATTCAAAATGGTCTACTTTAGAATCAATTCCTTTTTCAACATTTCTATCAGATTAAACTCTATTGTATCAGCCCTCGGCTAAGGCCCTCTCGATACCTAGCTGTTCTACTTTTCGTAAAATATTGTAAACAATGTTTTTGAAGTGAATTGTACATTTAAAATCAAGGAAGCGAGAGGTCACACTAACTAAAGAACAAAGTTGATGAATCGGTTCTGTAAAATCCATTTTTGGGAATTTCCTTCGTGCTCAGAACATGCGTGATACATTGGATCTCTTTTAATCTCGTTTAGCGATAGTTTAAAAAAATACCACCATCAACGAAAAATACCGCTGATCGTTTATCGTCTAACTGCAAACGAGATAATCTTATTTCTTTCGATACCAGAAACATGCCTGCTACCATTATAAAAACGCCTACCTCCATTCTAAACTGGACATTCTTTCGAAATAATCATTTGACATCCGTAAACAGCGCTACAAGCCACCATCAACGATGTCATACTCCAAACAATTCAAGCTTATCGCCGGAAGAGAAGCTAACTCACAACGGACGAGGGTCATAAAAAAGGAACCCATAATTTGACCCATCCCAGACAACCGCCAAGGTCGATCTCGTCCACTCAGCTTGAACCTTTCAATTAGCTGCACCGCGCCCGCCTGCAACCTGCAGGGACAACTTAATTTCGGCACTCTATTCAGGGTTGTGTAACGTCCCATTTTTGGTTCCTGCTTTTTTCAGGCTTTAATCGACGCTTTCCGCTCATATCGATATAGCTTACCGTACGCACCAGAAACAGAAAACAAACAGAACGCCCACTATGCTTCAACGCGACAAGATAGCTTGCCTTTATCTTCTATTATAATACACTTTTTCGCACACTCGCTGGAACCCCCGAGGAATACAACAATACTTCTTTACATGGCCGTGGTGTAATCGGTACAGGCGATTATAACTATGGCTGCAACCTGTACCGGACCGCAACCGGAAACAGTGTGCCCGCAGACGAGAAAAGCATACGAGGGTTTTCGGACAGGGGACATACCGTGTCAACCAAATGAATAATCGTTTCTTCCACCCCTTGCCCCCAGAGGATCATTAGTAAATCATCGTTTCCAGTTCCAGGCGTGCTGCATTCGAGGATACATCTTGCGTGCGATTACGGTCACGTGGACAATCCCGAAACGTAGGCACCTGCTTCCGCAGATTTGGATGTATTTTTGTGCTGTTCATCTTCAATTGTTGACTGACTGTGATGGCTTGTGATGACGACTGATGGATAGGTTTTTAAGCAATTTTCTGACGTGGATCACCGACACCGGACGGAGCGCCGCGCTTGAAGCGCAATTCGTCCTCGATCGGACGACCGTTGCCCAAATTACTGTTTCCGTTGCCTTCATCGGGATCCATTAGAAATTGAGGCAGAACGAACGCCGACCCTGTTGACTCTGCACTGTCGTAGCTGTTACCTCCCAGCTGGTACAGATCCTTTTTCGGATGCCCAGCAAGCAGATTGGCGACGCGTAGATCACAGGGATTGCGCAAAAATCGTCGCAGCAAGGTTCTGTGAACAGGAAACAAACAGTTAGGTCCGTGTTGGTCTCAAGTGTTAAATCGCATAAATTACATACTTTTCATTCGGCTTTAAGGAACTTAGTATTCCGGAAGGCATGCCGGAAATCGGTCCCTGATTAGCAACAGGTTCCACCGATGAGGATCGTTTGCCATTTGTCCATCCGCGGGAGTATTGAAACGTTTGAGCATTCACCAACACTACCAACCCGGCCAGTAGAAACGCAATTGTGCGAGTATGTATCATACTGAACCAGATCTAAGGCGGAAAATATCAATGAATCAGTCGTATACTTTTTGTCCGCACACAGTTAGGATATTGTTATCTTTGTCCGAACCAGTGAATATTCCACCTTAACAGCTTTTCTTTATCTACCTTCTCACCACAACACTTGTTGGATTATTCTGTTGTATAATTGAACACACCAACGAGTACCAAGCGGCCAACTTAACTTTACACCAGAATGCAACAGGTTCCAACCGACTGTCGCTAGTCCAAATTCGATTTGATACTGTTGGCCTCATGTTGTCCAACAGCTTGCTTTTATACTATCCCACAGCATCTTCTCCTTGTGTAGATATCGGTTCACACACGAGCGCATCAACAAATCAGTTCGATGAAATCACGTACTGAACCTCCACTCGTATTACCATGCCCTGTCCATCGTTTCCTTCCAGACACACGCAGGCACGCATATTATCCAGCTCAGTAACACCTCCACCATGCAAACCATCATCATCATCGCCGACAGGAACGGATCAGCATATCAAAGTCAATCAATTAAAGTGAAACGCATTGTGGTAAGAGTTGAAATTATGCAAATAGCACACAACCAAACAAAAATCCTCCAAAAACCGCTCGTACGCGTACGCGAAGGTTCAGCGTGTACGGAGCACGCTGGGGGAAGGGAGACCCTCATATGCCACGCGAACATCCTATCGCTACCACCCCCGGCATTCAAGAAGCATAAGAGCATCTTTGATCCTTGTTATTATCATACACCACCCGAGTGGGAAGGCAGAATTTCCGTACTCCGTTGTAGCTGAAGGATGCGTTACGCGGGATGGGATGCCTTTCAGTGGGATTGGAAAACAAAAGGAGCTAAATTACGTACTACGGATTTGCTGACGTGCCAACGGGTGCAGTGTTTCGCGGATGGTATGTGACCAGGCAGCCAGGAGATCAAGGTTGTTGTTGAGAAAACGTAAGACGTATCATTTGCATAAGGGTATAGATAACTGAAGGAATACACACCAAGCTTAAGCAGGCAGCCCCTCAACCAGTTCACTGTGGAAGCGATAGTAGGGTGCTGCTATTGAGGAGCGTGTGGATGTGGTTATGAACAATTAAGAGACTATTGTTGATCCATAAATACCGATTCCTTGCATTTTACAATTCGCAAGCATTGATTGCCATGTGTGTCGATGATTTGCGACAACGGTCACATCATTTATGCAAGGTCAAATCCTTTGGTTCGACTTTGAAATTTCTCAGTTTTGTCCCGATAACACTACCATCGATAGTAATGTGATTTAAAAAAAATGCCAGTTTTAATTTTCAAACCTGTACTGTTACTACTTAGAGAGTGAATGTGAAGCTAGGTTGATGTTTATTTTTTCATTAATAGAAGAACGTTGATTTTCTTTCAGTCCGAAAAAAGAAAAGAGAAAAAAATCTGAATGAAATATGTGTTTGGCCCTAGGATCGAAACACTTACGCTTAACCAGCTTATAACAGAGTGAGTACCTACGATTTGAAAGACACAAATTCGGACATCAGACACCAGAGATTTCGAAATGTTAAACGTGATTGAACTCGAACGAATACCCCTTAAGCTAAGAATGTTGAGTTTATTTGTGAACCCAATATCTTAGTAATGCAATCGTGTGAAAAACAAAACACTTAACATACCTCACGTTTGGAATGGCGTTTAGAGATGCTCCTCCTTGATCACCGATTTGCCTTCCCTATCACGCGAAATGCGGTAGTAATTTTCAAACTTTTCCAGCTTCGTCACAAACTCCTCGTCGTGCGTGATGACAATCAGCTGAAAGTGTCCTCCCTCGCGTTCGGAAACAATCCGCCGCAGGGATTCGCACAGCGAGTCTATGTTGTCCCGGTCCAAATTGGTGGTTGGTTCGTCCAGTGCCATCACGCCACAGTTGCTGCAAAACGTTTCCGCCAATGCCAAGCGAATGATAAGCGAGGCCAACACCTTCTGGCCGGCACTACAGCGACCGCGCATATCTATTTCCACATCGTTCTTGGCCTGCACTACGCCGTACGTGTACAAACGCCGCCGATCCGACCGTTCCGCGACGCCATCATCCATCGTGTTGATGCGTATGTAATCGATATCGTTTCCACGGTAGATATCACGCCACAGTGAGAAAATAGTACGATTGATCTCATGCATCTTTTCTGTATGATACTCGCGCAATGCACTTTCCAGTGCATCCCGGTACTTTTTTATGTCGCTGATTATTTTTCGCTGCACTACCGTTTCGCTCAATGTTGTTACGTAGTTCCGGGCTGCATTGCGGTATTCGGTGCGATCCAACTCCTTCCGGAGCTCGTTAAGCTGATGCTGCAGCTCACCCATCTGACCCTTGAGTTCGCTGCGCCTGACCTGTAAGCCATCCCGCAGGTCTATTAACTGGTTGCGCTCTTTTTGCACGCTTCCCACTTCCATTTTACCCATGTTTTCCAGCAACTCTGCTAACTCCGATTCTAGATCGGTCGTTTCACGTATCAAACGCTTCAAATCCCTGTTGTCTATCAGATCGCGTTCTTGCAGATGTTGATTGGCAATGTTCTTTCGAAGTGCTTCGATACCGTTTGCCTTACATTCCATGGTCCGTTTCAGCTGATCTTGCTCTTGTTGTACCTGTTCTTTTTTCGCCTGTAGCCGGCTCAACTCGGCGCTCAAATTCAGTGTAGCAAGCTCCACCAGATCACCGCCCAATTTCCGTACGATTTCCGTCTCCTCCCAACGCAACCCATCCAACGTTTTGCGCATCTTTTGCAGCTCTCGGTTGTTCTGCTCCTTTGTGCGCTGCTTCTGCTCCAACTCCTTTTGCAGTTGCACCTTTACTGGGTCGAGCTGCTGTTCGGCATTTTGAAGCTCACCATTCATTGTGGTAATTTTGACACCGAGCTCGCTAACGTTGGCACGCTTCTGATCCAACGATTGAACCGAATCCTGTAATACCAACTTCTTCGACTTCATCTGATTGTTGCGGGACTGTAGTTTATTCAGCTTTTCCGTCTTCGTATCGATCGTATTCTGCAGTTTATCGACATCATTTCGTTCCGCTTTAAGCTTTGTGCGTAACGTTCCACGTTCTGCCTTTAGTGATTCAATGGATACACCTTCCGAAATGCGAGTTCCCAGTTGGGATCGAAGCTCATCAACGCCATGCTTCATGCGTTCCAATTCGATCCCAAGCTTGTCTAGGATGCTCATATCACCGACAATCGTATTTATGAGCTGCATGTTGGCGGTCGGTTCCGAAATAGCCAGCTGATGCTCCTCCAGCTCATCCGAAGCAGTAATAAGCTGCTTTTCCGTATCCTGCAGCTGCTGCTCCAGGAGGGGCAGTTCCTGCTTTTGCTTTTCCAACCGTTCGGATATGGGCTTCAAGGCGAGCAACTTTTCATAATCGCCACGATCCTTCGCTAGCGATCGCTCGAGTGTTTCAATCCTTTCGGGCAATTTTCGAATTTCATCCGAAAGCTTACTTCTGACATCGTGAACTTCTGCTCTCTCCAGCCCCTTATCGCACACGGGACAGCACGATTCGTTCTCGATGCTGGCGATAAATTTCCGGTACAAAACTACGGCCGAACGCGCCTCTCCGTGTTCCATATTGTTTTTGAGAATCTTATCGTTCAGCTTAGCCAACACATCCTCGTAAGCATTGCCACGACAGGCACTGTAAATCTTTTCCTCTGCATCACTCAAATCACGCTCCAGCCGCTCGAGTTGGGCCTTCTTGCTCTTTCGGGTAGTTTCCATCTCTGTCACGATCGCTTGTGCTCGGCGTATTTTCTCATTCACAATTTTAACCTCCTTTTGCAAATCATCGAATAGGGTTTGCAGGTTGCTCTTGTAGTTCGACTCGATCGTGCGATCGGGAAACAATCGGCGTAAGCTATCTGCATGCTTGTTGCGCAGCCTGCGTAGCTCAGTTTCACGGCTGGTACATTGCTGTTCCTTCAGCGTAAGCTCTTGTTCCTTTATGGCCATCTCGTCCAATGAGCTGATGCGCTCTTCCAAACGATCCAGCTCAGTTTGCAGCTGATCGCGAAATTTCTTCCGTTCGCCCAGATCTTTTCTCATGGCCGGCAGATTAGCGGCTGCCACCTGCGTTTCGTACTCCTGCTCGAGCCGGTTGATTTCGTCGATCAATCGCTTCAGCGTTTCGGCAGATCGCTCAATTTCAGCCACTTCACGACTGGTTTGCAGCTTTTCCCGTGTTAGCTGATCGATTTGTTTTCGCTTCGAAATGCAATCGCTCTCCAGCGTGGCTTTGGTTTCACGCAAATTATCGATGTTTTTTTGAGCCCGCACATCCTCTTCATCAAACGCTTTGGTCTTGGATTTTAAATCCACATCCTGTTTATGTAAAGCGTTGCGGATCGAACCGAGGGCCGAATCCAGCACGTTCCAGCGTTTCTGCTTTTCGGCAAACTCGATTTTCTGCCCCTCTAATGACTGTAGCTTGTTCTGCAGGGAACGGTCTTGTGACTTCATTCTATGCAGTTCCGATTCATCCTCTTCCAGCTCGGAATGTTTTGAGGCCGAGGTTTGCTGGAACATTTTAATTTCCACCTCCAACTCAGGCAAAGAACCTTCGAACAATTTTTTAATCTTCGACTTAAGCTGTTGACTTTGCTCTTGTTTGCCTTTAATCCTGGAAAAAATCAAAAATTTAATTTAATTTAAAGGTAGCACGAAAGGTATACGTGAAAAGCGAAATACTTACTTTGAACCGAGTTCTATCTTTTTCGCTAACAGTGAGGAATATTGACGCTCAACCAATTCCAACTGTTCGAGCTTTTGCTGGATTGGCTTAATGTCGCTCTCCAGTTCGCTAACGTTTTCGTGTAATTTTGATAGCTTTTGTTCGCCATTTCCCAAGTGCAGCTGTTTGGTTTCGGCATGCGATTTTATGTTCTGCAACACCTTCACATCGGCCAGCTTGTCCTTCAGCTTATCATTCATTTCCTTGCTCATTTTGATCAATTTATCAATGACCCGGTTGTACTCGGATGTTCCGAATATGGCATCGAACTTTTTCTTCAACTCTTTCGGTTCCTCAAGTGGCCAGCAGGAATCTTCCTGGTGGCAAAATATTACATTGTTCAGGATGGCCTTCAAAACGCCCATTGCGTCGCACATTTCGTTGTTAATGTCTGCAACGCGCGAGCGTGTCATTGTGATTTTTTCCTTGGTATTTGCATTCTCCATGGTGATCGTAGAATCCATCGTTTCGAACTTAGGAATCTTGCCCTTGTGCGTAATTTTCATGGAGCGTATCGCCGTCACCGTGTTTCCCGTGAAATCCTTCACCATTAGCTTCACCTGTCCCAGGCTTTCCAGGGTGTTGAAAATTTTCGGATCGTGCACAAACCCGGCACCCCGATTGGTGCCGGGTGGAACTTCGCCGGTCAACCCATACTTCACACACTCGATGACTGTTGTCTTTCCACAGCCGTTTTGGCCTACAATCAAGGTAAGCGGTGGACGGAAGTTTATTTGCTGGAATTGGACCACCGGTTAGATTTGTAACAATGTAATGTGCACCACAATACGTACCTGGACGTCAGCTCGGTCAACTCCGAAACTGCGTATTCCTCGGATTTCTAGCTTATTTATCGTAGACATCGCGAATTTGCTTTACCGGTAACAATGGCGTTGTAGAACAGGAAAAATCGTGAATCGTTTGGAAAGAAGCGCCAAGACTGTGTATGCTTTGACAGCTAGTTTCTCGGTCTCTTTCGTGCACGATAGGTGGTCCTGTTTTCTCGTTGGCACAGTGTGTAAAATACGTCTAAAGCAATTTCGTTTTTTTGACAAACCATCAACATGAAATTTATTTTTTCGATATTATAATATTCACACAAAAGCAGCAAACATTATGGAATAGGATAAGGCGCTTTTGGTATTAAATTAAAAGAACGCATTTCTTTAAATTCGAGCCGAAAATGTCGAAGTTCGAAATTCGAACGTACTGATTTGACAGCAGTTCTATTTCGAATACGCACCACCAACTTCGGGAATCTTCGGGTGCTGTTTTTTTTTATTTACAACCAGCTTCACACACACTACCTCGCAATAGCACTTGCAATGAAGAAGAAGACCTTCGTTCCATACGCGTCCGTTCCATGTGTGGGTTTAATGTGTCCGATGATCTTTCTTGGATGGTGGCGCTGAGCAGAAAAAACGCGAATTTGAGGGAAATCGTCAGACAGGCACTGTGTGTTGTGCAGTTTCATTGTGGTCCACTGTTGTTGAACTGCCCTGTGTGAACAAACGCGTTTTCCACGCCAGCGAGTGAGTCATTGCTGGGTGGTACAGGGAAGGGAAAAAAAAGGTTAAAGTGAAGTGACTAGAACGCAATCTTGTCAATCAGCACCAGCGAGAAAACGGGACATCATGCTGCAGTGATGATGTGATGATGTGAGAAAAATATGAGTCAGTGTAATCGCCTACCATGGTGACCGAATCCGGAAGTATCGTCTGTGTTGCATATCCACAAAGTATCACCAATCGCCGTGCCAGCCACTGCCTGCCTTTTGTTGGCCGTAAAGTATCCAACATGTACGGTTGAGGGCAAAAGGAAGTTGTGTTTAGTGCAGTCGTGCATTCACCCGTGTGCGTGTGTGTTTTTGTTTTCGTGAATGAAGTGCATCTTTGTGACAACAAATCTGTATGCCGCGCAGTGTAGAAAAGCAAACAAAAACATGCGTTTCAGTGCCACCTGGCTATGTTGGTTGGCTTTGTGGTAGAAAGTAGAAATAATTCCAGCCCCTCCGACTGTATATCCACGCAGCCACTTGGTGAAACATAAACGCGGGTCACCGCGGATTCCGTACCGTGCGCCAGTGTGTTCGATTGATAAGCGGGAGTAGAAGGGAGGAAACAAAAAAGTGCCAGCTATGGATTCGCTGCGAAAATGGTTGAACAAGCCGAAGGTGAGTTGTCTCGACGAGAAGCGGAAAAGTCTTGTTTTTTTTTGTGTTTGCTCTGCTGCCGTCCTTGTGGCTGCGACCATTTTCTTCGCCACTCTCACGTACCGAGTTAAATGGTGGTAGTTATTTTTTTTCCACAACCACTTCCTCTTCATCTTGCAAAGGGGAAGCGGGCTGTGTGGAAGGTGGAGACAGCATTGGAGCACTTTTCATTTGCGTCGAGAAGAAGAAAAGCGAAACTATACATGGGCGCCACAGAAACGACCAGAAATGTGCAATGGAGTATTGTTTTTCTTGTTCCTTCCCGTCTGTGACGTAGTGCGCGAGAAGGCTGTACGTGAGCTAGTGTGCGAGAAGAGAGACAAGAAAAAAACACAGCACACATCACAGCACGCGCCTCCATGTGTTTGTGAGTGTTCGTGCGTTGTTGCGTTGTGCGTGCGTATATCACTGATGCTCCGTCAGGGATGGCGAAACTAAGCTAAAATATGTTCTCAATCGTGAATGCTGATGATAGTGGTGGGTCAAAGTGGAATGTTTAGCAGTTTCTGTGGCCGAATTTGACCGCTCTATGATTTAAATCCGCTCAACCCATGAACAGCATCGCTGTACTGCATTCGACCGAGAAGGCCTTGGACGAGCGAATTGCGTCACCAACACCAAAGCAAACATACGGACACGTTCGTCGGAAGGCATTCGAATGCTTCATGTCCGCGCCGTTGCGTATATCGGGGTATATCGACCACAAATGGCACGGCACTATATGCACGCGCCGCCACAACACAATTTCTGGGTGTCTCGGCAAGTCTGGACGGCTCGTATCACCACATAAATAAACACGCAAGAAGTGAAAATGTAGCCATACACACACACACACATACTATCAAACGCACGTGTTTTTATCCGCGTTGCCTGCTTCGATTATTTGCAAGATTTTAGAAGCTGGTGGATTCTGTAATGTCAAACAAAACTATCCTCAGGCTGGAACGCTTAATTCTTGAACGTAGGAAATTTTTCGTTATCTATCCCGTTTGTATCTCTTTGCTGGTGACGTTAAAAAGACCTTGATGAAGTGCAAATCACCAGCGACTTCAGGAAGTCGATCTCGACCCCCCCCCCCTTTCTTGTTCATATATCACACGTTGAATGTTGTTGTCCTTTTTGGTATTCTCCTGGCATTAACCTCGCCGAAGGTTTCCGTTGTTGTCCGTCCCTTGTGAGTCAGTTTGCACGGGATGCACTTGCAGCTTTGCACACACAGTAAACAGATATATCTGTATCTTATCGATGGAATTGTACACCATGATAATAAAGCCTATCCTTCCTTTTATCGTTCATGATTTTGCTGTACTGCTGATAGCGCTTTGTTTATATGGTGCTGAAGCTCAAAGGGTAACAATAAAATTGATACACTTATTTAGCAAGCAAGCAATCCGTTTCTGCTTATTCGGTCCCATTATTCCCTTTTCGGTTGAACCAAATCGGATGCGTAAAAGTAAATAAAACCTTCACGAAGTAACTGCGCCGTGTGTTCTTGTGTGTTTGATATACGCCATGTATATCAATGGGAGGGGAGGGAGGGGGGGGTATGGTAAACAAGAAAAGAGTGTACACGTGTTTCTTAATAATATACGCAGTACTTACGGAAGCACTGTAAGGCTAGTAGCGTTCATTGTACAGCTTTCATTAACGTTTGATGGAAGCTTGATTCAGCTAATCCAACCAGGTCGGAACGGCCGCTTATTTGAATGCTGATAACCTATATATTTTAATAGGTTGTCAATTTTCTAGTTCGAGTGTTCCCCCCCCCCCACCCCTCCATCACATCCCAGTGCTTCTCGTCTCACTGCGAAGGACCACTCGACACATCTTCTTATCAGCTTGTTCAACCCGTTTCTACTCGAGTGCTAGTCACGCTAAATGACTTTGCCCGGTGAGGTCGTACGTTGCTTATGTTGTGAAAATGAGTCTTCGTTATTCTTCACTACATACACTGGAGGTAGAGCTAGCTCCAGTTAAAATGTGAACGGTTTGCTTTATTACCACAAAATTGGTTCCGTTTAGAGAAAATCGTTAAAATTTTCGTTTGTTGATTGCATTGAAAATGCATGAAATGCGCAGTAGTTAACCGGTTGATACTGCGTCAATGCATTCCACCGAAGATTCGTGATAAGGCACACCGAAACACCGTCAATTGCTGCTCTTTAAGCTGTAGTCTCCCTAATTGATCGCAGCCCCCCAATGAACGACCAAAGGCCATTGTGCAATTGCATTTCGATTGCGTACAGCCATCGCAATACTTACGAGCGGAATTGCACTAACTGGTAATCCATTAAACCGCTGTCGTTCTAATGCGTTTGTGGTATGCATCTTTACTGATGATTCGAAATAATAAACCTCTTCTTGGAAGATGTGTTCAATAAGTGCCATCCGCAAGGATATGAAAAGCATGACAGATCGATCGAAGATCATCAATGGGAGGGGGGGGGCAGTAAGGAGGATCAGCTGAGGTGAGGGGGTGGAATAGACGATACGCCAAAGCAAAACATGGTGTTGAAACTGCTCGACATGCGAGAAGGTACGATTGTTATTTCATAACCCCAAAACAACACACATATGCACATTTTCGAACAGGTTTGCTTTAAAGGAGGCCACCCAACTGTTGTGCATTCGTGTATGTGTTGAGACGTGTACGCGTTGCTGTGTATGGCCTTTTCTGGTCTGGTTGTTTCTTCAAGATCGCACGAACGAACGGAATACATTTAGGCGGAACCTTTCGCGAATCTATACAAAAACCTTTTGGGCTGTTTTTTGACCTGTTGGTTCAAACGATGAATATGAGTAAGTTCCATGGTCTAGAATATGAGTAAAAGAGACCTTACTTATCAATAAGAAGACGCCAGTTGTTAGTGCTAATAGAAAATTGTGACGATCGCTTACTAAATGATAAAACAGTAAGCATTAACGTTTAATGAGAAAGCGGAAAGGAGATAACGCCGCACGTTTTGGGGTGGCTTATGTATTTCGATGATGTAACACGCCGTAGTCATATTTCTTATTCAGGCCTTCGCACACGAACGGGTTCCATAATTGATAATGCGAAAAACGGCCAAACTGCGAAACCAAATGCGTCTGTTCGGGCTGTTTTTTCTTCTTTTCTGCACTGTTTCGCAATCGTCCACCGGTCAACACTTACTTACGCGCACCGCAAACCGAGTGGCGGAACAATAACAGCAAAGTGTTGGTGGGTCTGCGACGGAATAGGAAGACCTAGCCCCCGAAGCTTTCGTACCTTATCCGTTCCGTGATTTGTACGGAACCCTGTCGGTACTGTACTAATCCATGCATTGTGTGCGCTACTGAGCGGATACGCTTATCGTCCTCGGTTTGTTTTCACATAAGCTTAGACCTTTTGAAACCCTTTTGCTTCTGTTTTTAAGTGGTCCGGTTGTTTTTGCCCTGCTTTGTGTGACGATTAATTTTAAATATGGAACAATAATAATGTGATCTTCGCGGATTTCAGGGTAGAACATCTTGCACAGTTCATGCCGTAACTGTATGTCTTACATTTTGTCTATCTTTATTTTTGTACAATGAAAAACAAAGTTAAATAGATAGTTAAGAATAAGGTAAACGGTCCGGCCGTTATTCAGTGAATAGCGATAAGATAGTTAAGAATTATGTTGTAAATACTTATAAAAAAATTAAACATATTTTTTTTTTCGTTTTGGAAAGCAATTGGTCAATATGAATTGTGTCCCTAAAATTAAAATTATGTTTAAACATTTAATTTTATATATTATTTTCTTATGTCAAAAATTTTGACAAAATGTAGCACTACCCCCGAATGTAGATTTTCATACGATAAATATAATATTTTTTGGAACGCCCATTATCCGGATGCCATTTTATCGAGCTTCTGATTATTCGTGTAACTAAACAAAAAACGATGATTTTAAGAGCTTTTTGGCATATTAACTGCAAACTCTATGGTTGTAAATAATAAAACGTCGAATAACAATTTGTTTAATATGCTCAGGATCGTGCGGAAATTTTAGAAAATTTCTTTTTCGACAATCAACTAAAAAACTGACAACTTTCAGGCAATTAAAAAAGATATATTTCAGAAAGCAACATCTCTTTCCTACTATGCGCACTTTTTGCTTTTTGTGGCCAAGTCCCGATCAGCACGTATAATTGGCATTCCACTGTACTTTTTATTGAAAACAATGTTTTTGAACGTTAAAAAAGGCATCAATAATAAACGGCGCCTGTGTCTAAAATGCTATGCCATTTTTGGTGTTCGGATGCTACTTGACCAAAAAAAAAAAAACTTCTTCTTGAGATGTCTTGGCCTGCCATTTCTGGCATCCGTTACTTAAAATTACTCCCTTCGGTCTGATCCATCCCCGGTCCTGCCGTATGAGACCGGCGCCGCTATCTTCTTGGCCACCGAGCCGCTCCTAACGCCTTAATAAAACTAACAGCCGTATATTTATGTTACGCACTGTTTTTCTTTTATTTCGTAATGATATCTAGACCGTATTTCTACGAACTGTATTGGCTAAAACCAAATGATTGACGTCTAGCTCTCGTGTGTCGTGTGTTTTCAATTTGTATGTTTGGTTTTGTACTTATTCCTTTATTCTTACACTTAGTAACATATTCCATCCTCAGTGATCCAGAATATCAATAGGTCGTGTGTAAACTTCGTGTCAGAATGATTTCTCCATCAAATCAAGCGTTTCATTCCTTCATGTTTGGATATAATGCCATAAATGCAGTAAATAAATTTCGAAGAAGTGGATGAAATAAAACAAAAAAACATCTTCAAGTGATTTTTATTAGGGAAGTAGTCTAAATCCAAACTTATAATTTAAAAATTGAAACATAAGTTACCTGTTTACGTTTGGTTCAACTGCATTTTGTTGGAAATTCCAGCAGAATAAGCAAACGAAAAACAACAGAGAACTAAAAGGGGCAGCCGTGATAACTGTCTACTGACACGGCATTGGTAACCGGTTCGACTTTCGTAAATCGAGCTCTCGATGTTACGAATGGTTTTTTGTTTCCCCAAATATAACACGGTAGCATGCCATTAGCTTTTCTAAAATTTATTCAAGAAAAATCAAACAAAAAATCGTTCATAAAACATCTCTGACCCGAGCTTAGTAACTGGGGTGTACACATGTTTAAGCCATCTCAAGGACAGCACGCTTATTTCGTAGTTTGTATTATAGAATTGAATAGAATTATTGTATTAAAACACAACAACAGTGTAAAAACAGTTAATTGGAGTGCAATTTAATTCAAACCCCTCATTACAACATGTTTCAGAATTAGCTCTGAAAGTGAACACATTCACACAGAGTCTTCATTTTTTTCTTTAAGAGCACACATTTAAAGATAAATATCACACCGATTACAAGGCGCCTGTAGCCTGCTGTACTTCACTGCAGCGCCACATTATACGAAGAAAAGTGCACGTGGAAATCGAGTGTCAACCCGATGTCCACGCGAGTTAAAGGGCCGTTTGCAGTGAAAATAGCACGTTGATGTCTTAAGGGACCAGAACCCCATTTGTTCCACCTCGCGAATCCCCCCGTTGACACCGACGACTGTGTGTACCTTTGACGAACACACTGTTTAGTGCCCCCCCCCTCATTTGGCTTGGTGTTGGTATCGGAGTTGCCAGAGTGCGTCGATAAATTTCCATTGTGTCGCCTTCACGGCACGGTAGCCGCTAACGAGTTCCTGCGTGTTGACCTTGGCGCGAGACTCGCGACGCCAATAGTGTGCGGCTACGATGAAATGAACTTGCCCGCGGCTCAGAGCTGCCGCGTTTCACAGTACGATGGAGCCGGTACGGTCACCGCACTAGTTTCACCTGGACCACACGCGGCTGAGGGGTCAGCATCGCGGAAGCAGGAAGCAAATTTTCCGGCCTGATGTCCGGACCCAAGGGTCTTGTTTGGTCGGGCACGTTGAAGATTGTGTTTATTTCTCGCCTCTGTCTTGTTCCATCGCAAGACATACGTCACGAAGAGAAGACGCAAGAACAAAAAAGATTCAAGCCAAATGTGTTGCTTCTGTATGCATTACGGCGTTCCGCACACGCGAGAATACTGCTTTGTTTCTTTGTTTTGGTAGTTTGGTTTTCTTCTCCAACGTGCCCTGCATCGTATTTCCTGCTGCATGTCTATTATCGGAACGTAATTCTGCAGTCTTTGTCATTTGCGCTGCTCCAACACAATACTGTTAAGCGTGCAATTGTGTATATTTGCGTTCGGTGACAGTCGCGAAGATCAAACTGCAGACGGCGGAAGGCATCAGCATCACGCGTTTGGTTTAGTAAAGGAGTTACTTTCTTATGTCCCTTCCCATCGGTGATATGTTAATAATTGAAAGTAATGGAAAGTGCCTTCCTCATTCAGGTCGTTATTAGCACTTTCCTTTTTCTTTCACTGCGTTAGTTGTGTGTTTTTATGTCGTGTGTTTTTGTACGATCTATTATTGTGTGTTTGTATGTTCCACTTAAATATTGAATTGGATCACTATTTCCCGCAAAGTATCAACAAAAATAATGACAGGACGTAATGCAGTAATATTGGATCAAATATTCCGCGATCAAAAATGTATGACGCTCACCCGTTCCGAGATCATCTGATCAGATCCGATCCGCATCTCTTTCAGGACGAAATGATCCAATCCATAAGTTTGTTCTATTTTCTATCAGTAAACTCCAGCATTTTCTAGCACAGTCCAGCACGTTTCCATGTACTTGTTACACTTTGTGATCTCCCCCGTTCAATTAATTCACAGCAGCTAGTGAGTCACTTGATGACAACGCGTCTTATCGCGTAATTTCCAATGTTGGGAATGAGCGTGTTGTTGTTGTATTGCTGTATGCATAATATTCCCTATAGGCGCGAATATAATGATGATGTTGATGGGGATTTGTGGGTAAACCTGAACAAAAATTGTGAAACGTGACAGTTGATGCATACAATTTGCATTGTAGATGTTTTTAATAGAAGAAAAAAACGATTGAAATTTCAGTCGAATGCATATAATGGTATAGAATAGCGTGAGGTGAATCTGATCAGTGTTTATAAATTTGAATGAATCTTTGAGGATCTGAAGATCTGTGATTTGAACATTCGGAAATCCTTCAAGATACTTGAATCGTAAAAAAAAATCATTATATTTTTACGTTTCATATTTTAACATCTCCTGTAATATGCAGATTAAATGACCCAAGTGTTGTTACTTTTCTAAATGTTTATTAGTGAATTTTTAATGCAAAGATGAAAGTGATAAATGGATGTTATAAAAAGCCCAATATGTTTCGCTGTACAATTTAAAGACGTTTATTAAAAATAAAAGCATATAAGTTAACCAATGTAATAAATACGCGATTATCTGTAACGTGTAATCATTTTGTTTCATCTAAAAGAAAACGTATAGCTTTTTCGATTGAACAACGACACGCATATGCCTACCCGTAGCATACCGACAGCGTCTGCGACGTTTCGCTTAGGGTTTGGAAGTTCAACGAAGAAAATCACGTCCATATTGCATTCATCGCCAGGTTGTTGCTGAATCGTGGGTAAAGGTGAAAGTAAAACCACATTCAAACCCTGCTGTGCTTTTTACTATCTCACAGAGCACCGTAAGCTTTTGGCATTGGACACGAGCAAACGTTGTGTGCGTGGAAACTTTTTCTCCAACTGAGATGCAGTTCATTTCCTTTTCCCTGTTGTGTGGCTTAGCCAACGCAGCACCAGGTCGAGAGAGAGAGAGAAAAAAAAGTGGTTGAAGTGGAACAAGTTTTCCCACCACTTGCGAACCGGCAGCAAAAGCTGTTTGGTTGTAGGCAGTTTTGATCTCTTTCTTTCGGATGTGAAATAAAGTAAAAGCATTTGGGGAAGGAAAAATAAGCTGTACAATCAACTGAGGCGCCCCTTGTCGCGAATGGCACGTTTCATAAGATTACTTTTTGCTTATAAATTTCATATATTTGTTTAAAGATAAAATAACAAAATATTGAACAAATGCTGATGAGTTGAGGTGTCTGATAAGAGACGGAAAGTAGTTCACACATTTTGAGAATTTTGTTCCCATTAGTTAGAGGTTCCTTTCCTTTCTCAAATCCATTGTAATGTCGTCATTTCCCTTTGTTTCCCTTGTCATTTAATATATTCTATCTTCTCTCCACACTTGTTGGAGTAGTAATTCGTTTTCAAATTATCTTAAGTACTGGAGCCTTATCAATTGGCTCCAAGATCACGTGGAAGCAAATGGGACTGACGATCGTTAGTGTGGAGTGATTCACTCGTGAAGCAACCAACCGATACGTTTATCGTGAATCCATTATTTGACATGCACGTGGTATTGATTGTGAACTTCTATAAGTGTGTTTCGCTATGCGCATTTTAAACCGTATGATTTGTTTTAAAAAGTTCTACTATATTTTTTTTAATAATAGATTTTTGTTGAGTTTTGGTGCACAGTACATATCGCAAGTAATGTTAAAGCTTGTGGCTTTAAAACATATATTATTTTTATTGTATTATGAAACATTACGTAGAAACGAGCTAAGGCAGAACTACTGAGTCATTCTTATGATATGAAAAGAACAAAATTTCATGTCTCAGAACGCATATGAGTATTATAACTAATAGGTTCTATTTAATACCAGCTTCGACCTTCGCCACTGGTGTTTTGAGTGCACCAATGTGAAGAAAGCTACCTGCTCTATCTTCCTTACTGTTGCCAAAACTGCCTCCTTCACCTAAACTACAGCGATTGCAGGGGTCGAACGGAAAACGGATCTGGAAGTAGCCATTTTACTTATAATTCGTGTTTATCTCCATAACACATCCTGCTAAATAGGTTGGCATACTTCCAATTCGCATTAAATTGTGAGTTTTATTTCACACTTTTGGTTGCCTAAACGAAGATCATGAATTGCAATTTTGTTTATCGCTGCTTTTGCATTTATACTTCCCTCTTTCTATCAGCTTTATACAATAGTAACATCCATCATCCTTTTTTTTGTATTGTCTTAGGTTCAATCGTAATGGTCAAATTACATGACTTGCCTTGCAGCAGTAGTTCAGGAATGACGGAAGGTAATCAATTAACGCAAACCTCAGCAAATTGCGTAGTCCTCCGTCCTTATTTGGCTCCGAATGGCCGAATGTACCGGCACGTAACGGGCTGCTGTTGATCGTTGATTATCATTGCTGGCAGGGCATAAAACACCGTTTGTTTACTAACGGCTTAAACGGCTCATTCCCGCAGCTACCACCATTGCTCTGTTGTACGTGAACTAAATTTGCCACACTCGGTACGGTTTCGTTTTGAGCGAATTGTGTTCACCTGTGCACAAACCATGGTGCGTACCACTCGACGTCGACTATCAAAATCTACCGTTTGTTGCAGTCCTCTGCAGCAAAACAGCGCATTGTAGGTGTGTGGTGCGCTTAGTTCCCTTTTCGCTCGATCGTAATCGTACACGGTAACAACGCATAATCGCGTATGGGTGGGGTACTGCTCGGTATGATAGCAACACATTGTTCAGCCAATACTCTGTAAAAGAAGACAAGCAGTATGGAAGTTTATTCATTATATTGTAGTCGGAGTTTCAGTAAACGGTTTCCAAAACAGTCCTAATAAGGAAGTATGCTTGATGAAGATGCGTAATGTTGTTAGAGGTCGGTCATTTTTGTTAGTTAATAATCGGTGTGTAACAAAAACTATCTTCACAAATTATTTAATATTAGTTGTCATGGTTCATACATAAGTCACAACTTATGTTTTTCGTTCTGTTTTCGACATTTCTTCACAGGCTGACGACAAATCGCTTCTGGCACGATTTTACCATGCTGATCGTGCGCTGACAGCGATTGCAAGCGAACTGGACAGTTTTGATGGGCGTGCCGAGCCCGTCCGTTGTACACGACTTGTTAGCCGACTTCGCCTGGGACAGGTAAGTAATGGTTTGGAAGTATCCCTTCCGGTCGCCAAAATGTATGTATGTAGCACGTGCTAATGTTTTGGTTTCTCTTTCCAGGACCGCGTGCTGGCGATCACCAATCAAATAATGGACGAGCTGCTCGGTGACGATCGGGCTCAGCGTGCCTTTCGTGTGAAATTTCCCGAGGAGGTGCTGCAGGAGAGCCTGGCCGGGCAGCTGTGGTTCGGCGCGGAGTGTTTAGCAGCCGGCTCGTCGATACTGAACCGCGAGGCCGAGTCGGCGAAGATGCGTCCGCTCGCAAAAGCGGTTACCAAGAGTCTCGAGATCGTGCGGAATCGCCTACGAGAGCAGTGCCTTCGCAATAACACTCCCAACAGTCCCACCCTGCGGCTGGACTTTACCGACGCTGCCACCGAGCAGCTGTACGAGAGCCTGAAGATATTCGATCGCTTGTTTGCCGAGTTTGAGCTGGTGTACGTCAGTGCGATGGTGCAGGTGAAAACGAAACAGGAGTACGAAATGCAGGAATTGATCTGCGTCCTGTTCTCGGAGACGCTGCAGCGCGCCCTGAAGATCGGTTTGCTCGAGCAGGAACAGGTGGATTCGTACGATCCGGCGCTAATGTTTTCTATTCCCCGGTTGGCCATCATCGCGGGACTGGTGATCTTTCGCGATGGGCCCTTGAATATGGATCAGCCGGCGGATAACATTTCGGAGATATTCCGACCGTTCCGCAAGCTGCTGATAAAAATGCGCGATTTGCTGCATACGCTGACGAAGCACGAGCTGTACCAGCTGGAGAAGCTGCTCTGCACGAACGAAGAGATCAGTGCGAGCGAACAATTGATCTGTGATGAGAAGAATGGTGATGGTGGTGGCAATGGTGGTGCCGCCACCGGTGAGGGTGCACGTGATTACGATGCGCACGAACCGGTGGGCGAAAGCAAAGAGCATGTGGTCATTGTAACGACGACGACCATCACGACGACGAACGCGGCCAGTGCTGCTGCCGATGGAATGACGGATGTTAACGATGCTAGTGAAGGTGATAAAAGTTTGCATATAGTTAGTCAAGGTTATGAGGTGAGCACTAGCAGCGATCTGAACGGAAGCAGCAGCAATGGCACCACCAAACACAACCGAAGGCATTTGCGACAGCGGTCGGAATCACGGCCGGTCAGCGGTTATGGTGGGGACAACATACCGGAGGTAGACGAAGACAATAACAATCACATTCAGAAAGATGTTGACGACGATGACGAAGACGACGAAGGTGACAACGATCCGAACCTGAAGGATGGGCTGGTCACTACCGACTGTGCTTCGGGATACCTGATACCAAACACCAACTTTGGCAACTTGCTACAGACGAACGAAGCACCGCTGACGGACAGTTTCATTGCGACGGACGACGAACTCCGACTGCTCGATGCAGACGTTTCCGCACCATCGACGGTGACGCAGGCCAACATTGAAAGCATTCTAACGAATGCCAGTTCCGTTGGCCAGCAACAACTGGTGGTGGATTCAGATTCCGGACATGGGACGGCAAGTCACAGCACCGATATGTCACCCGAACTGGACACGGAGCGTACGGTGGCAGCTGGCAAAGTGGAACCAAGGAATGACGCTGCTGGGCCCGCGCTATCGACGGTTGCAGCACAACCCAACACAAACAAATCCGTTCGAAATCGCTCGAAAAGTGCCACCATTCACAAGGCCACTGAAATCAGTGAATCTTCGAGTGACGATGAGGAAGCGGACGTAGACGAGCCGGACGACGTGGATGCGGACGATGACGAGGATGAGGAAGAGGGCGAAGAAAAGAGTGATACAGAGGATCGAAAGTTCGGGGTAGGTGAACCGCCGAAAAGTTACATACTGTTTGATGCCAAAGACATCTCAGCTCGGCCAAGCTCCAGCCAAACGAAACAGCCGCAATATAATCAACATCGCAAGCAGAGCCATCATCGGCCGCGAGCATCCACTTCGACTTCCTCGTCATCGTACCGTAAACCTCAATCGCATCAACACCATCATCATCACCATCATCACCACCATCATCATTCCTATGCAGCGGCGGCAGAAGCGACCAGTTCGGTTGCGAGCACTACCACCACCAGCAAGAATGCAACGAACGGAAGCAGTCGCCATAGCCGAATGCAGCAACAGCAGCATCAGCGCAGTTCATCCTCCAGCTGTGATACGTCACCAACGCAGAGCGAATGCAGTGATGTGCAGGAGGTCGTGCTTGCCATCAAAGCGGTTGGACGGAATAATTTTCAGTAAGTTTCGTATTGCGTACTCACAGGTTTAGTTAAGGGGATCAGGAATTAATTAATTTCTCTCTAATTTTAACCTCTTCTCCGTCCAATTGTAGAACAACGGAAAACCTTCTTCATCGTCTGTTTGTGTGCATTGCCGGTGTGGCCGATCAGCTGCAGACGAACTTTGCGGCAGATTTGAGGAAAATGCTGAAAAGCGTATTCATCATGAATTCCTCACCACCCGAACCGGACGAACCGCCGGAAGCGAATGGCAATGTGGAGGAATCGAAGGATAATCACCACAACCCGTCCGATTTGTTCGAGTTCCGCGCCAGCGAACAGGACGTCATTACGGCCGACCAGCAGAACCACAGTGGTGGCTCCAGTCAAAGCATCTACTCAGCCGAGGAAGCAAACCCCGAGCAGGATTCGGTGTTCGCTTCGTCCGGAGACTCGTCGCCGGTACGTCGTACAACGAGCGTGGAGGCCCGTAACGTGACGGTGAATGTGTCCGTGTCGGTCGTAGCTTCGTCCCCGGTTCCCGGTGGAACCAGTAGCGGTCACAGCAGTGCCGGCAGTGCTCGCACGGCCCAGGAACGTAGCGTTAGTTTAAGTGAGGCGTGCATTGTTGTCGAGGGTGGCAAGGCAACGTCCGGTACTCGTAGGCACAGTGCCAGCGGGTCCAAAAGCGACTACGGCCGCAGTCGCAGCAGTCCAAACAGTCCAACCAATAGCAATAGTAATGGGGGTTGCGGTGGCAATCATCACGGGGCCGCCAATACTACCACAACCACCACGACCACCACAACATCCTCGTCCGGGCGTGATTTGCTCATAGAGCAACCGTCACAGCGCAGGATGCCAGAGGAGCCACCGCGGTGGATCCCGGATTGTGATGCCCCACGGTGCATGGCTTGTGCGTCGGCTTTTACACCGTTTCGCAGAAGGCACCATTGCCGCAACTGTGGCGGGGTGTTCTGTGGCGTTTGTTCCAATCTATCTAAACCACTACCAAAATATGGTCTGACAAAGGCGGTCCGCGTGTGCCGGGATTGCTACGTTCACGAGGTTGGTGTGTAATAGCGGTCGGACAGGAGACGAAACAGTAGCCTAGAAGCTCGTCGCACGCTAAGCCCCGGCATATCCGGTGCTAGTGTGTGCATGACGGTTATCGTTTAGTTATACCTTATGTGCTTATGTATAGTTTTTTTTTTGTTCACGTTACTGTTTTGTTATTTCATCTGCTTGACTGTATTTTTGACATGCGAATGCAAAAGAATTTTATCATAAAATGCAGTTACTTTTACCTTGTTTATTCAATTATTTGTGATACACTTTCACCATCTGACCATGAAGCATTCTATTGTTTATTATCTTCGGTCCTTTATTTTTCTTTTTCTGTATTAAATGTTAACGATTTTTCTTCTTCTATTCAGAAAAGGAACGCCTAAATTTTATTACTTTGTTTATGTTTTGGTTTGAAACAAATAATGTTGCGCATGTTTTTACTACAACTCTTTCTCAAGCAGACTAATATTTGCACCTTACCATCATACAAATTATTTCATATTGTTAATTGATTTGATTTTCGATAAAAAAAAACAATCCCATGCGGATGATTGTGTGGGAAAATAAAAAAACCATCGCGTATTAATACCGATACGGCATCTAATTTGACCAACTCATGACACCAAGAACGCCCTGCCCGAGCAACAGGATGGTTCGTTAAAAAAAACACACACACAATTAACGGCAAGCCAATCAAAAACAGTACCCCAGAGTGCAATGCGATGCTGACAGAACGGTATCCAAAATGTTTGTTTAATGTGACGCGTATTCCATTGAAGAAAAGAAACCCCCCAACGAACGAACTGATCTAAACATGCTATCAACATGCAGCTCCAACACATTCCTTCCCCTCCAGCTGCTGTCGCGTCCCGGAGAATCGTTCAGCTCGTTCGGCTACACGAACCAACTAGAGACAAACAGTAAAGACTTTGTTTTATCTACTACCGCCTGCGAGCTGGTCCAATTGAATGCCAGCATGTTTTCGCATTTTCGGGTTATGGCGTGGATTTGTATGCGTGAAGATACATTTAGTCATTTAGTCAAATTATGAGTGCGAATGTTTGCCCCGTACCTTTAACCTAACTTGGTTCCTGTCACGTTCGCACGCTCGTGTCCAAGTGATGAGAACGAGTTTTGATTTATCTTTATTTTACCGTTGTATTTGAATAGCAAAATTTTCGATTATTGACGTGTTTTTCCAAAGTGTACGTACGCGATATACAGAAACTAGTAATGATATTCACTCGCGCGCGGTAGCGTGTTCCATTTTTTTTCCGTGTAAAAGCTCCCGCCAAAACAGATGTGCTGCGCGTGTGGGCACGGGGAAGCATAGTGTTTAATCGAATTATAGTTGAACAGGCAAGTTCTTTCTATTGCTTTTAAAGTTTCCGGAAAGAAGCAAAACAAACAATAAAGTATGTACGATGAAGCGATAAAAGGCAAGGGGCGCATGAAAGTAGAATGGCGCATGCGATGGTCCGTGTAGGGTTGAAATAAAAAGAAGAAACCGTAAAACAATATCCGTACAGATAACTTTGCAAGCGAATGTACGAACGAACTGTGTAAATGGAATGGAAGCATCCCCATCATTTGAGTGATATCTTTATATATTTTTAAAATTGATACCATTAAATGCAAACAAAATAAAGTAAATGAAAACGAAACTGGGAATGGTTCTTATATGGTTGGAGGCAGACACAGTCTAGGCATCTAGCGTACTGGAACAGGTGAATCGTGCGTGGCGAAAAAGAAATAAATATATACGAGAAAAAGAGTGTTGAAAAGTGTTTCAAAGCCGCCAAATTAAATAAGGTCAATTCTTCCATTTCCAAGGATATTCTGAAGAAACGGAAAAAAACGATATCACAACCGGACACGATCAGTGCAATGAAGTTTAGATCAAGGATGCATAGGACCAGTGGCGCGTAACAACGGAAAACATAGCAACCGTTTAACGCATCCGTCTGGCATGTTCGGGTTGAAGCGCATTTTACAACCAACCAGTAGTCCTTCTAGTACCACCTGTTGCTATTTGTCCGGAGCTCCATTTGTGTGCTGTTGTTTGGCACATATATGGAGGTTAAAACCCAGCGTGACCCCATTGCATGTTGCACCTTACGCTACTCTGAGGTGTGGTAAGTTTCCATGGAACCATAACAACCAGCGGAACCAGTTTGTTTGTTGGGGAAAAACAGCAGTGGAAAATTTTTACTCCTAATCCACCTCAAAAAGATCCGGACGTGTTTGCAATTAAGTGAAAGCTTCGTTTGAAAAATCCGTAAAATAACGCAAGTACTATAGAAATGGATCAAATAGAGGAAAGTGGTGAAGACTCGCAGGCACCGGAATCCACGTTCGAGGATGATCTGGTGCCGAAAGAAATTACGGACGAGTTTTTCGAGGAGCTATGTTCGAAAGCCAATCTGGTGGGTAAATTTAATTGTGTTTTTGTTATTAAATCCTCAACATCACTTAAAGTGTTTCCGTGTGTCCCATATTTACAGACGGTGAAAGATCTCCAGGGTAATGGACAGTACGGCTTGGCGGAAGACTTCCAGAAGTTGCTCATTACGGGTCAAAATTTGAGACAGCAGCTTATCGAAGAGCAGGACAGAATCGCCAAAATGCAAGATGAAGTTTCGGCCGCCTCGGGACGGGTGGCTCAAGCAATGCAGCTGTCCCAGCGCGATCAGGACACCATACAGACATTGAAATCGGAAATTCAAGATGCCTGGAAGCGTGCGGATGCGGCCCAAACGCGTGAACAAAACGTGCAGGAAGCCATGAACCAGATGAGAGAGAAGCTGGAAAAGTTGCATGCCGAAAGTGATCGTTACGGTGATCGAGACGATGAGTAGGGCACTCGGATGACGGTCGATGAAATTCTGTAATAACGCATAATATTTTTCTACTTTCTAGCGTCGGTTCAACGATGAACAAACACAAGGAGGGCATAATGCGTGAACGGGATCGCCTGTATGTTGAGGTAGAAGAGCTGAATCGTCGTCTGCACACGCAACGCTTGTACATGGAAGAGCTGGAACAGAAATGTTTCGAGTCGGAGACAAAGGTAAAGGAGCTTTACAAAGTGTTGGACGAGACGTCGAACGAAGCGTTTCGGGACAAACGTCAGCTCGAGAGCCTGCAAACTCAACATACCGAAGTCACTGCGGAATTAGCGATCAAAACGGAGGAAGCAAAGCATTTCAAACAGTTATCAGAATCTAACCACAAAACCACCGTGCAGCAGAGCATGCAAATGGCAGCGGTACGCACTAACCTGGAGCGTGTCATGACCACCAGCAATCTCACACAGGTTAAGCTGGCAAAGTCCCAGGCGGACTTTGACAATATGGTACAGCTGAAGGAGAAGGTTACAAATGAACTCAACACGAAGGTGAACATTTTGAAGCTGAAGGAAGACGAGAACAATAAATTTCGGTTGGAAAATGCGAAATTGCTGAAAACGCGAGAGCTACTACAGAAGCGTATACAGGCCATCGAAGCAATTAAGGGAACACTGGACCAGGAAGTGGCAAAATTAAAGTACGTATGTTTGGAAGAATATGAGGTGAGTTCCAACCAGCCGGTTGTTAATTGCAAATGCTTGGTTTTAGAAATACGATCGTAACATTTGAGAAAGAACGGGATGCTTCCAAAAAATCGTTCGACATGGCCCGGAAGCAGGTCGATGCGGTGCTCCGAGAACGTGATCTTGTCCGCAAGGATCTTGTAAAGGCGAACAGTGAGTAGTATCGTAGCAGCAATCTTAAGAACCAGCTTTTAATTCCATCATCGTTTTTTAACCGTCCTAGAAACCATTTCCGACCAAACGGAGCAAATGACACTACTGGACAAGCATCAGAAAACGCTGGAAAACGAAATCAAAGCGCACCAAGCGGCGGCCCAAAAGCAACAAACGCTCATGCTGAAGGTGGAGAAAGACCGCGACCGGAATGCGGAAGAGGTCCAGAACCTGTCGGACAGAATCGAACAAACGAACGAGGATTTGTTGTACAAGCAGAACCTCATCGGGGAGTTGCGCGAAAAGCTGAAGGAATGTGAAGCGAAGCTGTTCCAGTGTCAAAACATGCTGGAAATCACACGCAGCGAACGTAACATTTTCGAGCGCGATCTAACGACCTGCAGCAAAGAAACGGAAGGTTTGAAGGAACGCTTGAAAAACGCGATCCGTGCGGTGGACCAACTGAAGGAGGAAAATGTCAACAAGGTGGCCGAACTGTTCAAGGCAAACAAAACGATCGATAAGGTGGAAAAGGAGAAGCAATCGCTTAAGACAGACGTGCAGAACATAAGCATCGCACTGCAACATTCAAAATCAGAGCTGAGTGAAAAAACGAACGAGAATGCCCGACTCAATAAGACACTTTCGGTGAGTGGTTGTGCACGGTGGTAGATTAAATGTTACTCAACAAAGTTTTCGATTTTCCAAACCAGGACGATGCGACGAATATGACGCGTTTGAAAAAGCAGCTGGAAGGAGCCATCAACGAGAAGGATCTCGTAAAAGTGCAGCTCACGCAGCGCGTGGAAGAAATCAACAATCTGACGGAAAAACTAAACATGCTCAACATGGCACTGGATCGTGGTGAAAACCAGTACCGTGATCGGCTGGACGATATACGCTTGCTGAAGATTGAGATTAGCAATCTGCGATCGCAGCGTAATCTACTGACTCGTGGCCTTGCCAATACGGCCGACATGCGCCAAGAAGTGTTGCAGCTGAACCGCGTGTTGAATCAGGAACGCGTGAAAGCACGCGCCCTGGAGGATGAAATGCTGACACCGATGAACGTGCACCGTTGGCGCAAGCTGAGCGGCAAGGATCCGGAGAAGATGGACCTCATTGTGAAGGTGCAAACGTTACAGCGCCGCGTGCTCTACCAATCGGTGACGGTGTCGGAGCAGGAGAAAACGCTCCAGCAATCGGAGAAGATGTACGAAGCACTGAAGGAGGTGGTTGAGAAACTGCCCAGCCATAAGGTCAAGGAACGGCTCTCCGTTACCCAGCGGGCGCTTACTGCACGCACGAAGAAACTGAAAGCACTTGCGGCAGAAATTCGTATCAAGGAACTCGACTGCAAATCGAAAGATTGTACACTGGAGCAACTGAAACAGGCACTGCTGGACACTAAGAAGGAATTGGTCAAAGAGGTAAGGCAGAAGAGCGTCAGAAGCTGATATGATTTATTCTAACCCGCCCCCTTAATGATCGGTGTATTTACAGAAACGTGAAAAAATAAAACTCGTCGAGAATATCCGTGGCCATCGGGCGGATGGTCCTGCCCTAACGGGGGCCAACACGAGCAGTGATATCATCGTAATCCGAACGACCAGCCAAACAGCACACACATCCAGCTATCGTACACTCGGTTCTGGGTTTAAGGCAATCTGTTAAGATTTCACTGCGACTGGAAATGGGAAGGTAAAGCCACGGCTTCATTATTCCATCGTACGGATAGTGTAAAGCATGCCGGACTTTGCTTGATTTACTGCCGGGCCAATATTGACTATTTATGACTTTTTCCCTCTCCTACGAAGACAACAAATTGCGATTCTTCCCCTACGGCTGATAGCGTTGTGCTACGGAGTTGCAAGAAGTGTGAAAATAAATATTAGTACAACGACCGCACTCGTATGGTCCGAAATCTGTACAAACATCCATTTGATGCATTCTGACAACGGGTACCAACAGTCGTGAACAGTTTGCTAATCAACCTTTACACTAACGTCGTTGGGTGCGTCAACGTGTATCAAGCACGATGTAATACACGGGTTAGACAATTCCTTGATCAATCCTCGAACACGAGCAGCCTGTCCACGGTCCACGTGGTTGATTGAAGGGTTAGTATTCACGGCACTTCCGGCAATTAGTTTGACCGGTATGATTGCTTACGATATGATACGCGGTGGGAGTCGTTTGGACGGAGTGATGCAACATGCAAAACCAATAGCAAATGTCTCTTTTACGGTTGGTAGACACTAGATGTGGACAACGCAACACTTCGCTTCAGCTGAATGTGTTGTTTCATTAAACATAGATTCTAGGTATCGTTACAAGAGTAAATGGATAAATGCTGTCTCATCAAGATATATGGTTTTCATTACAATTGAATCTTAAGTTTGCAAAGATAATTTATTAAATTTATTTAAATACTTTATGCTAATGAATTGAATCGAAGATAATTCAAGTTAAAAGCGAAGTTCCTTCAAACTGAGCATTGTTTCTGGAACGAAAGTTCCCCACAAGCATCTTCGCGGTACGTTCTATGGTACCTGTAAGCATTGGTAGCGAAGCGTTAATCTTCTCGCTAAACAGGTTTTCTGCATCTCGGTCCAGAATCGTAGCTTGTTGCTTCAAAAACCGCGCCTTGGAAAACCCAACGTCCATTGCCCTTCGGTGAAGGTCTTTTCACCGTTCGCGTTGGGCATTGCCATTCGTCATACTTTTCAATATCAAACGCAATAAATGCGTCGCCGCAGTATGCATCGGGGCCGTTCCAACCGCTCGGAAGCGTTCGCAATGAACAGCCTTGAATGTGCGTCAATTGAAGTGTCTGGCGTATGGGGCTATCTCCACCCCGTTGGTTGTGACCCACGGCGGTATCCTTGCTTGCTGAGGGTGATTGTGCGATGCTTTTAGAATCCGATTAAACGGAAACCTGTTGTTCTCGGCGTCTACAAGCGGAATAGCTTGGTCCATATAGTAAACAAACGGCTGTGGTCTGCTGCAGAAATGAAGGTAATATGCGGATCGTAAACATCCCCTTTCAAGCCATCGCAAAGTGTCACATGAATCGTAAAGTTATGACCCCACCTTACGACCTTTAGCACTTTATTAGCACCGCAGGGTGTGTGGTGCGTACGAGAAGCCGGAGATGAAATGTAGAGGAGAGGATGGATCTGTCGATGGAATGTCGTTCTGCCGATATTAGGTTGTCGTTATTGCGGGCAAGTGTGTATTCTATCACAGGTACAGCCTAGATCTCTACACACACCAGTATACAGCTTAGATCTCCGCCTGAGACGAAACAAGTGATTGGTTGTATAATATATTTGTCAACAAACCTCTTTACGAGAGCGTCGCAAGATTGAATTTCTAGCTACCTCACATTACTCCTCCGTCACATTTCTACCGACACCTGCGAACAACTGTCTGACTGAAAGTACGGTTCGTTCCCTACTCTACGTTAGGTTCTGCGCAATCATACAACTTTCGTTAGATGAGAGTGTGCTAGGTTGGAAGGTTGGTAATGTATACGAAAACATGCGTCTGGTTGTTCAACATCGAGCCAGCCGGTGCAGCAAAGCCTCGAGTTTGCCCGTGTCACGTAACGCGGAAGACGCAACCACCGGTCTGATCGGGCATCGAATGGATGCACTTGTTTTTCACTCGCCCAATGCATGCTAACCGGTTGCAATCAACCGACGATCAACGTAGCCGATTATGTTAGTTGTTGTTGTTGTTGTTGCGATCAAACCACCCTGACCTATGGTGAGAGTGAACGAGATAGAGATTGGGTTTAGAAGGAGACGGTTTGGGATGATTAAAATGGCCGTACCGAACTACCCTGGACATGTTTAGCTGATACTGACGCATTACAATTAAACACATTTCTCACGCATGCCTGCTGATTAGTTGGCGGTACACGGTTTAGCTTATCTTCGTGAAATATCGACTAGTAGTATAAGATTTGGCATCTGGGTGCCCCATTCGTTTGGAGCAAAGTGCACCATAGTACGGGAAATTAACAATCGGTTTAGGCAGTAAGTACAAAATAAATAATTATATTACCCAGTACATTCAACCGACTCCGTGAGTCAGATAGAATTGGTTGGTACGTTCGTGGACTTTGTGAAAGACATCGAATGTCAGTCGATTGCGGACATTTCCGATCCGTTCGAATTTCCAGCCGCATTAGATTTTCACGGTCGATTGAAACGACCCAGAGTATTAAACTAGAGCTTTTAAAAAAAAAAAAACATTCAAGGATAGCGAGCATCCATGTGTCGGCAGTTGTTGTGAGAGCTGATATATACATTTATTAAATTTCGATTAACCGTTCTGTCCGTTCGACCTCCGCACCGGATGGTGAACGAGCGGTGAAGATAACAACCAGTGGCGTTCCAATGTCACACCGCTGGAATGTTTGTTTTGGTAAACAATTAAATACAGTCCGTGTCTTCAGGCAGGTGATCATCACCCTCGTCGATGTAGCAACACGGTCACCCTCGTCCAAGTGTGTCCCAATGTGTGCCATCGATGCTGTGTTTTTGATTATCAAATCATTTCGTGAATCGGCATGAAAAATTGCAAGATCATCTCCAACGCTTTCGTGCCAGGGTGGAACAGTAAACAGAAAGTGGATTCGATTAGGCAAAACCACGAAATGCCACCGATTCGATTGATTGCCCAATGCACAGTGACATTGAACAAAAGATACAAGCGACGAACCCTTGACACGAACACACGGTCGCGATGAATGCGAACGATGGAGACGCCCGCTTTCCCGATGCCGGTGATGAACTCGCTCATCGTTCAGGTGTTCGGATGAGTTACTCCTTCGCCCGCACCTTATCGATTCGCGGCTATGGTTCGATTGTTATTAAGAAAATCGGAAATGCTTACTGCACTGTGCAACACATTTCACGTCAGTCTTTCGTAAATTTTTAAGCCAATTTGTGGCACATTACGAAATACGCATTGGTATTTGGATGCAGCTTAACAGTTGAATGAATGCAAGGTTCTCTGACAGCCTTGCACAAAGGGAGATTGATTTTGTTTAATCTTTATAACTTTTCGTGTAGTAAATGTTTGGCGTTACTATCGCCGATTTCTGTTTTGTATGCATTCTGAACCCCTCCACAATCTACCAGTTCCGAGTCGTTTGTTGTTCGGATTGTTGTTTGAATAAATCGTTCTCTACGCTCCATGTGAAGGGACAACGCACACGCATACCACGCGTGAGTATCCCCGATGAACCGATGGTGTGTTTTCCGTGCAACGAAACCGTGCCTGTGAGCGCCAACCGTCCGAACGCGCTACAGATCGTCTACGAATGCGATCTCCACCGGTCTGGCAGGTTTATTGCGTTTCTAGTCGCCGTAGGTGAATGAAGTGTTTTTTTCCGTCTTTTCGTCGGCTCGCGATCGCCTCCTGTCTGTGCTGTGTTGTTTGAAAACGTAAGGCGTACCGTCAACTGTGTGTGTGTTTTCTTGTAGAATTTTGTGTAAATAACATTTGAGTTTAGCATTTATTTATTAGGTTTGAAAATTATTTGAAATTATAGCATCATCTTCTTGGTACGTGTAGGGCATTGAAGAAAGTCGTGTTGGGGATGGGAATCTTGCATTTCTAGTCATCTCTCCAGAAGACTTTGCTTTTACCGATACAGAGAAAACTCGAGAGCCCAAAGAGTGCGTCAGAGAACGGGTGAGAGTGTGCTGAGTAATAAGAGAGCCGTAATCGCGCATGCCGTGAACTTGATCGGTTCGTCGAAAGACGAAAGCAGACCGGAGAAAAGAAACACACCAATATCCGAAAATACGACACAAAAGAAAGTGAGTGCAGTGTTGCAGTGGGGTTGCCACCCAACCACGCGGTGGAATAACAGTAACAACAAAACAAAACCCTCACTCTTGGTGATCGTACACAACGACAAAAACAACAACAACAACAACAAACGCCGGAGAAAAAGGGGTTAACAGAAATCTTCCGTGTCAAGTGCGGCTGTGGATGGCTTTTTTGCAGCATCCAGGCACGTTAATGTGAGCTTCATATGGAAATTGTTTCTTCGTCTTCACTACCGACGTACATCGTCCGTTCAATCATCTAGCTTCGAGCGTGTTGGCACAATCGTTGCTTCCTGTAACCTTGGTTGGTTTGTTTAATTTGACGCTACTCGCTAAAAAGATTACGTTCGTTGCTTTAGATGCGTTAGAGTGGGGAAGAAAACAGAAACAGTCAAATATACCGAAGAATATATACAGCATCAGCTTAGGTGCTGTGTGTGACCGTGAAGATTTCAATGCTCCAAACACGCACCAGAAAAAAAAAACGATCAAACGACGAACCCGCGCCGTAGCAGTTGAGTGCGCTCAAAAGTGAGAATGCGAAACAAAACAAGAAATCTTTCGATTGCGAGTCATTGGCATGGCGGAAAGGTGCTTGCTGGTCCGCTTGTGTGCGTTTTCAACGTGAGCAGCGAGCGAACGGCACCGCAGTGTTGGTGTGCTGGCCGCAGTTACCAGTGTCCGACGCTACCGTTGAGTCTGATGGGCTTCCACGCTTATTATTTAGCCGCAATGGCGCACACAGTTGGCCAGTAGGATGATATTCGAGTGATCGTTGCTTACGTTCAAGTGTATCCCATCGGATATCCTAGCGATTTGGAGGATTGTGAAATATAAATTTCGGAACACAGTGATAAAATTCCTGTGAGTCAGCTTTACCAAGCTGCAAGCAGTTCGGTGTAAAAGTACGCAAATTAACGGCCAGACATACGATTTTCCACTTTTCCACAGGATAGTACGAGTGTGAGTTTGCGTGTGCGTGAGTGCCGGTGCTAGTGAATACGTGCCGAGTGTTGCTAAGTGATTATTGGTGAAACGGTCCAACTGTCGCTTTCTGAAGCCGAGGGATGACCAACACGACAACGGTCGGTGCTAATCAGCAACCTGCGGCTACAGCGCCCGCACAACCGCCCGGGATGCAACCGCAACCGACCGAGGATGGGATCAGTGTCATCCGGCCCGATCTGGACAAAAGGCGCATTCAGCGGATGTTTAGCTGGACCGCGGACTCACCCGCAGTAACGTAAGTACCGTCATAGTTCATGTACACCTGCGATAAGTTTTTAAAAGACGGCGGAAAGTACGCACCATTTGCAAAAGTCATTGTCTCCGAGGGCAAGGGCGATTAGTGCGTTGTTGAAAGGTTTGCATTCACCCGGACCCCGGGGGGAAGAGACAAGGGAGAGAGAGAGAGGTGGTGGGGAGCTGTTTCAGGATGTAAATGGGGTCATCCGAGAGGTCCGCAGCGTAACAAACTTACCCGCACGTCATCTAATGAGTGGTGAGCGATCGATGGATGGTGGATGGCAATTTCTGCCCCGCCCTGTACCGTCCGTGACCCCGCAGGTTCATTGAGATCTGTGGCCAACGCTACTATTAATGAGCGCAATATCAATCACGGGGAAGGATGTAACGTACCAATTTGTGGGTGATGGGTGGTTGAAGTTGTTGTTAGGAGCAATCTTGCTTCGCACAAATGCTACGCGAAAGACAATACTGTTCTTTGCCATTCTCGGCATTAAGAAACGTACCCGGGTTTGTGGAGCATTTGTACAACAGGTATTGAAATTGATTATGCTTGTCCAGGCTGACGTCAATACCGTGTCGTTTCGCGATCGTATGCGCTTGTGTTTGTTCATGTCTTTGTGAATTTTGGGGTGGAAGAGCATACAGGAACGGTGTAAAATATTGACTTTGGGCAAAGGTGTGTCCCACGGATAGGATCCATTACGGACGCGATCACATTCCTCGGGACAAAAGCCATATACGTATGATATTTAAGATCATCGATGGTATTTGCTGTAGACGCTGCAGACGGTTTTGCGTCCAACAATAGTAGTGCACACGGAATATGTTCGCGCACGCTAATACAGCTTTCTACTCAAGGCACTTTCACTAAAACCTAAGCTGTGTCACGTTTCGAGCGTTCGTGGTGCAGCTATTTCGTTCGGGTGCAGTGTAAAGCACCCCAATAGTTGGATCATTTTCGACTGTGGTTATTAAAAAAATATACTAAACAAAATCTATTCCTTCCATTAAAAACAAAATCATGTAACGAAGATAACCAGATCCAGCTAACCCATCATAACGTCAGTAGCACGATATCTTCCCAGCAATTAGAATCGTTTGATTGTGTGTTTCATAATAATCGAACACCGGGTGACCGCTCGACACCTTGTGCCCTAGCCTTGCCATCTTAATATTATCTTGTTTCCTTTTTTTCTCTCCTTTGTAAGCAATAATTGCCACACTCATTCGCTCAGGAGACGCAGGCATGTGATGATCGTTAGTGTTGCCCGACAACTCCCTTGACATTCGGTGCGGTATGACCTCGCCACGGATCCGTCCGGTGCGACTCGATCGTAATCTAAGCTAGCCTTCGAATTGGTAATGTGACCGTAGCAGGTGGTTGCTTTTAACAGACGATATTGAGGAGCTGTTCGAACGACGGTTATCGCGCGTTCGAAGGTTTAGATTTTCCTCCGAAAAAAACAAAAACTTCCTGCCCACGTTAAACTTGTTTTTGTGTTGTATTGTTTACGACATCGACCGAACGACTAATGTTTTTCGACTTAATGGCGATCGTTCCAACTAAAAAATACAAAGATTAACCGGATCCACTGTGTTAGAATAACTTTAGTAGCGTGTGGTGGTGATCCGATTATGCAATGGCAAGATACCACCTAACTAATTATGCTTGATAGAAGGATGAAGCGATTGGCTGGGGAGTTAGGAGAGAAGTTGATTGAAAGTGGGTTTGTGAGTTTATCTGAGGATATTTCCGAAAAGGGTAGCTTTATTTGCAGTCTTGTTTGCTCAATATAATTACAACGCGGATCTGTTGAATCATATCCAGTAAAGAACGTGGTCAGTCATCACCACAGACTGTAATTAAAGCCCAGTGTGTTCAGGTAACGACACAACCAAAATCGCCCATTAAAAGCGTCTCTATTCTCCAGTGTGATGAAGATGATTTAACCTTTTTCAATGTCATGTATCGACGAGGTTAATGAAAAGGATCACAAATAATTCGACTTCAAATTCACGACTAATCGCTATAAAATCGCGTTGTTTCCGGATTGATGAGACTTCCTTGTGACATGCTGTTGTAACGTTGGTACATGTGTAATCTTGACACTACGTCTGTGTTTGTGTGTTGTGCAAGCATATTACACAGCTGCCAATAGGACGCACACGTGGAACGTCCGCAAACCGCTCATCGTTCAAGTTCAAGTTGACCATCGAAAACTCGATCTCCCTGCTCGCTGTTATCGACCTGCCGAAGTAGTTGTCATTGGGCACAGAGTTGTCTCGCCCGTCACCTACCTACGCACACTGGGAAGTGCTTTAGGACGGACACCCCCACCATCCTACCTTCCTCTGGCGGAAGCTGGGACGATAGTACCACTGACCTTAGGGCAAACAGGTACCGTCAGACATGATGGATCGTTGATGCTTTCATTTACCATCGTGCGATGAAATCGAACGAAACAGTATCAAATCTGGTACTATTATTTTAATGTTTTAAAAACATTCATAAACTGTAGCACTAGAACAGAGGTTCGCTATTCCACGCGACAGTCGTGTTTGAGTCGGTGGCGAAACATTCCGATGGTACCATTTATGCAAATTCCACCGCTAAGGCCCATCCACGGATCCGGTTTTTCTTGCTCATAATTTGCCGACCGAGCAACGGTATTCCAGTAAGATCCCATCTTCTAACATCAGGAAACTTTCAGGAAAAAAAAGGAAAAACGAATCATGCTACACGTGGAGTGGAGAATCAAATTTAGAGAACTTCCATTTTGTTGAAATTTGGTGCATAATAAGAATTTAAAATTCTATGATAATGTGAAGTAAATTGTAATAACGTGCGGCTTAGCAATCAATTCAGATCACGTTTGCTAATCGAGCAAGTATTTATATTTTTTAATAATTATTTTCGTAACAATTTATAGCAATACTTTAATATGATCTAGTGGATAATTTATGAAAACAAGTGAATAGCTGCTAAACCTACGACCTTTCTAATAGAACGAATAGAAGTTTATAGTCACAGCCTCATTTTCTCAGTTCTCAAGATTATTCATGAAATAACAACAAACTAAGAGTCGAGTAGAATAGCTGTATCGCAATGTTTTACTCACAAGGCGATGTTTCTCCGTTTGCCAACAAGGTTCGTCGCTTGTGCTCTCGCGCTCAGCGTAGCAGTCTTTTGTACTGGGTGTTGCATGCAACGAATACGGCGTTTTTATTTTTGCCTTGTTCTTGTCGTTTCTCGATCGTAGCTTGCGTACAAGGTTGCATGCAATGTGCATACGGAGCTTCGGGTTGTAGCTGATTACAGTGTGCATGTAAATGGCTGTGTATGTGAATATAACTGCTCGACTACTCACGGTAGCTCGAAAGCTCGCGCTATGGCTCGCGTAAGAAGCTTTCAATTCCTTCGTTTTTCTCTTTCGATGTAAATAGTAATCCATTAACTTCATTGCTAACACTCTATGAAAAATGAGATAGATTTTACTTTTTATACATAACTAATTACAATCAAAGATAACTGTATTTCATGGCAGCGGTGTCAGCTGTTCATTTGGCGAAAGCCTTTAACATCCATCAACATTCAAATCAGCACACATTGTACTTCTGTGCCTCTTGATGATCGTTTAAGAGTAATGAGTCATCGAAATACGTAAAGCTCATGAATTTGATTCTCTCGGTATTGCTGAACCGAACTCTTGATTATTTGACGTCAGTGGCTGTGCTTGCAGAAGTTTAATGGCCAGACGTATCAAATTTGGAATTCACTTACGCGAAAAGCATACTCGTACATCGACACCTAGGAAGAGTCTGTGTTCATTCGGTTTTGTGTTGCAAAATTAATTACTTTTATCGGCTATATTCGGGTACAAATAGATGAGAACTAATCCTAGAATGCAGGTAGCAAATATCAGTAATTAGGTCTGTTTCTGGCCTCTGTTTATAATATTTAAATGTAAAACGTCTTGAAGAATGTATTGCATAATTTTTAATAACTTAATCGAAGTATAGATAAAATATTGCAGTTACACTACCTTCTCAGATTGAGCGAGCCCGATTCTCTAACGTACGATCGAACTCGTCACCCAGATGGTGTTGCGAAAATAGCATACCACCAGATAACCGCGTTGCGTAATAGTTATGCCGATTTGCCACCGTCGTCAGATTGATCCCATCCTCTATCGTTCCCTTTCGCGCGCGCTATACCGCACGCGTGCGGTGATTCTCTCTTCCACACGGCGTCGATTTTCGTCCCCAAGTCCTCAAGTTTGTCGCGCGGTGTTGCCCGGATTTCGGTGATATAATACGTAAAGCAACCTTCTTCATCTATCGAACGAAAGGACGAAAGCGAATGGTAGGCCCGGTTCGGTTAGCAGCGTGGCAACGAATTCTAGTCCTTTGTCGAGCGGCTCGTGCAAACCGTACTCAAACCCCTGTACCCAAAGATAATCTATCTTCTGACGTCTCGCAGTCATACTAGCGCCACACAGGTAAGACGGACGCAGGCAACCGGTTGTGTTACATGAACTTTGAATGGTTTCTGTGATGCTGACTGCCATTACGCACGAGCCTAAAGAAGGTTGTTGTGGTAAACAGCAACGCGGTGGCTAGCGTGGACAGATGACAACAATTACTGCACCGTACTGGGCCGTACAGCGAAACGTCCAGCTTGGTTGTCGATTCGTTGGTTCATCGAAACAAAAAAACAACAACATCAAAAAAACACATTAAAAATACATAAGAAACCGATCGAGACGTATACAACGCGAAACGCCAGCCCGATACGAACCGCGCGGCAAGATCGAAAGGCAAAAGTTTCCCGAGACGCATAGGAGACGGTCGAAATCATTGAAATTGAGATCAGTCGGTCTGTCGGTTTGTCGGTCAGCCGATGGACTGGCAGCAGTTCGCTTTATTTTCATCAGCTGGTTTTAATGCTGGTGGGCATTAATATAGCTTTTTGCCTCTTTCTCCTATTTGTGCTATTCCACACGGCGCATGGGTGGCAGCCCGTGTGCGATAGTGCGGGACGTAAGTGTGTGACGTTTACATAATTCCCAGGTCTCCAGGTCAACGCCGGTCCGATTCCGACCACCGAACCCTCCGATCAGGTTACTCCGGTTTGGTTGCGCCCGTTTCCGTCAGTCCCGGGGGTGAGTTTTCGGCTTTTGGGCAGTGGCACTCGTTCCCGGTTTTTCTTCGTGACACTTTCGTTTTCGTCAGCGGTACGCCTTTCTCCACCAGAAGGATAAAATAAATAAGCGATCCCGTAGCGACGCACCGGCCGTACCAGACGATGGTCAATGGGTTGTTTATTCATGCGCCCACTGTGCCCGTGGGATGCCGAACACACTAGTGAACTACTCCGCTTCGGCACCACGGCTTACTTTCCGTACGCCGAAGCTATTATTAATGACACACATTTCTATTTCGCTTCTCGCTTTCCGTAAATAGCATCGTCGTCTCACTTTCTCGCGATGTGGGCGATGTTTCGGCGTAACCGAAACAACATTGGATAGATGCTTTTAAGCAGACGCACCTTTCGGTGAGGATCGCTCCGATCGGAGGCGTCTTCAGTTCCCTGTCGTTTGTCATTGCGCTTGTCCAGTGGTATTGGTGGCATTGGAAAGATAAGCTAAAACGCGTGGCAGCATTAGCATACCTCACATAGCTCACACGTTCGCATAGTGGCAGTTTTGCAATGGCCACCCCAGCAAACGAACTTCTGGCTCGTACCCAACAAGTTGCAAAGTCGCGCTCGGCTAAGCGTACTGTTTTGTGAACCAGTGGCCAGCGGTTGATTTTAGCTGACGAAATTAGATTATTTAACGCGGGTGCCAGCGATCGGGTGGGGTTGGCCATTTATGCTTGGAGGTGTATCGGATTTGTCAAGGTGTTGATTACGCACCACCGGCTATCACTGGGGGCCAACTTTTCACGGACCAGTGGGGTAGCAGCTGCAGCAGCAGCAGTGCGAAGAAACTACGCACACATTTACGCACGGCACAGTGGAGTAGCTCAAAACAGCTCCCGGTAAAAGTTTCATTTGCCCCGAACGTTCGGTCCGTTGGTCCCGCTTATGTCATTCGGAGCAACCGCCAAGCATCGGAGCATTCTGTTGCCCGGGTGCAATGCAGCGTGTATTTGGGTCAGTTTTTTTTAATCGTTTCACTTTTACCTCGACTGGGGCGATACTAATCAACAAATTAATTTTATTACTGTACGCGAGATCCATTCGTAGGTTATTTTGTTCATTATTGATTCCCTTAACCATCCTTAACAGCAGGTGTATTCTATGCCTCACTATTTCCATGTTGTGTCAATATATCAACACTACAACATAAAATCTCAGAAAAAAACTTCCAGCGTGCTATAAAAGGTGAGTCAGATCACTGACCTTTACTAATCCGATCTACTTAATAATAGATTTTGTTCGCAAAAAAGCAACAAACATGTGGAGTGTTTTGCGTCACTTGTTCAATCGCTTAAAATTTCCTTTCACGCAAAAAAAAAAACGTGAAGCGTAACGCTGAGTCACGATGATGATGTTCTGCGAATGCGCCACTAATTAACCTTGCCTCGTCCACTTCCGCCAGCTGCAGGATGTTGATGGTATAAACTCAAGCCTGTTCAGTTTTTTTGTTTAGTCGCATAGATATTACTACTTCAACGATTCATTCTAGTTGATGTTAGCTCCGTAGTGCTTGAGTACTAAGAAAAGCAATAAACAATTTGCTTGATGGTGTAGACACCCCACATGCACGAGATAGAATGTGCTAATGGATAAAGTGTCGCAGACTGTCAATTAGGTGCGAAAAGATGTGTTTTTGTTTCGATTTAGAGTGTGAACAGCATATGGAGCACTCAACAGATAAAAGATATATCTTTTTTTTTCATTTTTAGGTTAATAGATATTAACCCAGATGGGTTTTTTTTTGTCTGCAAATCTTTCAACTCTTTTTGTTATTTTATTTTTCAACTTTCAAAATATCATTGAGGCACTAAACTTACAAATTTTCGAAACGCAACTGTGGATAATGTAAAGTTCTTCAATTAACAAATTGCCTAGGAAATCGACTAACAAATTTTACTTAATAGACACTATCGAAAATTACGGATCTTTTAGAACAGACTAAGTGACCACACAGTGTAATCAATGATTCGATGAAACAAAACCAAACAAAGGGTAATCTGATTGATTACTCAGCAACGACTTGTCTATGTGGCTGAGTCAAGAATAACATACATTAAGCAACCATGCATGGTTAATGCGGACCTTCATGCATATTTTATAAAAACACATTCCGACAACTCCGTGTTATCGAATGACTCACCCTTTTATCGATAAAAAAGTGCGCAGCTCGTTGTCTAATATCTTCAATATCTCAAACACAAATCAGTTTGGTAGAACATCAGTTTGGGACTACTCTACCAATCTATTACTTGGTATCTGAATTTAGATAAACGATCGAAAGGACCAGGGGGAATGCCCAGACCTTACAGCGACATCAGCCCGCCGATACAGTCGAACGATAGCGAACCATTCGTGCGTTCGATGAACTGACCATATTATGAATATTACATCACAACCTCCTTTTCCGACGTTCCCTACCATCACTCATAAAGGCCGGGGAGCTGGAAATGAAATTAGGTCGAGGACGCTAACGCTTACCCCCTAGATGACTTTCCTCCCTTACTTAGCGGGACGTTAAACAGGCCATCGTATTGTTTGCCCCGGCACAATCAAGGGAGAATGGGTCTCGTGTAGTCATCAGTTCCGAAAGGGTCAGCCTTTGGGCCCTCTCACAAACAATCGCGTTGCGTTACGGTGTGGAAGAAATTGTTTGCTTTGGCAATTACTACTCCCTTTTGAAGGAAAATGATTATTTCCAAAATACTCTGCTCGCACCATTCCGGAGAAGTTGATTAAAAGGAAAAAATTACGATGCCCCAACGGTTCGAATGGTCTTGATAGAAGATTGCATAACGCCCCTCGCGATGCAGCAGTGCAGCAGTACCCCGGGGTAGGGAATGCACACATTTTCGAAAGGCTTCGGAACTTCTGGACACCGGGATCACTGGCGAAAGGCCGGATCGTACGTACGCGAAACGATCTTTAACGTTTTGAAACTGCGACGACTTTAAAGCGCACGCCGCTCTATCGACGATTATGAGCAACGATTTTTCGTTCGAAGCTGAGTAAATAGAAGGAGTGTATGTGTGCGCGTTTACGAGCTGGTATGGCACACACGCGACAAGCTGCGATTACGTGCGTCTCCACTTGGGCAGTTTGGTCTGTTGCAATTCTTGCCCTCGCGAAGTCGTATCATCTCACCCCCCCCGGGCAGTTGTGGAGAGCGTGCCGAAAGGGGGGAATGCATTGGACCGGGTGGAGAAAATGCGCAACCAGTGACACGAAAGCGAAAGCCCAATGGCACTCGGTCAACTATTTGTGTTTGTACTGAACATTTATTTTCCTTACCGCTCGGTGTGTTGGTATGTGCTTTTCCATCCCTTATGTTGCTCGCAATGTATGCGAACTTAATCAAATATGCAATGTATGTATTTTTTTTGTTTTGTTTTCGTGAGAGTGAAGGTAATGAAGGGTAATGTTTACAAGAAAAAAGCGTTAAGAAAAGGCAACGCATCTTCTTGTAGAAGGATTGCAAAGAATTCAGACATTTGGATCCCACCAGGAACTCTCATAAGAATTGGCTACTTGTTCGAAAATGGATTGATGCAGTTGTACAGTGTCACAGGCATGCAAGCTGTGAACCCCACAGCCGGGCGTGATCGAATTTCGTAACGCAAGACACCACGGGTCAGTTTTCGGCGAATTCAGTTCCACTCGCGCTTGCGTGGCCGGTGTTTGAACGTCGTTACTCCCACACCTGGACCGAGTGTAGACGATTTCTACGTTACCAACCGTTACAACACCCAACGATTCGCCCCCGATTCGAGCGTTAAAGATGGCAAACTCACTGTGGAAAAATGTATACTTGGGTAGTGGCGAACCGGCGTGGAATGAAAACATCGAATTTGGGGCACTTTTCATCTATTTTCCAACCATTCGTACCTTCACTGGGGCACTTCATCGTCGACAACATCGTCCAACTGTAAGACGAATGAAAGTGTGTGTGATTTTAAATGGAAAAGTGTCCACTCAAAAAGGAAATTGTTGCTGCATTTCTCAACAATGTGGCGATCATGTAGTTCAGCATGTAGTTTTATATAATTGTTTTAATTAATTTGTGATGATGATAAAAAGTTTCACCACATACCTTTACATAGGTTTGAGAAATACGAAATAATGGCTAAGATATGTTAAACTCTAATACATGTTTCAATACACATGTCAAAAACTAACCGATTCAAGGAACAATTCCCTAGTATCCATTAAAGTGGTCACCCGAGCAATTCTTCAGAACCTGGGATCGAATCCCACCCGGATCGTTTCCCCATACGTACGGTTGCTTATCCTGTTGCTTGGAAATTTCCTTGATTGTCCACTTTCACATCACGAATTATTGTTTTTTACATCAGTCAAGCAATAATCTTATCACCATCACAACTACAGCACATAATAAACACATAATAGAGTCATACAGCATTTAAAACTGAAGTTACACAGTTTGCCTAACATAATCGGCACATCTACGTGGGGTAAGTTGCTTACATTTAAAATTCTTCCTAACATCCTGTTGTACATTTCGATGCTCTCAAATAATAGAGAGCTCTCTGGGAAATGTTAAAAATGTGTTAAATTCTTAGTGCATCAGCACTGCGAGTACAGTTTCGTTGAACATCTGATCTTCGCCCCATTCTCTATTGTGCAATAGTTACTAAAAAAAATGACGTTTGCTGTAAGGCCCTGTTCAATCAGATGTTTTTTAATTTTATTTTTTTATTAATCTTCCTACAATAATGTGTATGTGACACGTCATACGCATAAGAATGTTAATGAGATGTAGTACGCAAGTTTGCAATGAGTTACCTTGTCCTTTACTCACTTCGCTTTATTACCGAGCATGCTGCCAAAGGGATACGATTTGTCATATCGTCTAAAACGGAATACACTACCCAAACGACGGCAGGCAATCGTAAACGCAGCAGCATGTAATGAGAATCCGATACGCTCGACCAACAGACCAACGGTCATTCGTTTGCATGGGAAAAGGGTACGCGATGGGAGGGGGCGTTGGGCGGCGACCCAAGCAATCAAACAAGAAGGTCAAGCTTAAGTGTCCTGGCCCGGACCGACCGAACAAAAGACCGAACGAAGGCCATTTGTCATCGGGATCCAATCATCATAGCCACGTCATCATTTGCCAACGGACACGGACGATCCATCGTCCGGCAGCTGTCAGCAGGGTCCGTTGTAACAATAGGGAAACGATCATCTGCGAAGCTGGCATATGTACACTCGAATGGAAACAACACGTCTTTCTTTGCTCTCCGGTGTTTGTGTGTGTGTGTTTGTGGCATTGGACTATCTCTGACTGCTATAAGGCAGCTATCGGGCAAAGTCGATCGGTCCTCGAAAGAAATGGGCTGCAACGTACCCCATCCCGAGCGAATGCTACTCATACCGAAGGCCTTGACATTACGTAACCCGCCCTGCTACAATCCCCCAGCTCAGCCCTTCTCCTCACCGCTCAATCTTTTGTGCGTTCATTCATTTGTTGTGATCGTACTCATCGCCACTATATCGTTGACGGTGCAGTCATTGCTGCGCCGTGTTCCTCATTGCCCCAAAAAAAAAACAAGAAGGGAAAAAATCGCTCCCCTTCTACTCTACTTTGCCGTACGGGGGGGCGAAATCCCCAAAGCAATTAAAACCGAATTTTCAATAACCTTTCCCTTGTGCGCCATATTACTTCATCCGTTTGTCGCATGCTTCATCCAACCAATCGTTCGCACAAACATTGTGTTGATGCCTTTGGGTTGTTGTGTTTAAACATTGGAGTTCTCTACAGCAAATGGTCAAAATTATGAGGTATTTTGACACACGTTTTATGAAGTCTGAAATTATATACAAGATTTAAACGGTTCTTGATTAAATCTAAAATTGAATGTTATATTTAAAATTTCATCCAAATTATGATCCAAAACTACAAGCGCTCCCATTGTGCACTAGCGTCACGAACTCATCACGATCTCCTCAACAATTCGTCACACTTCGTCATCGCGGTTGTTGCATACCTGCATTCCATCATCTTCGCTCCCTGATGCTTCCCCGAAACGTACCGTCATCACTACGAGGCGGGGGCCGGGAATAACGAACTCGGTGTGACCCGCGCAACCGCGAATGGTTGGAACAATTTGGTGGTGGCATGGAACACACCTGCGAAAATCTTTCGTCGATGCAATCAAACGCATCGCACGACGTAATGTTCCTTTCCAATGGAAAAATTGATTATTCAGACACCGTCGCTTGGTAGATCCAATGAAAATTCAATCATTTAAAAGAAAAACCATTCGCAGCGTAAAAGATCACTTGGGGAACACGAAGCCCTGACAGAGGAGGAAAAAAAAAACTACTCGAGGCCTCCCATCTTGGTGCGTTTTTTTCTGTAGCAATTTGTCTAGCACTAACCTGGCGCAAAAAAGGGTTGAGAAAAAAAAATCCTTTCTCTTGCGCTAAGCGCAACCAAGTGCCCTCCAGCAAACGGAAGGCTTCAATTAATGCAAATCATGGCTGCGATCCAATGACGTACATGTCGCGCAGCTCAATTCTAGCCCGAGCTGCGAACAGATCGACCCGATCGGTTTTGCTTTCGTGATGGTTGGAAAGCCCAAGCTGGGAGTTTTTTTTTCGTTTCTCGTGTTTTGTTGCCATCGCACAACAATTTTCGTCATCCGTTACCTCGGTAGCGTATCGTTGGTACGCTGATGGACAAAGTGGCAAGATCGGATGGTCCAAAGTACAGCCGTGATACATCGCACCGAGTGTGCGCGTTCGTCATCGTTCGTTGGGTAGTTAAAGCGTAGCAAATGAGTGACCAACGAGAGATCACAAAAAAAAACACTCACACAAGCAAAACGTAATATCGTAGCGGAATAAACCAAACCAACCAGCATCGTATAAACTCATCATCGGACATTAAGGCTAGGAATCCATTCCACGGGGTATGATAGTCATTAGAAGCGTGATAAAACAGAACCACCAAAAGCCTTGCACGTGTGATCGTACGAAAAGGTTACACATCAAATCACCCAATAAACGATCCCTTTCCATCGTTGCTCTTAGTCGCACCATAGGGGAATGGTACGCAAATGGTACACACTTGGAACACGATCATGTCCTTGTTGCTCTCAGTTTTACGACCCCAGCGGAATGTCGCACAAAACTTTCGCCATTCTGCGTCAGCTAATCCGAAGATCCTTGTGGACCACAACGCCCGTTAACATCCAACGCAACTATGCAAACGACTGCGATTCTGTCCTTAGTAATCGCGTTCGCTTAGCTCGTAAACGTACGCGTTAAACGTTCCACACAGGTGACACGGCAACGTCAAGGACTCGCATATGTGTCGCCATAGTGCAACAATCACACTTTATCATGCGTGTAAACATTTGCACCGACTGCTTAGTTAACAATCGTCTATTGCGTTAGTAACAATGGCCCGTACAGTTGTGACCCTTCGCCGAAGGGATCAAGTTCATGACCGTGGTGGCGGGAGAAAGATTTCTACCGTACAAGGCAATGTATGAAGACGAACGGGCATATGTAAAGTGGATGAAGAAGCAGTAGGAGAAATAAAAAAAACAATACCAAACGGTCCAAAGCGTGTCCGCCGGCGACCCTGAGCCCTCCCCCCGTGGGTGACTTTCGAAAAACAGACATCTGGCGCATATGAAGCGTAGGACGCGTTTCGCATAACGCACGCGTCTTCTATGCTGCCCAAAACATGGTTCCCGAAATAGTTCAATGTTACTGTAGCCTGGCAAGCCGAATGGGGAGGGCATGGGTATCAGTAATTCGGTACCATTGTCTACGCGGCCGTCCACTTATTCCGGACACGTACGTGGACGTACCGTCCGGACAGGACCAATTCAAACGCATCCGAAACGATACATGTGTTGGTGAGATGTGCGTCAACCGTAGCGCCAATTTGCCCACCGCCGTTGTGGCCATGGTTCCGATTTTTGGTCAGCCCAGAGCAGTGTTTGTTGGTTCGGTGTTTTGATTGAGACGTAACATTAGCGCCCTAATGGTGATGATCGTGATGAGTAGCTATTAGAGTCACCGAAACTCAAACGTACACTTGGTGTGCATATTCGGATTTGGATTTACACGTTGGCAGTGACCTTCGTTTGAAACCTGGTGTTAGATAACGTTCAAAATAATTCACTCATATGTGTTTTAAAAAAGCAATATACTACAACGAAAGTTACCGTAGTGTACATAACCAAAAGATCAGTGCTGGAGGCTATCTCGTTAAAAGGAATGACAAATAACGATCGATGGTGATCTTAACTATCGTAGCCACTATCTTCCTTGCAAACTTTGTAGTCGCGACTAGCTAGTTAAGCCATTCCATTACACGACATTACTTGCAAAGACGGCATTCCAACGCCGCCTGTTCCACCTCGGAGGACGGACCTTTTACATCAACTAACGATGCCTATTGCCATGGCTTAAGTGCCATCTCTATGCCGGAACCTGGCGGTGATTCCCAGACTCCCATTAAATCCCGACCACTACGTCAACCGTACCTGGTACCACGAGCGTTACTGTTTGCGCTACACTTAACACCTTTCGGGCAATATGATGAACCCGGGCTGAGTGCTCCCACCAATAAGTAGCCTGAACCTTCTGCGTTCAAGCGTTCTCGTGATGAAGTGTGTACTGACACAAACATACCACCACATACGTCAAAGCTTGTTCATGGGTCAGTTCCGCGTATCGTAAGCGTGTTGGGTCGATCGTTTTACACGGTAGAGTGTCGCCAGTACTCTGCTATTTAGATTACTTATCCATCAAACGGATGAGTGTACTCCTCGGTAACGTGAAGGATACGGCCAATGCCGTTGTGGGTTTTACCACATCCAGGTCACATCCATTCACTCCCAGTTTCCCGCTTGATTCATAATGGTTTCTGGAGGTTGGGATTTTTTTTTTCAATCTGAATATATTTGACGCCACTGGGAAACGGTGATGCCAGTGGGTCAACGAGCTAGCGCCATGCACTACGTAACGAACCAGCAAAACAGCCGGGGATCAAAGCATCAAGGCTTACCGGGCACGTGTTTCATCCTCGCATAAAGTTATTCCAGCGGAAACCCGTGTCCCGAACGGTGGTGCATTTTTCGAGTGGCTTCATAACCCTTGGCCCCGGCCCGAAGTGTCTCCAGCCCAACTCCAACGCGTGCGAGTGTTTAAACATTTTCTGCATCCAATGTCGCCCTGTCGGTGTTTCCCCCTGATTTAGCATCGATTTAGAACCGATTAGATCATTACCGGATAATAGCGCACCGAGTGCGCTGTGCACTGTTATCAAGATCACCGTACTTCCGGTGCCGTGTGGTCAACGGGGCTGCAAATTGGTGACAGCCCTCTTGTTTAACGCACCGGTCCACCTCCAGGATGGATGGTGCCGAAGTGGTGAATGAATGAAAAAAACCGGTTCACTCGTGGCTAAAGTGTGGCCACTTGTAAACCTTCAATCTATCTCGGGCACGTTTCGCCAGGTTCTGATTGGGGGTTAAGCGGTACGCCCCTGACGGTTTGGAGCCGCCATGGATGTTCGCTTCGGTTCACGAGCCGAGAAAGACGTCTCCTAGCAATTGCACCCAGTTACACCGCTGCATTTGATTGATTTGTCGACTGATGCGAGTTGGGGCGGGTGACTGGTTTTGCGACCGGGACACGTGAATCGGTAAGAACTTGCCACGGCAACAAGGTGTACATTAAAGCTGGTGGGGTCACCCTATATTTTCATGCACTTTGATTGACGGAATCGTAATTAAACGACGTGCTGGAAACTGTCTTGATGTGCTAAATGATCCTTTTAGACTGGTTTAAAGCTCCAAACTGCCCGTTAAAGATAGTGTTTCAAAACCTGTAACATACTCAGTGTCCAACAAATGATATCCGAATGATTTATGTCTTTATTTGTCCTGATTGTATCTTGATTACCGATTACTAATAGTACGCTTTTTGGGTGAGTTTTCGCTGTTCTTTGTTCTATTGCTTCTCTGGGGATTGACAGACCGTCCGTACCACTGTCCGTAGCATACTGAGCATCCGAACATTGCTCCATACTCTCCGAGCTCACCACCCCCAAAAAGCCGAAGTCTCCAAAGGAGCCAAAAAGAAGGCTTTGCAGCCTCTTGCGCCATAGCTGGTGTTTTTTTTTCTTTTCTTTCTGTTTCGTTGGTGTGGAAAACGCGTCTGTTTTCTGCTGTCCGAAGGCAAGCCTCACGCGTGATCGTTCGGTACCGTGCACGCACGCACCGTGATCGTCCCCGATCGCTAGCCCGAACCAGCAGAGCGAGAGCGAACGTTTGCGTCGCCCAGCGTTTGCGCTCTTCCCACCCCCAAAACCGACGACCGGTTCGCTGCGTGCGCCCGAGCGAGAGGGCACGAGAAGGGGTAATTACCCTGTCCCGCAAGCCGAACACGGGCTGGTTGACGCGGGCGCGGATGATGGTCTCCCGCGGACGGACGCCCCAGAGTCAGTTTACTGTTGGCCGTTCGTGCTCGTGGTTGTGTTTCGCGTGTTGGGTTGCGGTGTGCGTTTTTTTTTTTGCACAGCAAAAACAAGAGTGCAAAAGTGAAACAGGTACCGTAGCGCAAATTTTCGCATTTCGACCTCTGCCCGTGTTGGTGATATTGTGCAATAATGAATCGATCGATGCGGTGTGACAAAACTGAAGGAAATCTTCAGCCTGTTTTCTTTTTTTTTTTTGCTGACGGACGAGAAACAGATTTGCCAGTGCCAATTGTGCGAGTGGTGAAGTGTTGTAGGGTAAACTTGATATTTTGTCACTGTTGATCTGTTGGCCACTTCCAGCCAGACTCGTGCTAACTCTGCAAGTGGACTAAACCTCAGCAAAAAAAGGAAAAACACTGTGCAAATGAGTGCAAACATGTACGCCACCGATCTATGTTTCAATCAAAGTGTGGAATGGCAATGTCTGTTGCGGGATTCGGGCTTTTAGAGTGTGTGTGTGTGTATGTGTGTGTGCGTGTGTGTTTGTGTGCGTACGGATAATGAAAAGTGAACACCCCCGGGTATGGTGCAGGAAGAAGAGTGTCGAAACCGTATCGGAACGGGAAATGGAAAGAAGAACCTCCCACCCCAAAAAAGGATGATGCATTTGAAGAAGCAGGGGAAGAAGTCGCCCAAAGAAGCTCGGATAGGAAAGAAAATTATCATTACGCAATGGAAAACGTGTGGTGGGTGAGAGGGAATGGAGTTGGTGGAAGCGAGTGGCAAAAAAACGCAATAGTGGATATGACGGATACATGACGAGGCTCGACGGGTGGTTGGAAAGCGATGGCAAGGAAGCGTTGTGAAAGGGGGAAAAACCTGTCCGAAGGGAAAAGAAACACGCGTGGTGGCGCTCAATGAAAAGGAAAAGTTGTTTGAATGAATTTTCATTTTTGGTTACGACCACCGAGCAATATGGCAGGCAACAACAGAGAGAGAGATTGAATGATGAAAAGTGGACTGGAAATGAATGAAAAGCTGAGCAGACAGATGCTATCGCGAGACGATGCGTCGACAATTGCCCTGCTGCGTCGCGAAGGGCTTCGCACAGTACGCACGTTTGTTATTATATTATTAAATTTCTAACCGACACCATTGCATCACTGCACAATTTGCCGATCGCACGGTGTCCGTGGTTGGTTTGGAAACTGAAGCGAACGGGCTCCACTCGCACATCAAGATTTGCTTGGCGTGTGAACGGATTGTGCATATGGATCACAAACAACATCTGAACATTCCCAGAGAAACCTTTTTTTTGTCGAAACCCATTGCAGAAACGTTGAGGAACATTTCGACACATTTCACGATCGATATCTACCCACTGATAGGGGTTCTGCACGTAAAAAGCATAAATCGATGTATCGGATTGGACATTAAACTGGATCAGTGGTCGGCAAACTTCTCAGAGCAAAAAAAAAAAAACAATTTATCAAAAGAAGTTTTAAGTAAATTATTGGTATCAATTTAAAGTATTATTCAGACTATTAATCACATTGAAGCATCCAAATCCTTCAAACATATTTAATCCCAGTTATATTAAAGATTATCAGTTACCGAGTATGCTCTAATGTTTTGAAGGGGACAAACTAATATCAGACTTCCTAGAAATGGAGTAACAAATTGTGAAGAAGTCTTTGAAAATCTTTAAGTATTTTATCAAATTTATAGTGTCTCAAACCAAAGATAATGATCTCTACCCAATTTTGATGAATTAAGACGAACCACACCTTTTTACTCTGTTTTCAGTGTGAATAATCAGAATGAATCATTTCATAAATATGTCAATTGCAGCTCGAATGCAGCTCGAATTGGCTATCCACAACAATCCGATTGCCGATCACTGAATTGGACAAAAACAATCCTATTTCGTTGCTTGCATGCCCATTATAATGCCATCCTGCCTTTCTCTTGCCTTCTAACGACGTATGGTCGATTTCACAGATCATTATGTACCGATTGGCCTTAACCGAGCAAGAAATGGTTCGATTCTAGCAAATCATATCCAATCAATGTACACTCGGTCGACCTGTTTTGTACAGCAAGAATGGGTTGGATTTTTCCTTTCTTTTCTATGCCACCCAATCACACGCAGACTCCCCTTGAGCAATGGGCAGGGAAAAAATGCGCCCACTAAACAGACGTTCATCGAGGGGACCGTTCGAGGATGTGTTGCAACAGCCCATCGACATCGGCGAGGATAATGTGACCGGTTTAAAACAACGGTGAGGATTGAGCTGCTAGCATGCGCTCCCTCCATTCTGCCCGCTACCAGTTGCGGGTGGTGGCAGTTGGATTGGATTGCGGTGCAATTAAGTGCCCCGGGTATCGATTGCACCAAGTGGCGGAGAATTCGTTACCGCACAGCATCGGTGCAACAGTGCGACCTCCCCAAGTGCAGCGAAATTATAATGCACAAGAAGTTCTACCGCGCTGTTGATCACGTCGGAGTAGCAAAGCAGGCAGGTTCGGTACACCAACCACCGATGGACGTAGCATGATCGGAATACGGAGCCCTTTGATTATTTCGTACGGGCTCGTCTATTGGTGAAGGACGCACCGAACCGATTTGCCAACATGCCACTTGCACAGGAATTGTTACATAAGGTCACTCGAGTGATCCGGGGAGGGGTTGTAATGGCATCAGGTACCATTAGGAACGCCCCGGAGCTGATGTTCTGATGGACGAGAACACCCAGCTGCTAACCGGATGATGTCGAGCGCAATGGCATTAAAATATGCATTCCTCCAGCGGTGATCGAATCAATTTGCAGCGTGGTATGTTGAATTGGTTCACCTTGGAACATCGTGAGAACGCTGCCTAACCACAGCTCCCCGAGACGGAAGATCTATCGGAATCCTTGAAGTGAGCACTGAATGTCTTTTGGAAGACTGCAAAAGATAAGCGGCTAGCCGCTCGTTGGAAGATCATCCCCCAGTCACCTAACGGCTGCGATTGATACGATGAGAAAACTCGTTCGTTTTTGTGTCAGTGGTGACCTCTTAACATAACGCGGGACAGCAACACTCAATGCCAACCGGATATCGAGTCGAGAACCCGGGCAGCCTTCTAACCCGATAGCTAAAATGTTTGCTTTTTTGTTTTCGGCTAACAAAGCCCATCAGTAGCCAGATTGACTTAAAAACGCACTCGTTTGTCCCTGAGAATGACTCTTCGGTGCGGAGTCACTCGTCGCTAGTGTTCGTTGTGCAAGGATACTTAACCACCTGGGCGCTATGTGCAATTGCAATTTACCGTTATGTAGCGATTGACCGTACGCGATCGAATTGAGATCGATTGGCCGCCGCAGCTCTTTGTGCTGGTTGGTTTCGTCCGCGGCAAGTGCATCCAACTTTTGCGTGCGTGTGCCACCAACTTTGAAGGTAATTCACTTTCAAGCGAACTCACCACAGCCAGATTCTGCTCACCGTGCAGCGCTCACCGACCTGTTGGCACTCATTTGGTTTGGAGCTTGTTCTTTGAGGGGGTACGATGAAGAACAAGCCGAAGGAGGCCAACAGCAAGCGCCCCCTTGAACACCCTTCCCCCCCCCCTCTCCCCCCGCTATCGTGTCCAGAAATCGAAAGTTTGATTTCGTGTTCGGGGTGCGCAACACGGCCCCTATTGGAGGAGGACGCACAGCTGAAGCGCACACAAACCGAAAGGCCTTCACGGTTGGGGCTTTTCTTGAGTTTCTCACACCGGCACCAGCTTGCGGCTGCTTAACTTATGCTGCTTAACTCAACTCACACACACACACGTAGAGACCTAAAACCAGTTGCCAGTGGTTCGGGATCCCAGCGCAGATTGACGTGCAGTGTGGTTTGTGTTGCAGAAATATGCACCCAGCCCCACGTGCTGCCAGCACATACACATGGAAAAACGTTTTCTTAAGGCTGCTGCTCGGGAAAACCGAGAAGCGCATACGTGTGTGCGAAACCGAATCGACCGAACCGGTGTGCAAAAATGGCAGAATTAGATAAGTACGATTTCCAACCGAATTGGATAATCGCATACCACCCATTGGTTGGCCTCCTTGCGTTGCCTGCTGCCCATTTTTCGTGACCCCACCTCTCTCTCTCTCTCCCGCACACACATTACCAGTGCTCGAAACATATCGTGCATAATAATAATAATTGCACACACCAAAACGAATATGTGCGCAACTGCGCACCACTGCGCAACAGAGGGTGCGACATGATGAGGGTTGTTTTTTGCAGCCTTTCCCCAGCTTTGCCCCCGTCTCTCTTCCGTTCCATCTCCAAAACGTCCACGCGTCGCGTTTATAGTTGAAGTTCACGACTGACGGAGGCTGCACGATCCAGGCGAACTGAGCCAAGATCCTCGATCCTCGGGCGGTTGCTTGGGGGGAACCTTTTTTGCATAATCCTCCCGTTTCTTTAGCTGGAATGTGGGACACCGCTTGGATAACCGTCACCCTCCAAGAACCTCGGTGGATGTGTTTTTTTTTTGCCCCGCCGCCATGTTTTTTGCATACGTTTCTCGCCACACGCCTAAACCTGTAGGCCGTTTGGTGCATTCCGTCTAGTGACATGAAATAGACTCCGTTGGCACAATTAGCAACACAGCTGTTCGCTGGCCCAGTGACGAATATTTTGCCTGCTTTTTCATACTCCTTTTTTTTGCTTTGCTTGGCACCGGCCGCAGTACCGCTCCACACGGCCAGCCATACGATATCCGCCACGGAACTGCTGACCATTGCACAACTGCTGGCTGAAACCGTACCGCACAACAAACCTTGCCGTCGTAGGGCCGCGGGCAGTGTTTTTGCTGTTTTTTTTTACCCTTTTTTGTTTCCACTCTCCCGTGGTGCGAATTTTCACTCCACAACCGTTTAGTGCTGATGCACCGAACCGAGTCATCGTTTGGTAAGCTTCCTCACAGGGCTGTCTCAGGTTTAAGGCGCGGTGATAGCAAAACACCACAAAACGCTGTAGTTGGGTGTAAAGTTTGGCCTCTAAATGATGAGATGAAAATGCACAAGCAACGGGCTTCAGGAAATGGATGGGGAAAAACCTAAATCGCGTGCGCATTGCGTGAGTAATTGCGATGGATTAGCGATTTGTTCTGAGATTGCAAGACAGGTGTAGTGAGACGTCCCACACCTGACACGGGTGCGTTGGTGGCAATCATGGCTAGTTTTCCGGTTTCGCTTGTAATTGCAATCCGGTACGCACGGGTATCATTGTTATCCGGTATCTGACTGGGTGCATCACATAGAAACCTCCCTAATCCCATATCGGAAACGGGTGGAATATTTCGCAATACCGGATGGGTTCGCGTGTACTTACCGTAGAATTAGGAGCCATTTTCTTGATGAATATTTTACCCCAATAGGAACCGTGTGTGCGTAGTAAGGAAGTGATGAATACAAAGAAACACACTTCATTAGCAGCAAGTTCTTAAAATGTTTAAACATACTTAATAAAAGCCTGAGAGCGGCCGCCTATTATATTCATTAGCCACTTTTTGCCAAATCAGGAATGCAAATGTTATCCATTTTGGTGAATGAAATATGCATCAGCAAACAGTCCAAACGATCCTCTCACCTGGATTTTGGCAAGCTGTATTTCCGTGTCGGTAAACGACGATCGTCAGCCATTTACGATTAACCGTATGCTAACTAATTTTACCGGCTCGTTGTTCTTGCCATTTTAAAATGCCTTTTTTTATTCTTCAAGTTTCCATGTACACCACCAGCAAAGCGGGATTTTGATATAGGACACCCAACTCGCTTGTGAAAGGCTTTGGTTTCATCTCCCACACCCCCCACTGTGGTGTGGCCTGATACTGGCATAAATCTTGTCATACCGATTGTTACGGCTTACCGGTCCCAGAAATAAAAAAGTTTGTGCTCGCATCGTCGAGATCCTGTTTTATGCCCAACCGTTGTTCAGACAGTAGGAAGTGCGTGAAGGCTCGTCTTCTCTTGCTGCGCGGTGACAAACGCGAAATGTGATCGCGATCATTGGAACAGGTTTCGCACGCATCCGGCAGAAACGCGCATGATATCACTTTGGAAGAGATGAAATAAAAAGAAAAGCAAAAAAAAAATGATACATCCAATTTCCATAAACCTTCTGGAGCTCCATCGATATTGGACCGAGAAAGGCGGATAGACAAAACGATTTGAACTGCAGAGAATTCTCAGATGGTTGTCAAGCATTAAAAAACAGGCGGATAAAGCAGATAGATTTGATGCAATTGGGAATGTGTCTTCAACAGTTATTTCTTGCTTTTTAAGGAACTGTTTCCCCAGAGTTCTTCTGGTGCGGCGTTTAATGGGTTCCTTGACCTATCGTCCTGTTTTCGGTGGAACAGAATGTGGGGGATTTTGGTGTTGGTTGGTTAATATAGCTAAAAGTCCTCCAAATCAATACACCCGCTCTATCGGCCATGCCAGCCATACAATGGCCTACACGTCACTCCACAGCTACGCGGGAACACGGTCGTGATGGGATTTGAACCTCGGTCCGTCCGTTTGAAGCTCATTATTGCTATCCCCTCGGTCACACGGATCTTCCTACTCCCATATGTTAATTAACTTCAAAAACACATTCGGTTGGTGCCGCACGTTCGTTCCGCAACTCAAGCCGATGACTTTGAGCTACTTCATAGTTCCAACCAATAGAGGATGTCTCCCTATTTGTCGACTTGGTGGAAAACTCATCACTGAGCAGATGAATCAAACAAGAACACGGACGAAACAAAACAAAAAACCAAAAACGAGCAAACACCAAACCAAAATGTTGCAATCTCATCTCATCGGCACATTGGGTTTGCGCGTTCGCTAGTAGCCTAACGGTGCAGCAAAAATAGTACACCTCAGACTCTCCTTCGTTTTCTTCGCGCGAAAAAGGTACAAACAAAAACCTTCAAATGAAGAATTTTGCCATACCAGCTACCCTTTCGAATCTGTTACCGCGCTCGTGTGTTTTGTGCTCAAGTATCTACTTACTCTCCCCCGAAGAACGGTCATCTGACCATTGGCGGATCCATTCTTGGCGTTGGTTCTTGGCGTTTGGCAACATCTTGGTTGGTTAATTTGTTTTGCCCCTGCCTCCACCTCCCTCCCACAACCCCCATCAAACCCCGTGAGCTGTATTGAAAGATTGCAAACCACAAAGACCTCAACCGTTGCGGTGTTTACTCGACTGGCTGGGGTTGTAGTGGCACTAGCGCTCGTAGTGTGTTTTTAGCCATTAGTATGCCAGTTATACAAGAAGTCCTTCGTGCGAAGTGTTGTGTGCGGTGTGGTAGTGTGTATGCGTGTGAGAAGCACGATTGCCCGGTTCTCCATCTTCGGCTGTGCACTTACTCACCTGTACGAGCATACGTATGCACACATATGTCCTCTTCAGGGTGCCCAACCATCAGTGTTTTAGCGCGAAACCAGTCGGACGGCTACGTTGCTTAATTCTGGCCCGAACGAATCGCTTGGAAGGGTGGGCAGGGGTAGGGGGAGGGGGGGTGCGGGTGGAGGGTGAGGAGCGAGTTGTTGGATACAAAATGTCGAAATCGATGTTTGTGCCCAGCGTAAAGCATTAGCGGAATGCAGCGAATTGTGCTACATGGGTTGCGTTTGGAAAAAAAACGAAAACCGCTCAACTCTTGGGCGCGATCGCGTGTCGTAACGAATTGGTTTGTAAGATCGTTTGCTTTTGCTTGCGGATTGGTTGTTTGTTAGTTCTAACCACTGTTTACCGCATCGCTTTGCACGTGCAGGGTAGATTAGCTTTGGATTTTTTTTTCTTCTGTAGCATCGGAAGCGCAACCGCAGTGAATCGATCACTGTGCTGGTGGGAAAATACGCATTCGATCGAACTATGCGGAACCCTTCTCTCAGAACCGGGGGGAAGGCGCTGCATCCGCATTAACGTGGCGAGATGATTTACTCACTTTCTTACCACTACCGGTTTGTGATAGCGATCTCGACGGGTTTGGGGTGTTGTAAGGTTCACACCATTTCCTCGAGCAACCTCTTTACTTTGTCTTCTTCAACGTCATCATCATCCGCGGCGATTAGTGGATACCGTGTTCCGTTGGTGGGAGTGTAGCTCCGGGAAGTGTGCTTTGCAAGTTTGTGCTCAGATTTCAGTTCAGTTCACCGCTAGAACTCGATTCGGAAGTGTGATTCTCGCCGTGCCAGTGCAAACCGTTCCTCCCGGAGAATATTAATCTTGTTTTGTGATTATTTGTTTGTTTGTTATTCTTTAGTCAATGTAATCGATAATCGCGTCGGTTTCCAGTTTTTGCTTTGTTATTTACGATCCTCGCAGTGTTCATGGTGGAAAAGTGCTATCGTTCAAGTGTCAAGCTAGCTGCGGTGGTGAACTATTTCCCCACAGAACAGGAACAGTAGAACTGTTCCCGCAAACCTGCCACTGCCGGCGGTGCCGAAAGGACCGGCTATCGTCGACAGGCTTCACGGGGTTTTTTTTTCGGGGCTCTGGTGTTTAGTGGTTGTAAGCATCACTGTCCAACCGAAAGCACCACCACGCGTCTAGCCGAGTGTGGTGCAATATACGAACGGGCAGGTACCAATTATTTGCCACCGTCCCAAGCGAAAACGGAAGTGAACCCACAAGCAACCGAAACTCGCCGACTGTTACGACAACAGTACGCTCGAACCGACGCACAGAAATACATGATAAAATGTTGATAACGTAAGTAGACCGGAAACAATCATACGCTTTACTGTTTGCGAATACTGATCGACGATCAGTGTCAAAGTGTACGATCGGTTTTTTTTTGTTGTTGCTGTTTATTTTGTGACAGGGGAAAACAACTGGATAATGTTTTCACAGATAAATAAATGTGTTTAGAAAGAGTGCGCTATTAAAATTGTTTTTCATGATAATGTTTCCGTTAGATTCATAAAACACATGCTAAAATTAAAAGATGTTTAAAAATAATTCACATATAAGTTGAAGCTATAGAGTAATATACCGCTTTTGAGCTGTAAAGTCCAATAAAATTAGCTCACTAGGATATGCCCTGGGAAGTTGCTCTTCCTTTTTTAGATTTTCATCTGTTGTTGACAATTAATCACGCATTTGTCTAGCTGAACATAGCTTTACAAATTATTATGCTATTAATTAGAAGCTTAAAATACCATTTACTACTCAATTTACATTGGCTGGGGGACATGTCCTGCTCCAAACCGAGAGGGCCCCCATATCCCGGTTGTCCATGAAAAAGATAAATTAAGTAGTATTCAAATAAAACGTAGACATGCGATTGCAGATTAATAAATGTGATCATGTTTGATCGTAACGACCATAAGCGATCGTGTAAACAAAATTTATCAAATAGTTCCCATTGGCGTGCTACAAGCATTTCATTACTTCATATGAATAAAACGATGATTTTGAATAATTTTATGACCCGAATCGGTCTCATCCCAACGCCCTTCCATGAGCATGATTGATCATGCACGTTCGTGGCCTCCCGGATGGTACATCGAATGCAATGGTGTAATTGAGCCATCATCAACCCATTCAGGCGGATGGCTAATGCGTTCGTTTGCCGTTGTTTACAACGTTTTTTCCCCCAATCTCCTCCCACTCTCTCTCTCTCTCGTACAATCCGATCCCGATCGCTGTTTCGCTGCACGGGATGCTAAATAATGCTTTACAGCGCCTGTATCATTCCGACATGGGTTTGTAATTGTTTTGTTGTAATTTGTATGTTTTTTTTTTTTGTTGTTTGCTCGCTCTCCTCTTGGGCAAACCGTCGGGCGCTATCGTGGCTTTTTCACCTTTCTTACCCTAATTGCGCCACATTAACCGATGGCACGGTGGCAAAAGGGCACACAAAGAAGGCTTTAGCGGTGTGCTAGCTCGCTGGCTGGCTGCACTGGCGGTGATTAATCGCGTGCGCGCGCGCCATTGCGCCACCGAGCCCGCCGGGCGCTGAAATTGTGTATCGCTTGTAGCGCAAACAATAAAATGATCACAAGAAACTTTCCGGCACGGCATCGCGAGACTAGGACTGCTCTCGCTTTATGTTTCTAGTCCCCTTGTATCTGAGCCCAATCGCATCTCAACCAAAGCCGTCATACCGTCGTAAAAGTTTCGGGTGGTTTACACAGCTGCAAGCGGAAAACTGATGACTGTTGTAGCTAAATTTTGTTGTCCAAACCAAACACAAGGTTGACACATGGGTATATGAGTGTTTTTGTTTCTGTTTGTTGTTGTAGATTTAATCCTACCAAAACAAACCCATCGCTTAATGAGAGGAGTGTGGAAAATTGTGCTGTCGGTTGGTTGGTAACTTTTTTAAAGCCTTCCCGGAGGATACCGGCAAACGCATCATTTACATTCGTCCGCATAAACAACCGACGGACGACTGCTGCGGCCCGAAGCAACCGGCTCAAGACGGTGACTGCAATGGCCGTGGTGACGACGAACCGCGCAAGATACGGTGGCGTGCGATCGCGTTGTTATACAACAAACGCGACGGCCTACATTTCCGAAGGTCAATTCAGTTTCGTTCACGTTGCACCCAGTGGCGAGTGGATGTGTGCGAGTGGATGTATATATACACTCACACACTTATGCACATGGATACGTGTTTTTTTTTTCGTTCAATCTCTTCTCACACTGCTGTGCGGTGGCCATCAGTTAGCTTGATGGGGTGGTTCAGTCACACGAAGGGGGATTTCGAGAGAAAGCCTTTACCTATGCGTGTGCACCATTAGTGCGCGTCAATAGATTTTTTTCTTCACTAAAGTGTGTCCAGTAGTTGCCACTGTGAGTGTGTGCGAGCGATTCACCATCCATTTCGATCGATCGACGCAACATCAAATCGTTCGAATTCATTTTTCTACGTGTGTATATATGTGTGTAGCGTTCGTAAGTGTGTATGGGTGGGAATACATTAATCTTTGCATTTCATCGAATCTGTATTCAAAATTCGTACACCCATTTCGGCGGCGACAGGACGGTTATGGTGCGCAAACGGTTTCAACGGTTTTGAAGCTGCTGCTGTTTGGGGGCGAAATTTGCCGTCTTGGGCCGTCGTGCTTCAAGGCGATAGGTGATGGCGCTGGTCGGTGTAATGACGGTACAGAGGTCGGTTTCGATTAGAAACCGGTTAGGGTATGCGAGGCATTGCGAGGAGCATGAAAGGTCGCCCCGTAACAGAATGTGAGGGTGAGGCGGCGAGGGATGAAGGGGTGAAACACGAAACGCAAATGTGAGTCTCCTCCACCTGAATCCCCCTCCCCCCCTTCCCACTCCCCTCCTTCATCCAAATTCACCACGGTGTTGCGACGGTGCTGTAATAAGGGTAAATAAATGTTTCAGATTTCTATCGTCCCCAAACCCGCTTCGCATACAGCGCCGCACGGTAAAACCAATTGAGGATTGGCTCCGGTCATGACACAAAGTACGCACATCACGCCACTTAGTACTTTTTTTCCCTCCCGCCCCTCTCTCTTTCGAAATGGCTTGACCACACTGAGTGGGAGATGGCCACGCACTATAAGCGGCCATCCTCAAGGTTAGGCCCCCGTGTGTACGCTGGGCCCTGAACGTCGCGATGATGTGCGCCGTGATGATGGATCGCCGTTCTTTCGGATGTGTGTTTTCAGTTTAACGAGCATACATACATTCCAACACAGCGAAAATATGTCACGCTAGGAATACTAACAGTACGGTGCGGATTAATATTCGCACCGCAGCAGCTTGTCTATCCGTAATGTGCTATCTAATTGCGCATACCGACAACAGGTGCCATCAATTAAGAGTCACTTGTCTAACAGGCCCCGACGAATGGGTCCGTCCGAAGCCGAAATGTAGTTAAAACTTCATTACATGTAAATCCTTGGACAATGTACAAATTTCCCAACATGTTGTTAGCAAAAATTTCCTTTCAAACTTCGAAACTTCGGGCAGACAAGATGGCGTGCCATGCGCGTCACGGTCATCTTCTTCCTCAACGTCGAGACTTCCTCGTTCTAGGCGGCACCTGCAACTGATCGTCACCAGACCTGACGTAAGACAGGCCGTCGTGTGTCGTCGTATCGTCTAATGCTAATGAAGTTATTTGCTTTGATCAAGGTATGGAGGAAAAAAAACATACACACACAATTCCAGCGGCATTGATTTGATGCAAAATTTTATTTTTTTTTGTGTTTGCAAAAAAAAATATGCACGATTTAAAGGATTGTTTGCGTTGAAATAGTTGTGCCTTGAAGCAGGATTTGCTTTGATAATGCGTGTTATCAAATGCTCTTTCCATAACATGCGGTTAAGTCCTTCAGACTGTTTGTTTTATATTGCAACTTGAAACAAGAATTCCATTGTTTACTAACGAATGTTTTCGGTTTTCCAAGCACCAATGCAATATCCGCTTCTATCTGCGCACATACCCAGTCCGGCCTCAATCTTTCTCAACATTTCTAGCAATCATAGTGACTGAGGTGGCATGATTTCACTACGTCTGCAATGAACCGAACCGAGCGGCGATGATTCAATGGGCGGCCAACGTTCCGGTGTCCTTGAAAGTTCACCGCTGCTGGGCACTCTTCGATCGACTCGTTTTCACCAGCCTGCACGCACCCGCGTACCGAATGGAAAGCCCGCTGGCTTACCGGTCCGCCACCGGTTCGGGGGTTTTTTTTCCCCCGCTTTTCGAAAGCTTCTCTGGCCTCGGATCGGACTCTTACGGGGCAAAAGCTAGCTTCCATAAACGAAAGCAGCTGCGGCAGCAGTTACACACAAAGTGGACGAAGCTGAAGATTGATTCCAACCACCGTCTCCGACGGTTTTTCATTCATCCCAGTGGCGCAGCACGCATCGGTCCGAATGGCGGAAGTGCTTTCCGTAGCGTTTATTTTTGGTGGTCAACGATCGTCGCTGTATCGATCATACACAGCGCGCGGGCGCGTGCGCATGACGGGGAAAAAGGGGATTGGCCTGTTTGGTCATTGCGTGATAATACGCTTACGATTACGCAGTCCATCGATGGCTATTTCGAAACGTCCAGTGAAGCTGCAGAGGATGAGTGGCTTACACATGGAATTAGCATAACGTGACCTTCTCTCCCGGGAAGTTCGTCGGGGGAATGCGCAAAGGAAACCGTTTCGGTAGACACTCACACATAAAAGCGTCTCGAGGGAAAAACGATTTGTGTCAAATTGAGCTCAAATGAGGCCAATATCATCAGTCTGTTTAGCGGCTATTACGGATGCTCTTGAATTGAGAAACGACGCAAATTTAATGTTAGTTAGTGCACAAATTCCCTTTTTAAGTGTCACTAGCGTGCACTCGTCTAAGGGGCAAACGTCAACACATTTAATCACCCCAAAAAAGCTTTAATTCCTTTCACCACGGACTGGTTGTAGCTTTCAAGAGAGGGCCGCCAAAAGAAAGAGCAAAAACCTATCCTAGACCTAGTTGAGACGAATCGGTCGGGTAAAGTTTTCGCTAACTATCAAGCGTCATTCGCCGGTCGTTAAAATTCCTTCTCGTATCCGCAAGTCCCGCGACACACGGCAAACATCAAGTGATCCATCAGAAGGATCAAACCACCAAGCGACATCACTGCAACACGTTGCGCTTGTACCACTCTGTTGGAAGAGTTAGATCAAGGCTAGATGTGCAATTACAATTAGTCAGCCGATGGTTCGCATTTTATCGCACACAACACCACCCGGCCACGGTTTTGTCCGGTTTTTTCCATTCAAAATGGTCTGCTAGGGGGGAAAAAATAGAGAGGGAGACATCACACACGCAGTAATCAAGTACCATTCGACTCGTTACCTTTTGGTTTTGGACTTTGCCGACCCAGAAGCGCATCGAATGTAACTGGCGGAACAAACAAAGCGTGCAGCGCAGCACTAACGAAACAAATGAGTTTCGGTTGCAATCAGTATCTCTTCCAGCAATTTGTGTGCATTGAGCAACAATCTTATGATGCATCGGATGTGTTACTTTCCTGTAGCACTATTTTAGTATTTTAGTTGAACACTTCTCTTCCATATGTTTAATAATATTATTTTCTATTTTTCCTCCATTTCTTGCACCTTTCAGCGGCAGTGAGACCAGTGTGGCAACGATCGACGATGGAGGGACGATGTGGAGCAGACAGCAGAATGCCGTCTCCGTGCGGCATGCGTTCAAATCGTACGGCACCAAGAAGAAACCAAATCAAGTTCTATCGAATCTTAACATGACAGTAGCCAAAGGAACTATGTAAGTATTGCTTTTTGTACCCATCACGCTGATTAGAGTTGAATTCTTGGGAATAAAACGGTTCGACATGATCTTGCACTTTATTGCGTAATGAGAATGACTCATTAGGCTGAGCGGAAAGCGTTTATATATTAATCATTTGCCAAATAACTCCACGTTTTTTGTTAAAAGTTTTTAAAGACCTTTTGTCATATTCATTAGATATTTGAATTTGGAGAATTACTTTGAACTATGGAAGATATTGCGTGATGCTTTGTTTGCAAACAAAAGGCATGTTGTGATGGCTTTCTTTCAACAAATCCATCCTTATTCATCCACCATCGCCGATGTAATTAAAAGATCACCCTACACGACCACCCCTCTAATAGGAAACTCATTAAACTTCGCTTTATGATTTTATTTGATTTTGGTTTTATGTAATACGATCAATTTTGTGTTTTTTTTTTGGCAATCTTGTTTGCAAAAAAAAATTAATTTACACCCATCTTATTATTAGCTATTTGATGTGTGTTCCGTGTTTGCCGTACGGAAAAGATACGCCATAAAGGTGGAGAGTGTGATTATAACCAAACTCCAGACTGATCCGTTTCTCTCACGCGTATGCTCTTTGATTAACCTTGACTACCGGATGGTGCAAAACTACGCTTGATATTCTAAGAAATTGAAAGTACAACTTGCAGAAATTGCGATGACTGCAAACTATTTCGGGTGTTTTCGGTTTTTCCGTTTCAAATTAAAGAGCGGGAAGTTTAATCTTTTTTCAATACTCACATTCGCTTAGCTATGGCAGAAAGATGATAAAGGAAAACCACGATTCGTGCATTTGTTTCTTCCTCAACCTATCATCACAAAACAGAGCCACAGACAACGCAATGGTTGCGGCTTAAGCGAGTCTCGCATTACTTTGAACAACCGTTCCATTCCACTATCACGGAAGTAATTACGGATTGCGTTCATCTTTGCTAATCATCGGCTTTTCCTCCCTCCCGACAAAAAATAGACCTCCACAGCCATCCTCTTTTTAGCTGTCGTTTTGTCAGTTAACGCTTTTCTACACCTTTTTTTTCGTTTTGTGCACTTTGTGTTCTGGTGTTGAACCATTTGATAGACACACACGTACATTATTTTTTTCTCGCGAGTAGCATCCGCATGAAAAGACAGGCAATTTTACTCTCAATTTATTGGGACCATCATATGGTCGAAAAACAAAAGGAAATCTTCGCAACGTGTCTTTCGGTTTTGCTTACCCAAAGTGAAGCTAAATATCTGTAAAGGGTCTCGTGAGAATTAACCTTCGATCTCACTGTGTGGTGTGTGAGGTTGACGGCAGAAACAATTTCTCACCATAGCCCGAAGTAATCAACCTTTCGCCGAGGTCGAAAGTTTACCGTCCGTTCCGGTACGCTGTAATATACGAACTATCACACACAACTGCCAGCATGCGACGATGCAATGATGACTTGCTGGAGTCCAGTACGGACATACACACAGTCCGTTACGGCCGCATAGACACACGAGTAATTGTGGTTGTTACAAAAATGGGACCACCTACCAGAAATTAAACATGAAATTACTTAAAAGTAGATCAATTTAGTACAACTATATCAGAGCGGAAATTCTGTCCAATGATTAATGAAGTTAAATGTCCTTTCAAGTCAAAAGAATGTCCGTTGAACGATCAGACACGTTTCAATGCTGTCATTCCCTTGCTTCCTTTCCGTGTTTTATGATTTAATAACAATAAATCCACGGTACGAAAGTTGCATGGCCTTACCAACGTACCATCTGCGGGGCATATATTCCCCCTTTTCATATCACTTATGACACGATCGTACATTGTCTTTCCCTGCTCAAACGTACGATCGCACACAATAGTCTTGATTCGTCCGAGCGGAATCATCCAAGACATGGTGGCGTGGCGTGGCAAGGGCTTTGGGCCTGTTGAGTGTGCTTCCGCTATGTTTTCTTCACACTAGCCCGAAAGGGAACAATCACTAGCGATTCGTTGCGTATCGTCCTTGGATGTGCCGCTTCCGGAGCATTGTTCGATGGTTGCACATTGAAGACACGTTCAGCAAATTATCAAAAGCTTCACATGTCCCAAATGTTGTTCCAAAATGTTTAAAGGTCAAGGCAAATATTAGAACCCTTTTCTGGCAAAACAATCCTACGCGGGAATGTGTGGCCATGTGTTCCAAAAATTGTATCCATGTGTGAGGAGTCCACCACAGGAGTATTAGATCGTGATACTGAAAGATAAAGGACTGTTACTCACAAGCAAAGCATTAATTATCATACAATTGTGCACATCTATTCAACATCAGCTCAACAATGCTCTTTTAATCTTCACTAGTAACGAACAAAGCCATTCGATACGAAATGAGCATTGTTTGGTATACTCCTCTGGAAGGATCGCTTCCTGTTAGATGATCTCCATACAGGTACACATAAGACAAGTGCATCTATTCGATGCATCTCAAGTTGCACAATATTGCAACACCGACTGCCAGTGACGGGCAGATTGATGGTGTTTCATTTGCAAAACGCTACTCATTACGTACTCAGTGGACTCCGCTGCGCCGGTAGAATCTTTTTACCTACACATTAACCGTCGTCATATCACCCCAGCAGCCGAACAGGAATTTAACAGATCGTATAATGGTGTAGAGAACAAGAACCACTCGCTTTGCGATGGCAATGATTATTTATTTCGTTGCCTTAAGCAGTCGTCAGCGGAGGCCATCTAACGCAAATGGGCATCCCGAACGGTCCAAAGGCGTACATAAATCGTTGGCACGTGATCGGAATGGATTCGGTGAACGCTTGGGAGGATCGCGCATTGTTTAGTTACCTTCATGTGTGTGATGGTTCTTGTTGGTCGTTCGTACGGTGGAACAAAACCGTGAAAACAATTAGCTTGGTGTACCATAAAGCTTCCGAGTATTGATCGTAATGAAACGGAATTATCTAGGTAGATGGGAACGGACGGGATGAATATTCAATATGGGCGTACCATTTAATATGCTTCAACTGATGCCTTGTCTAACGCACTTCTTCATCTTCACTCCTCCAGTTATGGACTTTTAGGAGCATCCGGATGCGGTAAAACGACACTTCTATCATGCATAGTAGGCAGAAAGCGACTAAACTCAGGAGAAATATGGGTTCTTGGAGGAAAACCGGGAACGAAGGGTAAGTGGAGAAGCGTTCTAGACCATGATGACTCATGATCTTCCATCTAACTCATCGATTCATTCCCTGACCAGGATCTGGAGTTCCCGGAGCCCGCGTAGGTTATATGCCACAGGAGATAGCTTTATATGGCGAATTCTCGATCCGCGAGACGATGATGTACTTCGGCTGGATCTTTGGCATGCACACGTCAGAGATCGTCGAGCGGTTACAGTTTTTGCTCAATTTTCTCGATTTGCCATCGGAGTCTCGGTTGGTGAAGAATTTGAGGTAAGGCTGTATAGCATAGGACAGTTGGAAGAATCAGTTCTAATCGTGCGCATTGACTCCTTACAGCGGTGGTCAACAGCGTCGTGTTTCGTTCGCCGTCGCCCTGATGCATGATCCCGAGCTGCTCATTCTCGATGAACCAACTGTCGGTGTGGATCCACTACTTAGACAAAGTATATGGAATCATCTCGTACACATCACCAAGGCCGGCCAGAAAACCGTCATCATTACGACGCATTACATCGAAGAAGCCCGACAAGCGCACACGGTATGTTTTGGAGGGCCTATTCGTCTGTGTTAAGCCACTTCTCACCAACCTCGTTCCTTGTTTGCAGATTGGTCTTATGCGATCCGGTCGACTGTTGGCAGAGGAATCACCCAGCTGTCTGCTGTCGATGTACCGCTGCAGCAGCCTGGAAGATGTCTTCCTCAAGCTGTCACGCAAACAGGGTCAAGCTAATGTTGCACCAGCTGAGCTGAACATCAGGTAAGTCAGGCACGTCCTGTTCACTGGAGTTGAATAACCTAACCGGAGATCGTTTATCGTGCAGCAACAACATATCACTGTCGGCGCTAGCATTTGGCAACAAAAAGGACAACCCAGTCTACGTCAGCCAGGAAAGTGGAGTCGTCGGACTAAACTTCCACCAGAGCAAGGAAGTACTCATCAGTGACAGTAACGGATCCACCATTGCTGTAAGTATCTTCAACCTAGCGATTTCAATAGGGGTAAAATCGTAATCTTCCAAATTATCTCTCCAGATAAACGGACTCAATGGGTCAGCGCCCGGTGCGATCAGTCAAGCAGTCGAATGCGATAACTGTACCGAATGTTCGGGTTGTTCCAATGTAAGTTTCCAACGATCCCAGTTCTCAGATTTGAGTGTTTTTTGCTAACTTTTGGAAATCTTTTATTTTCTCTAATCCCCAAAGTTCACATCGAAGGGAAAAATCCGCGCATTGCTCGTGAAAAACTTCCTGCGCATGTGGCGAAACGTGGGCGTGATGCTGTTCATCTTTGCGCTGCCGGTAATGCAGGTGATCCTGTTCTGTTTGGCAATCGGGCGAGATCCAACCAACCTGAAGATGGCCATCGTAAACGGTGAGATGAACTCGACCATCGGTGCGGACTGTGCGTTCGACCCCGGGTGCAGCTTTACCAACCTGTCCTGTCGATACCTGAGCCACCTGAACACTACGATCGTGAAGGAGTACTACACGGATCTCGATTCGGCGCTCGGTGCGGTACGCGACGGCAATGCCTGGGGAGCTCTATACTTCACGGACAACTTCACGGATGCACTCGTGGCACGTATTGCGCTCGGTAAGTGTTTGGCAGTAAAGGTGCGATAACCGAACACAACAATAATGTTATTTTTCTTCAATTCCTTGCAGGACGTGATGCGGACGACGAAACGTTGGATCAATCGGAGATTCGCGTGTGGCTTGACATGTCTAACCAGCAAATCGGTATCATGCTCAACCGGGACCTGCAGGTCGCGTATCGGGAGTTTGCCCAGCAGCTGCTCCGAGTGTGCGACAACAATCCGAAGCTTGGCGATGTACCGATTCAGTTCAAGGCTCCGATCTACGGTACCAATGATCCATCGTTTACGGATTTCGTCGCGCCAGGAGTCATTTTGACGTATGTGTGCTCGATCACCAAGGCATTCCTGTAAAGGGGTTTCCATTAATTTCCCATTTTCTTTTCCTCCCCAGTATCGTGTTCTTCCTGGCAGTGGCGCTGACCTCTTCAGCGCTGATCATCGAACGTACCGAGGGTTTGCTTGATCGGTCGTGGGTGGCCGGTGTGACACCGACCGAAATTTTGTTCTCGCACGTCGTCACACAGTTTGTGGTAATGTGCGGCCAAACAGCGCTGGTACTGATCTTCATGATCGTGGTGTTCGGTGTAACGAACAATGGGGAGATTGGTTGGATCGTTGTGCTAACCATTCTCCAGGGTCTGTGCGGTATGTGCTTCGGGTTTGTTATTTCGGCAATCTGTGAGCTCGAACGTAACGCCATCCAGCTCGCGCTGGGATCCTTCTATCCCACGCTGCTCCTTTCCGGTGTGATCTGGCCGATCGAAGGTATGCCGCTGGTGCTGCGATACGTTTCGCTCTGTCTGCCACTAACCCTGGCCACGACGTCCCTGCGCTCGATACTGGCCCGTGGCTGGAGCATAATGGAACCGGACGTGTATATGGGCTTCGTGTCCACGATTGCCTGGATTGCGCTGTTCCTTGTCATCACGATGCTGGTGCTTAAGTTTAAGCGAGGCTAAACCGTTGACCGGGGACAGAGGATGTATTTTCATTTCCACCTTCGGGTATTCTCGTTTTCACTGTGACTACGCTTGAACGTCACCCTTTGCTGATGCAACGTACCTTTGGCCGGGTATTATCGGCATTATCGTTATGATCCAAAAAATAACAGCGTATGATCGTGCATGTATGGGACGGGGAAGACTACAGAACGGGACGCGTAGCATCACGAACGCGTGGTGCTGTACATGAAACATACGCAAACACCCACACACAAACATACACATTACAATTTGCTCAATCTTATGTCTTAAACTCTCGTCTATCACTTTCTAATCGCCTTTCGACACTAGCTTACTACTATGGTACTATGCTTTTGTTCCCTTTACGATACAATTTATGTTAGTAAGAAATTCCAGTTACCCGTAGGATCGCTCACAGCGAGGGAGCTTTTGGTCTGAATTCTGCTCTATTTGTTGTGTGCGTGTGTTTGAAACCACACTCGCCAAACGAGCCCAGAACACAGAAGCACGGGCGAGCTTTACCATAACAGAACGCTTGCAGGATAGTGGCAGGACTGGAATATTCTAATCGAACGTTCGACCGGCAAGCTGTCTTTTGGCTGTCGGGCGGCCAAATAAGAGATAATGGATTATGTAACGAACCATCGCCCGACAATTTTAGCATGAACGTTGATGGGAGTGATCGAGTGAAGCGTGCGTGTTGTTTTACGTGGGGGGCATGTGTTGCGTGCGAATGTATGTACGGGGTAATAACAGCTTGAAGAAGAAGAAGAAGAAAATACGTGTTCGTGTGGCTATATTGTATGAGTAATATGGGTGGGGGTATTTTTTTTTTGTGCAACGAAAAGGGAGAAAGTGACAAACAAACATAGCAACATACAAACAAAACAAACTAATAAACAAATGAAGAAAAAACACACACACACACAAACAAAAAAAACTTATACACGAACGCGTCAATGTGAACTGTGATTGTAAAGCAATGAGCAAAAGCTATTTTTTATTATAAATATGTATCATCATACCAGAGTATTTTGTATTAATCTAATGGTGTAATAATGGAAGATCCAAACAATTGGTTTACGCATGCATGCACACACATAAACACACACACAATCATACAAACAGTGTTCTGGTCACAAAACCGACAAAAACTAGCAGAAAGATCACCAGCTTTTGATCAGTTAGTATAGCTATATACAACTGGATCTTTTAAATCAGTACAGAAGATGGTTAGCAGACAAATCAGTTCAATTTACACATATTATAAATTCATTACACAAAAAAACGGTGTGCCGTTGGAACCGTTGTCACTTGGAATGTAATTTATGTTTTCGATTCATAACACGTGTCCGTATGTGGTACACTATGGACAGAACTGTGCATGCATATATACATACATATACATATATCTATTATTCCCGAAATCTGTGTCTATCAGGCTTACGGTTAGACGCATTAGTATTCTCTTTATCCCTTTTCGTCCGATAATACTGTAAGGAGTTGGCATAGTTATGTTTTTTCTTTAAATTTACCCATTATATGTGTGTGAAGGTCAATGGTCAAACAAGCGATGACACATAATTAGGTTCAAATCCTTGCTACACCTGGATGCCTGTTGCTATATACGTCAGCCTAATTCGCGTTCAATGTGTGCACCAAAAATAGAGAAAAACAAACACACACATTCAGCTGCGTGTCCCTGGTCTGTGTACATCTGGAATGGGTTTACCTATCTGCAGCAACTATCTGGTCGCTTGTTGGAGGAGCATCGGACATTGGCGTGCTTTTTGTCGTTAGTATAAAATTGTACTTCGCAAACTCTACACACCTGCAGCGCAAACATGGCGAATACTCTTGTTGGTAGCGGGAGAAAAATGCGCCATTCGCCATTGTGCCAACAGGGGGGATGGTACGGCCAAAAGGACGTAGACAACAAAAGACGCATACATCTACATATGTTTACATTATATGGGGGAAAACATGGAACAAGGAAAACCACGAACATAAAACACGGACAACGAACTAATATTAAACTTATTTTGTAGTACGTTTCATATCCAACTGAATTCCAGCGCTGTTAATGTGCGGTTTAAGTGTGTGGTGTTGCTTGATTCGCTGCCGGCATACGACCACACACAGTATCAAGGGGATTGGGTTAGCAAAAGGAAGATAAAAAGTGAATAAACGCAGCGAACTCTCGCTTACACAAGGGAGGGTAAACATTGTTTGAATTAACGTAAGAATAGAGAGGCAATAGAAGAAAAAAACCAACACCCCCATCAGCGGTGAATTAATGTATCTGTGGAGGAACATAAAAAAACAGAATGTCAATAATATTAAACATAAAACCGAAAACGTCTAAGCGTGTGTTTATTTATCCTGATGACAAAATCAGTAATCGATCAAAAAAGAACTAATAACAGAACTAGACTCTACCAATCAACACATTGTAGTTGATTCAAGTAAGAAAATTAAATGAAAATCTTATATCCCATTCACTATTCACACGGTTATTTACACGTTAAAGTGGATCACATAGAGGAAGATGTTTTAATTCAAAATGTATTTGATATCATCATTTGATCAAATCAATAATTAAAAAATAAACTTTCTTTACTGCTGGATGAGATAGCCAATAAAGTTTTGGAAAGAATCTATTTCGGGTCAGAAAGAAACAAAAGGTCCACTGTTTTCATGTCTGCTGTTAAATCTCATTCGAGTCTCATTCGTGCAGTTAAGCAAAAGAAAGAAAGTTTAATGTTACAAAAATGAATGGTTTTATTGCGTTGATTTAAAATACTTAATTACTAAAATTGCAATAGAAGTATGAAATTCGAGCAGATTGAGCCAATATTTCAACCACTCGTGCTAACTTAGCCATACACAGAACCATTCGAGCAGCTCCAGACAGCAGCGTTGCTCGAATGATTTTTTGTAGTAATGGTTTTATTTGTAATATCCCAAATTCTGCAACTCACTAGTGAATGGTGAAGTTTTACAAAGAAAACTACTAGAATGGGTAAATTAACAGATCGCTTCATGGCTTCCATGCCTCAAGTGCTTAATTTACCCCTCAAATATCGGGTAAATTAAGGGAAAAACTAAAGGTAAATTAACAGTATTTAATTTACCCATTTGATGAGTTTCACATTGGTGTTTCGCCAGGTGGTGATTTTTCCTTAATTTACTGTATAATTGTAAGGTTAATAAATCGGTAAATTCGGGAAAAACTTTTCACGTAGCATACACTACAACCTGTATAAATGTTGAGAATCTTGGAGCAAATTTTCGATGTATAGAAATGAGAGAAAACATTTTTATTTCATCGACACCTTCCATGAAGCCATCGAGCTGTGTTTGCAACTGACGAGCAAATAGTATTGTTTTACGCAGATAACTGCTCGATTGGTTAAACTAGCAGTTCACTCTTGGATGACTTTTTTGCTGCTTGGGTTGTAACAATAAACTGTTTCTTTGTATAGATGGCGCTAGCAAGCGTTGAGAGATAAATTCTCATTACTTTCTACTAGAGCCTCTTGCGGCTTTAGCAAACTATACGCATTGTTGAAATAAAACATTAAATCGTTTAACATTTTATTATTTGATATGACTAATACAAAAATATTGTTATATTTTGAACGCCACAAAATAATATCATGCAACCAATTTAAATTCATTTAATATTCTTCATAGTGTCTAGATATTGTTTCAATATTCGTAAGAAGCTCGTTTCAAACATTCAGCCCAATTCAGTGTATCGATTTGCGCATGATCCTTATGATATTTTTTGTTGAACTCTTGGGAGGCAAACAAAAAACCATTCCACATGCTATATTATCCAAGTTCTGACGCCATTACGATCCTCCATGCCACATTCCCATTCTACCCCCAAACCCGCGTTTAGGAGCGAGTAGAATGGTGTATCATTATCGAGCGAACAAGGGTCGAAATTCTATTACTGGCTGCCGCTTACAACCTCCGGCTTCATGTACAACTGACACTGGCGTATTGTTTCTCTCGCCCCTTGTGCGCAGCATGGTACCATAATGTGAACACGAAGCGAGTCAAGGGGATTATTAATATTCATACATTTCATCCCATTGAGGTTCCGATTGAATACGGCAAAATGTGATACGCATCGTTAGCACACACGCATCCATTCACCGTATACACAGCAGCAATGGCAGATAGATGCTATGTACGAAACGAAGAGGAAACGTTGTCGCCCGGCTGGTGGTCGCGAAGGGCGAGAGTGTTGATTTTTCGTTTTCCTTCTCGTACCGATAAATTGTAACACGATAACGAAACGCGATGACGTGTGGAGTTTCCCGAACGTCAAGCACGGTCCCATGCAGCTCTACCACCATTTTGTGACAACTGTTACGTGGTGGAGAGAATCACAGGGAATGCAATATTTTGAAAGGGAGAATTTAAAGGTACCATCTGTAAAACATTTCTTTCAGTAATTGCTTAAAATGATTTTGAAGCATTAAACTCCTCCATTAAACTCCATTAACTTTCCTAAAATAGGAAAAAACCATTTTTTTTCCTATTTCCTACTATTTATTATTAAAAGGATAGTTCGCAGTAATACGACAATACGGCAAAGCGTCGTCATAATTAAATAATAATAAGTTCGCAGTAATACAAATTTTAAATGATGCATATGGAAAATTATTCTTTTACTTGTATTAAAATGTAAATCAAAACTTCGTCCAAATTCATGCGTACCTTAAAAGAAAATATCAGGGAGATGTAAATTTCTTAGCTAAATTATTGCAAAAGTAATTTTTTAAAGATATTAGTTAAATTAGTAACTGTTAAAATTTGAAATAGATGATTTCTAAATTGTTTGTTTTTATCAGATCATAGCGAAAATAGTACACGAAAAAGAACTTTTACTTTTCAAATAATCAATTAATATTGTTCCATGTATGAATGGCTCTAAAATATTGATACAGTTAACTCTATTATTATTAAATGGGAAAAAACAGTAATTCCTATTTGACTCTTTATCTCGTGTGAGCTATTCTTGTGAAGAAAATTAATGTAAGCTTGGATATATCATTTATTATAATTTAATATCTCTCAGATACCAATACTACATTATCCTCCAACATTCCAACTATCAAACCCGACAGTTGTTCTCCCATTCGTAGGATAAAATGTTTCATTTGGCTAGTGAAACCATACACCAAGCAGCACTAACCATGTGGCTTTGGATAATCGTTTCGAATTCGTTCGCAAGCAACATTCCCGTCGCGAAGCAGAACGAACGACGACGCCATACCGTCCGTGTACCATCCAACGTTGTCCATTAGACGGTCAGGTAATAGCGAAAATGCACAAACAAACATAAACAATGGGAATTCCTGGTCCAAATTGCTAACCATCTAAACGGTGCTTTACCCAAACATGGCATTGATTTTAAGCAATTTTAAACCAAACGGCAAAAAACGGGCTTCCCTTTTTCCCGCTCCATGCCGTCGGGCGCAGTTGGAGCGGTTGGGACAGAAGTGGGAAAAAAAACAAAAACCACATTCTTCTTCATTACGCGAATCGCTAGGAAGGATGCGAAATGAACTTGAAAGGTAGCACTCGGATGACTCGACACGTTTGCGCCCACCGTCCCCGAACGATCACCGATCACGGATGGCGCAGGCAGGACCGATTGCACACGATCGTTTAACTCTGCTCGTCGAAATGCTAGATGAAATCAGAATAATCTTCGAAACAGGACGAAACAAAAGGAACGGCCCATCTATTAGGCTGCAATGGTGGTCTGGCGTCGGCGATTCGCAGGGTTGGAGGGATTTTTGAACCACTTTCCCGAGGCCCATCGCATCACCCAGCCCTGGCAGAACTCTCACATTACAGTCTTTTCCCAATTTTTTTTCTTTCTGTGCCACGATTAACGGTTTCGTATGATTGCTGTTTGGCTTAATTGTAAAATTACGGTGGTACACGCTTCTCGTGTTTGCTTGTTTGTTTTTTTTCTCCTTCTTTTTTTGTTGTACCTTCTTCGATTAGCAGCGTTCGGAATGGGAAGAGTGTAGGAATCGAACCTATGAATGGATAATTTGAAAGAATTACCAAAATGGATGGGTCTACAGTTGCCATTTACTGGGCAGTTCGTTTGGCTAGTTCCAACATTCTTCGATGGCGAGACGATAGGGCTGTTTACGATGCAGATAGTTTTAGCTAATCGATTTAGTGTTGTTCTATTTAGCCCTTTTCTTCATCTGTTGCATTGTACATTGAGAAACAATACGGCGGAATGTCGTCATCACCACGAAAAAAAAAAGAATTAAACATTGAAACCCCTATTGTTGTATTAAACTATTAGCGTAAATCAGGTAAACAAAACTAAAAAAGGATGCAAAACAAAGCTATCAATAGATCAGTATATGCAACTTAAAGAGATTTTAGAAACTCAAATAAAACAATTCGCACTCTTGAAACAATATAAATTTGGAAAGGAAATGTCACCAAACCAATGTTACTTATTTTTAACAACATTAAATTATGTTAACTCCTTTAACTTTTTCTTTGTCAAATCTGCTTGAGTTTTATGTAACTAAATTGTGCGTTAAACGAATATTTTTTTAATAAAATCACTTATTATGTATTTATTTTATATTAGTTCTTATATAAGGAATTTAGTTTCAGGATGAAATGAATATATAAATTTCATGTTAGGTTGGAAAACGAAATCATTTATTTTATAAAATGTGTATTTAGCAACACAAACAATTCATACATAAAAAAACTAAAAATCTTTGAAAAACATGTATGGTGCAATAATCCCATTACATAAAGCATGGAAATGGTATAAAAACAGGCATGTAGTAATCTATTCATTATTTTAAAGAAATTGGTGCAAACGCAAGTGAAAAAACATAGAAAGTGAATAGTGAACGCTTCAAATTACACTCGTTTACATTACAACTTACGCAAGTGCAGGGACTTGACGAAATACGGAAACATGAAATTTTCATTCGTTTCAACCAAAGTGGAAATGTGTATAGCTGTGGGTACATGGCTTGAAAAATCGTTTGCACAAAAGTGAATATGGCTCACAAACCAATTGCTTTGAATATGTATCCTTTAAATATTCCAAATTATTGTGGTCCGCAATAAACATTTCCAGAAGCTGCTTCTTTCAAGTCTGAAGTTCTTGTAGCGTCATCAGTGAATTCTGACATTGAACTTTGTAAGTCTGCTAAAATAGTGTCCATAACTTAAGCTTCTGGAAAAAATAGTATACGCATGATATCTCAAGTTACGTTAAACTATGATAGTAAAGACGCTTTCATTTGAAATTTGCTATTTATCATCTACTATAGTATTTTAAAGTAAAGTTCGTAGATACTATTCAAAAATTAATGGAAATATCAGCTGAATTGTTTCGTACAATGGGAGGCTATTTTGTATCTTTGTGAAATCTTTATTACTATACGGCTTAAATACATAATTTAGAAAATATATATATGCGTTAAATAAAGAATGTCAACTCATAAGTTTTAGTACAATAGATCTAGAGCCTTTTATTTCATTTAACGATTTATTCCAATTTATAAAATTGATCCTCTGGTTTTCTACAACAATAAAAAAATATTAAAATTCTGTAGGTATTTGAACAACCTCATTCGAGAGAAAGATCGATAAAATGAATAACACTTTGTTCTTGTTCACCTTAAACAAAAGAAGCCACCGAGCGTGAATCATACGAAGGGCATAAACGCCTTCAAGAAAGCAATTTCCAAGACGATGAATAAGCGATGCGAAACAAATACAACACACAAAGTCCTTCCACCCATACCAACGTACCGATCGAGCCGATTTATCAGCCTCGTTTCGTTACGATGGGCCCACCCAACCCAATGTACGTTGCTCCCGGTGCCACCCCGATCCACACCCGACAGGCACAATGCATTCAAATGCTCAAATTGAATGTTTTGACAGACAAGTCGTCCGTTTTACTGACGAATTAAATTCTCCTGCCCTGCGTCCGCCGGGCCGGCCCCGTATCCACATGCACACACACACACCGTCTGACAGACTGGCGTAGGATCGCCTTTTGACATTTGCAGCCAGTCAGCTAAATTACATCTCATGAAACATTTTCATCACCATCAAAACCACTACTCCACTTGACGGTGCCGGTTGCTTCCTCTTGTCGAGAAGCAAATAAAAAAAAAGACGGATAAGGAAAACCCAACAACCGGTTCCAGTGTTGATGAGCACCAGATTAATGCAGCAGCAGCAACCGACACTGGGACAGCCGGCAGCTGGCCCGGTGAAGGTGTGCGGACGCTTCTCAATGCCAACAGCAGAAAACACGAGCCACTTAACACGAGTTCACCCTTCCGTGCACATCCTCGACGACCCCCCTATCCTCACCCGGATGGTTTGTCCACTCGAAACGCCTCGGATAACCACCTACATCTTACTCACTCCTCCCTACCCGGACACGGTCCAGCACGGCGTCCACTGGGTCCACGTTCCGGCTCCGGATGCTCCGGGTGGCGAGCGCTTGTTTAAAGTGTTTAATTCTACGGCCATCGTCATCGGACATGACACAGCACAAGCACACCCGGGCTGACGCTTACGACCCGGGGACGGAGATGACCGGAAAAACTGTCGGCTACCTCAATATCCCCCCAAACCAACCCTCTCGTTCGGTTTCTTCACCCCAACTTCAAGCCTTATCTGTCTCTTTCGCCCTGTTTAATGCTAACCAGGCGCCGGACAACCAGTTGGCCAGTTTCGATGTGTGTTTGTAGATGGCCCCGGCTGTCGTGCCGGTACAGTTTTGTATCAGGAGACAACTAGCATAAATAATAATAGAAATAATCACAATGGTCATGGACCATGGTAGAGCTAATAGAGAGAAACACGCACGAACCATACGGTAAGGAGTGAAATTAAGGAAAAAGGTTGTAAAAAAAAAGAGAAAGAGTGTAGCAAAGAGGTGAAAACTGGACAAAATTACAGCACAACGTAACAACGAAATGGACAACAGGAGAAAAGAAAAGCAAACAAGAGCACCAATCGTAAATGGAAACCGTGAAGTGGAAACCGAAATGGAAAGTGCACGTGCTCGGTGTTTCGTGTTCTAAGAAGCATGATTTTATCGTTGGCTGATGCCAATTAAGTTGTTATAGGGTGAACATTCCATATTTGGATGGTTTGTGTTTTGTGTCATGGTGTTTGTATATCTTGGTTTTTCCTGTGTTAATGTTTGTTTTCGTTTTGTTCGATCATGGTTGATCTCTGTTTATTTAATGTAAAGCTTTTGTTTTGACTTTTGTATCTTGATCTTTTGTTTGATTTGTTACAGTAATTGTATTGCTTTCTTCCCTTCATTAATTTATATACTTACTGAGTCTAAAATGGCACAGAAAGAAGTTGTTAAGTGTAGAATATTCCCTGTTTAGATGGTTTGTGTTTTGTGTGATTGTGTCTGTATATCTTGTTTTTCATGTGTTATTTGCTTTCGTTTAATTTCATCATGTTTTTGTTATGTTTGATCTTTGTTTGTTTAATTCAAAGATTTTGTTTTGACTTCATTATCTTGATCTTTTATTAACTTTGTTACAGTAATTTTATCTTTTTCTTTTACTTATTATTTTATTTCCTATCTTAAGTGTTAACCAACAAATGTCAGTTTGCAAATGTAACAGAAAGATATGACATTTAAAAAAAATCCAAAGAGTTTTATAAAAAACAAGAAACTCACACTAATGTTTTCAACATTTTTCGTAAAACACAAACCATTTGCTGTATGTTCAGTAAGCAAAGAAATAAAGACATCCGAAAGTAAAATATCAAACAAGATATTGATCTTTTCATTTAATTTCCCCGCGTTTTACTCGGCGTATGCAAATAAATTTGTAGACCCACCATCGCTTTAGCGCTACAGCAATAGGACCAGCAGCACAGATCGATAGCGATCGGGTGCTTCCGAAAGGTGGTTTGGTTCGGAAGAGGCAGAATAAAAAAGCCAACCGTGGCCGTAGCGAATTTATGCACCGTCATTGTTGTTAACGAGGTCAATTATAGTTGATAATAAATTGGTTCTTCGTGCGAAACAGAAAATTATACGTTTGCACATTTGCAGCCACCGTCGACCATCGGCGTCCACCATGAGGGCTGTTGCATACCTACGTTTAGCTGCGTGAAGCCACCCCGTGCCACCCGGGCAGAGTGCAAGCGTAGAGTAATTGGTGAGCGAAATGATGGAAACACGCGGGCGTGCTAGAGAAATGCCGGGGAAAAATTGCTCCAACCCATTGAATGGACCGGACCCCGATTGGGAATCCGCTCACGTTGGCAGGCTCGGTTCCGTTCTGGCTTCACAGCTTGCAGCTTTCTTATTGCACCTTGCCCGTGACATACCCGTACACCAATGTGGGCTGGAGGAGGGGGGGGGGGAGGGAGAGGGAGGATGGCACTAACGATGATGACTGATCTAAAACATTGCGCACTGCGACTGCGAGTAGGTCGTCTATTTGACAGTTGGCCGGTTGCTTCCGATTCCGTTTCGGTTCCGGTTTTCGGGGGTTTTGGGCTACCAATTGCCATTCAGTACGAGCAGCCGACCGGCACGGAAAGTGTCAAAAATTATAGTCAAGTACCTGCCAATCATATATGGTGGGCACGTTGATGGAGCTCGTCCCATCGGAATTGACCGTTTGATATGAATACGGGCTGATTAAGGCTAGTGGTAAGGTTTGATCAACTGGTTGTATGGAACAGTTGGACTGGGAGGCTTTTAGTTTCATTTATAGGGTTTTTTCAGCTCAACGTGCTATAATGAAACTTTGATCACTTGCTTTATGATTACACTGCTTGTATGTTTATATGTAAGCGAGAAAAAAGGTGACATCAACTACAAGTATACGCTTTTTGTCGCTATCATTATCGTTTCAAATATGTTTATCAATTATAAAAGTAGTTATTTGAATGTGGCGATCTTCGGATGCCAGATATGGAAAGGCCAAGAACACATAAGTTTGTAGTGCCATAGAAGAAGAAGAATATCATCTTATCCGAGCAAATTCGGTACTCGATTGTGTCGATTAATCTATTTTCAAGGATGACAAGATCCTTAAATTTAAACGCCAAATATATGTTTATAATGCATAGTTTGGAGCTAAAGAGGGGATACCAACGACAACATTCATATTCAATTTGTTAAAAACCCATTTTTAAGATCAAATTCTATCTAAAAACTCCTATACAACCTAATTTGACAAAAAGTGGGTGACAATTATGAGATTGTCAAAGCCAGACATAAGTTACAAAACTTTTAAACGGTTATGCATCACGGATAATGCGTCCGCCGGTTAATCAGGCCCGAGATAATTGACGTTCTACTGCATATATCCTAACTTACTCTTTAATATCCTAACAATGGGCGAATAGTATAAGATTTCGTACTGGTCGTGTTGTGTGAAGTTTTTGAATGAGTGAACCACAAAACCTTTTAAATTTTGTCTTATAATATTGATCATATTATTGGGCATATCAGTTTGATGTTTGCATTGCACGAGATTCCAAATCTCGTGAATTTTTCAATTCATTTCTCTCGTTTCGATGGATATTTTCATTTTTCTCTAGAAGCTTATGGTTTTATTTGTTAGGTTAGTATACTAAACGGTTAGTTGTGTTGTTTTTCATTTAACTTATATTTTATATTTGCAGTAAGCAAACTATTTTTTTCCTATTTTTTCGGTTGTTCATCATTCAGTTATTTATTAATTTTTTATTCATTTATTTAATATTTCATTGATTCACTCACATGCCCTTTTCTTTTTATTTATTTATTCACACAGTACAGATCATGAAAAACCAATCTAGAAAAACTACCTTTTTTTCTTTTTCACATTTTTGCATCCTGTTGTATATTATATTATTATATTATTTTTATGCCATTATATGGCAGGCTTGGCCGCGTAAGCCCAAGGACTCCTTTATCAAGTGCTAAATAACGTTCATTTGGAAGGTAGTCGGTATTCTTCGGTATATCGGTAGCATTCTTGCTTCTGTGGGGTTTGTGTCTATTATTTGTGTAAGACTTTGGACAAAGAAAACCAACATCTTCTTCGAAAAACTTAATTATTCATTTTTATATTTATTTGCATAAAAAATGTATTTAAAATTATTTTTTTATTATTACTTAAAATATAATGCACGAATACTCTGATCTCTCTTAAAATTTCTAATATACAGTGCACAAAGTATTAAACAAAAACATGGCTAATTTTAAACATTCCGGCAAAATCTGTATAAAAACCAACCAATACAATAATGATTTTCGAACGCGAGTTCGTTACACGTTACACGAAAAACATCCTTTTTTTTTGTTTTCTTTCCTTCACCTTAGCGTTACTGCCATCCAAAGAATCCAATTTCCTCCCCGTTCTCCCAGCCTCGGTTCATCTGCAGCGGGGGAAACAGAAACACAAAACCGGGCACGTTGTCTCACAGTGGTGGCAAAAATTGAATTCCCCACGAAATAGCACACTTCGGGCGCTTACAATATATCAATATTCTGCACCAGGCGTCCGCGTTCGACGCTTTTGTTGTGTAACTTCATTCGTCGAGGGGTGCGCACACTTTCACGCAATGGGGGCGCACAAAAATGGCGTCCGATGTACGTCTCGTTTTTACCATTGGCAGTATTTTTGTAGATCCTTTTTTCTCAAAACGCCTGGCCGATATCACGAGTTTCGATTGCGAGCGTGTGTTTAACACGAAGCTGAAGGTGATTTTGTTTCTGATACTGGACGTTTTTTGTTGTGTTTCGATGAAATATGAAGATTATCTGGAAAACGTAGAAATTATAAATTTATTTTAATGGAAACTTATAAACAAAATAATGTAAAAATCGATATCAACTCCAATTCCAATCCGCCAAGTATAACACACAATCGTTGAGATTTTTATTTTAATCTTTCGCCTCGGAAAAGCGAATGAATCAATACGGCTAAAGTGACAACGATGCTGACACCAATGAAAGCGGATACAAATTGAAAATGTATTTTTAATCTAGCGACGACCTTTTCCTCCGCTAACGGAAGGGTCTTCCCGGTTCGTTCCATGTTTTTTTTCTTTCTTTCTTTTCTATTATTTCCGTTCATTGTTACCATCGCTTTAGCGAACGAATAAAGCATTAATATCAATCTCGGTCGCATCTTGCAACCATTTTTCCCCCGTCGCGCGATACCATGCGCACGCAATAAGGGAAGGAGACTATTGTGCGACAGTTTTATTCAGTTACAAAGCGAAAAAATATACTTTCCCTTGGTGCGAGGGTGTTTTACTTAAAAAAATGAAAAACAGACGTGATTTGAGGTTGCGTAAAACAACTTGTGTGTCGTCCTTTACCGATTGTGTCATCGCAGCTGTCCATTGCGTAGTGAATAATATTTATTGTAATACAATCGATAAATATTTTAACAAATGAATCACATTTTGAAACAAAAAAGAATGATATATTTTCATGATCCTTATCCGACCCGTGCTTATGCCATCGTACATAAAAAAATCCCTCTTCAAACTGACGCTCTTGTTACACCACGCCTTTGCTGTCAATTTGCCGTTCAATGGCTTCGCTTGCAACCCTCTTAAAGTTTAATAAAATTGACCGGAGTGATGTGACTGTGGCATAGTTTATTCATCGCACGAAACACTTTATCGCACTTGAGCCACCACCGATACACGATATTGACCCAAGAGCCCACCCAATCAACCCCGGATCGCCCGATCGCCAATCACTTTACGATGTGGCACTATCGACGATGTTCAACCGGCAGGAACCGTAGGCTTCCGGACGGGGCTGTACTCGAACCCACTGCTCGAACGTTGATCCTTGATAGGACAATCGATTCCCTCCGGTGGATGGCAAGCAATCACCGCGTTGGCCACTCGGGGGGGTGGCCACTTTGCGAGTCTATCGAGACTTCGGTTTCGCCCCGGGCGGCGTGTACTATCTTTGGCTGTGTATCTCTTTCCGGGAGCCATCCGTCCATCCGGGTGCTTTCATGTCACGAACACGCTGTTACGGAGAGCATCACCGGTGCACCATACATGGATACTGTTTGAAGTAGCATACTAATGAAGGACGTGGCCGCTTTTCGTTTCGGACCACGACGCAGCCGCTTTTGCGCGACGGGTTGATTGATTGATTGACGTAATATTGGAAATTGGAGGGCGCGCGAATACATTGTATTGCTGGGTGAGCGAACGACAGTTGGCAAAAGATCGCAAGAGTAAATGGAACATTTTTCTGGCAAGCTTGTTAGTAGCAGTTAAATACGAAACATATTTCAATAATCTAAAGGGATAGAATTAAGAGTAGCTATAGGTTATTAATAAGCAGCATTATTTTTAAGTACAATCCCATTATTTATTACAATGGTAGCCTTTACAGTGGCTCATATTTCTTTAACATTGTGGATTCATTATTGGAGCGTATAAGCCTGATGGATAAGAAATACGATCCTACAGTAAAATAATACTACTGGGGCTAGGATTCTATACAGATGTGTAGGATGTTCCAATATGAGTATTTATACAATATAGTATACATATTTGATAGTACGAAAAAATGTTATACAAAAAACATACAAACATATTCGATATGGCGGTATCCAATGGCGGTGTCGTAAAATATCGTAAGAAAGTATTCAGTTAAGAATATTATTAAAGCGCATTCTAACGAGCCGGGGTTTCAAAGTTTATACAGAACTGTAGAAGTTCAAAAATGTATGTTTAACACCAAATTCGCCTGTATTTTGTCGTTAAAGCAAAGAGGAAGTGTTGCATTTTTTGAGAGGCTTTTTAACGAGATATTCCTGAGATCTCAAGTTTCTCAAGATATTACAAAATACAAGTACACTAGAGTTTCTAAGTGGTAATTGATCCAAACTCCAGTTACGTTAAGGTGGCCTATACGTTTAGGTTCTTATATTTTTGTCACTTAAACTCTCTCCAATTAATACATCTAGCCTATATAATCTGAATTTATCCAATTGTTCCTGCAATAAAATAGTTAAAATATATGTGGAACAGATTATTATCACACCTGATTTTCGATCGACATAATTCTGTACCATTGACCCTATTAGCCAAATGACAATCTTTTACAACTCTTTAAAGAGCCAACATGACAATAAACCAGCTTAGGAACTATTTAAAATACAATACTCGTTGACTCACATCCTATCCTAAATATTGTCGTGTTTTATGTTCGTTGTCAATTTATTTCACTATTTATATTGTTTGTGCGATGTGCTCTTGGCTTATGTTCTCAGTTTCAACGGTCTATTGACATTATTGGGTTTTTCTGTTCCGTGCGATAAGTTAAGCGATGTTATGTAGGCTGTAAGTAGCTTATGTAAATAGTTAAATAATTAAACTATATTCGGTCTGCCAGTAATGCTTTTGAGAGTTTCGTAGGAAATCTATTTAAGTAATAAAAAAAACCACAAACCGGTCCTACTCCGCATTACCATGCCAAAAAGCGCTGCTTCCGCCGCTATTTCTATCCTTTCTCCTCATGAGTTCCATAATGTCGACCAGAATGTCGACAAACTAATTTATTATATCGACTCCTGCTATAATGGTCATCTGATCTATAACCGATGCTATATAAGATAACATACAGTGAACTTGTATCTTCTTCTTTGGCCTAACGACCTACTCGGTCATGCCTGCCATTTCTGGCTTACTAGACTTATTGATACCACATAGTTGGATAGTCAGTCCTCACTACGGGGGAACGGTCCGGATGGGATTTGAACCCCGGTCCTGCCGTATGAGACCGGCGCCGCTTATCTCCTCTGCCACCGGACCGCCCCAAACTTGTAAAAAACAGTGAACTTGTATAAAACGTTCGAATGTCAATAAATGATCAAATCCATTCTTAACAGATAAAGTTAAAAAGATATTGATAATATGTTTGAACTGGTAACCTAGTGCTGCAAATACAGTACACTAGGTTTTAAGATTAATTCGAATCTTGCTTACTAATACGGTTATATACAAAGATAAATATACCATTGGGCACCCTATCATCAATGTACATTTGAGATAAAATTAGAAGTATAGAAAATTCCATTGATTCATAGTAATCTATTTAGTTTACTTGGAAATGTCCTACAAATGTCAGAAATAAATATAATATATTTAATATATAATATGTTAACATTAGTCTTAGCTAAAGCATTATTGAATCGAAACTTATTTTTTCATTTCAATCAGCTCGATGATCATGAATCGTGTCACGTTTCGGTTGGCCGCCACATTATCGACATTGTTTGGCTGCTTTCCGTGCGATAAAGGTAAGAACATTAGCGTTAATTTGTAGGCCTACCCCGAAGTCAGACAACGAGCGCACCTAAGAACGGCACCAAAACACCTTTCCTTGTGAGTATGGCTTAATTCAATCAAACGAATTGCCCTCGCCTTTCAAAGCTGGCCGAATGAAATGAAATGAAAGATTTTCTTCATACAGCACAATGTGCACGCTGTAACGTGATTATATCGGTACGGGTTGCAAATGGGAAAAAAGGCAAATGCTTCAAATCTGAAGTTTCTTAAGAACCACAGAACGCCTCAGGGCCTCAGGGTGAGTGAATGGCGGATTTGCGGTCCATTCGGGGAACAATAGGGAACAGGGCGAGCGAAACTGGAACTGTCGTTGGTTTCGGTAGCGAATCGTTTCTGTTTTTTCATATTTTAGAGTGTCGATTCACACACATTCAGGTGCCGTATTGTGGTTTTCTTTGCTTTGTTCCTTTTAGTTCCTCTCGCTATTAGAGGCTGTGGGCGCTGCAGGACGGAACGATAACGACACCTACCGGGAGGATTATCCCGGTAGGGACAGATCGAGTTGATAAGGGAAGCATGAACAGCCACCAGAGGTCTTTTGTTGTGTTCTGTGAGGTCTACTTCACAGCGCATTGACAAACGAGAGAGTGAGTGGTTCCTTGAAGCAGAACAAATGTCCCGGTAACTTGTAATGGTTGTGTACAATTCGATTCCGGGTATTAAGGGAAAAAGACGTCCGTTGATCATTTCAGCCCGCACGTTTCGATCGTGTTTCGATCCATATTTAATGGTGAAAAGTATGTTCTTCGGAAACGCAACCATACCCTAAAATCAATTCAATCTACATCACACGTGCGTAATGCTGGGGCCGAGGTGCGTATCCTGACCGGTACAGTGTCGGTCCTTTCTCGCCATTTGAATGAAGGCACTCTGACTTCATTTTGTAAATGGAAACCATTTCCGAAACGCACGAGGTACACAATATCCAAAGCACCGGATTCACGCGTTTCTGTTCCTCGATGGTCGAACAAAGTCGGAGTCCTACTTCCATTTGCTCCTAATCGTATCACACCGTTCGGTCGCCCCTCAAACGAGGTGTGACGATGGTCTGTCGGTAGGACGAAAATATCAATGGCAGCACCAAGCAGTGATAGCGAGTGGGCCGATAAAAGTGGACGTTACGGAAGGGCGGACGGCAGCGGACTGTACATTATCCATTTGAGTCCTCTCGCTTTATCTAACCCTGACCTGCTTCACCCTCCAGTTTTACCTTCCGGTCCCCCTACGAGAAGACTGATTTCGGTGTATGAATTCGGTAATTCAATTTATGGTCCAACAAAAGGCCCTGAATCCCTGCCGGCACGAATGGCGGCGCTGTAGAGGGTTGCGGGAAAGGACCCAACCGTGATATCGGGCGGGGCTGCATGTTGCGCAGAAACGACTTGGATAATTGACATTCGTTTTCCGGTAGCGTTTCCTATTACATAAATTTGATCAATTTTCTTTCCCACTGCTCTGGGGACGATAGTGCCGGAGGAGGCAGAAGAGACGTTTATGGCCCTTGCATTGTGAGGTTGGTAATCGTTACGCAGACTTTGGTAACGCATTTTTTTCCTTTACTTTGCGGGTCGTGACACAACCCCGGCACACTCGAGCCCGGCGAATGATGGCGGCCGGGATATGGATGGAAATGGTTTCCTGCCGGGTGACGGGATATAAGTAGTGGTAGTGGTGGTGGTGGTGGTGGTGGTGGTGGTGGTGGTGGTGCTACTTGTGCCCATTCACCATTATGTCCTCCGGGCGCCATACGGGTTTGATGTTACAGCCACATACCTATCCTCTATGCCGGATTCCCGGGGGGAATGGGAATCGTTATGGTTTAGATAACGAAATTATCCTTCGCAATCGCTGCCGAGCGTTTTCCGTTTTTATGTTCGATCAACGCCCCGGAACGGGTGCGAAATTTCCCCGCGGGACAGTTTCAGTTGGCGGGCGCGATGTTTCTGGGTTTACTAAGGGTTCGTTAAGCATCTAGTATAATTAGACTAGTTTTTTTTCTTCTTCCTACATTGCACGAGTTGTAGGCAGAAAGGCGCGTGTAGTCATCGAACGAGTTTGAATGGCATTTTGGCTCTCGCGTGGCACATGTTACGGAAGGAAGCGGAACTCCTCATCGATTGCTATTTAAAGTACTTCCGGAATACGCCATTGGTTGCAGTAATATTCAATGCTAAATTATAAACCTTACGAAATTTATTGTTTATGGTTGTTGTATGATTTTATGTTTCATGCTTTTAGAATGTTCTACAACATTCAACAGCCTATTGCCTATTTTCATTCCTTCAGTTTTATCGCTTTTTTGAATCATGCAAAATAATAATAATAAGTATCGTAACTTCAACTGGTTGACTTCAAAATAAATTTTTTTATTCTTGAAGGACGGCCATATTGCTTCTTTAAAATTATTTTTAAGAAATAAAACATTAGAGATTGAACTTAAAAGAAATGAGCACTTCAAGGATATTCCAGAAAGACATTAGTTAAAATGATGTTCCACAAAGTTGTCGAGAATTTAAAAAAAAATTCATATGTTTCCACACACTATCATATTTTTTTTTTTGGTCAGTTTGAAAAAAGCTAAGGCCACTTACAATACTCCGTTGTTTTTGATGGAAATAATCATATTAAAATTCTGTAAAAATTACACGTAGTCTAAATTGTTTCCGAATTATTTAAATATATTTTTTAAACAATTTTATTTAAAGTCAAGTGAATCCTGACATGCTCTTATTTGATCCTCTACACTAAATTGTGTGTGTTTTGCATTTTATAATATTTTATGCGCACATTTTGGATCAACCTTTCATTCATTTTAAAGTTACAGAAATAAATATTCAAAATATGTACAAATATCCCTAATACAATTCCGACCACATGTGTAGGGTCTTCTGTTGAAAGCAAATGGTCTTTTCAGGAAGTAAATCGCAAGGGATGCTTCATGGTTTTCGTAAAAAAATTAGAAAATAATACAAGGTAAAACATGACAAAAAATCAGACAAACTGTATAGTAATAGGAGTTGCTAAATTTTATTTTAGTTGCTGCCTACGACCCAACTTTTGTTGTAACAGAAACGAGCATAACCGCTTCTGAAAAGTACACTTTTTAGATACAAAAGCTTAGTGGCGCAAAGTATGGCATGGCAAGGTTTAAAAAACATTGAAAAAAAATATAAAAACATACTTACATCATTCGAGCACCATTCAAACTACATGTTATTTTCACACAATTTTAATACTAAAATATGTTTCAGAAACAATGATTCTTCGCAAGTCGCCCTATGGTGCATGGTGCAATTTTCAACCTGGCCAAATAATATGTAATAACGTGCTTAAACATTTGGAAACATTTGAGGAAACATATTTTTTTATTCTCTATATAACTCTTGACAATTTTTGATAACGAATTCATGAAAGGTTTTCCATTTTGTTTTTTTGTTTTATTTAAAACAATAGCTTATGCGTTCAGGGACTGTTGAAGATATTAATTCAGATTTATGGTTCATGTGTTATATTTTGATTTTTTACCAACTATATTTTAGATAGTATCTCTTTAAACTAGTAAATAAACAACGCTAATATAATTTATCTTTGTTGACCTTAAATACCTTATAAAACATAAATGTAAAAGATCCAGTACGAGAAATCTTTGAATGATATCTATATGACTGAATTTTTCTCTAATCAAATAATGAATTTAGCCAATGTTAATGTAAAAATCAAGAACGTTTGAGCTTAAAGTTAATTTTCTTCATTACATGCAACAACACGAAGCCATATTGACGTATTGCTCTTACCCCTTGCAGAGCATCTTCCTTGTGAACCAATACACTCCGAAGAGCTGAGGTTACATTGTAACATCACGGCAACCATAACGTAATATCCGATCGTTGCTTCTGCACCAACAAGCACCGTAAGGATTCCACACCGAAGAGGTAAGAAAAACGAGAACTCTTTGACTTCTGGCAAATGGGAAGGCATCTGACGTTTCAATTTAGCCCGACTGCACGGCTCTTGAGGTCTCTCGTGCATGTCCTTACACACCGTACGCTTGAAGGAGTCCTTGAACATGTCTGCCATACTGACGAGTGGCTTAACGTACGGGAGTGGCATAGCAAGATGGATACCGAAGGGAGTAGGTGATACGGGAATTGGTGAACCTACTTCAGAACGATATGGATGCTCAATTACTGGTAGCCCGACGGAAGGATGAATGGTTCGGTATACTGTTGACTTGCACTTGACTTTTTTTGGTTATCTGAATAATAATTATCATTTTGAGTTATAAAAACGAAACATTAGAACATGTAAATGTGAATTGAATATAAGTATATCAGTACAAAATATAAGGAAGAAATTATTTTAAAATAAGTACAAGACGATTAAATGATAAAACCTTGTACATAAAAAAAAGAACAAAAAATTTTTTATAAATATTTTAAACAACAAAAAAATAAGAATACATAACAATGTTTTAGTAGAAAACATCGCAGACTAAAATCTAACAAAGCTTAATTTAACGATAGGAATAGTAGTTTTGCACTAATAAATAAATTTCGAGTTCACACCTAAATGACTTGCAACTACTTCACGGGTTAGTAGGAAAGTATCCTTCAATCGGTTTCAAATTAGTTCTAGTAACCTCTCCACCGTTGGCTTAATTTAACTAATAATTTCTTAACGCAGGCGGCAGCATCTGCATCCCTTCGGGACTCACAAAAGAAGGCGATAATTAGAGCCACGATTGTGACGATGAAGTGCCATCGTTGGCTTTCGCGTAACGATGAGCTCGTGCTGCTGTGCTGCTGTTACGGCTGAAGTGACACTAAATCAATCATTTTTAATTGTCGTTAAGACACACGCTGAGATGCTCTTCATCTCGGTTTTCTGCCATGCTAACGAGCCGTTAATTTACGTGAGAAGGTGCAGAAAATAGGTGGCTTTTTAATTTTCTTTCTATCGCCCTGGTAGGGCCGGTTTACGGTGGGATACTTTGACAAATTCGACAAGCTTCGTGCTTTAAAGTAAAAATTACATTTAGCTAAGAGTTAAGAATCCAGTCCAAAGGCACTAAAAATAGCATGCATAGTTCCCACATACCTAAAAATCCTAAGCAAAGTGCATCTGTCTTTTGGCTCGCTTGGCTATACAACAGTATCAAATTGTCAATATCGTATTACAGTATTACAATACACATGTGTCAATATTACAACTGATATCTAGGTGTGAAGGTCATATTGCAGGGGGTACGAGTAACAGACGACGGCCATTACAGTCCGTTACGCGAGGTGTGATTGAAAAATGGTGAGAAAACAAGAGAGGGAACGCCACTCGAACGAAAATGGCGACATACCGAAAACTGGGCGTGGTTTAACAATGTGAACGGAAATCCCTACATAAAATATAGTTCGTACAATAGTGCAACAGTTAGCCAGCAGATGGCGCGCACATTGGCACAGAGAATGTTATTTGAATGTCGGTCTAGATGGCGTTTAGTTACTGCGAGTTTGTTTTCCAGTAAAGTTTCCTTTTGCGATGCATACTACACTTTTTTAATGAAATTAATAAAATAAACACGAAAATGCAGAGCCTTTTTTATTGACCACACTTAGAAATGAGAATGAAGGGTGATAATGAAGGGAGTAGCTGAAATGTAGCACATATTATTTTTATGTGGTTACTTACAAAATAATTCGTGAACGTTTTTCTGGATTCTGGACCTTGGAAAATCTCCTTTCGTCTAAATATTATCCTTTGAAATTAAATTACAAATTCTTTAGATAGTTACCCGGTGTATGAGTCTCCTGCAGCAGGCGCCAGATAAGTAAAATAAATGAGTAAGTAATTGATTACCCTTAGTGAATTTAAATTGGGTAAGAAGATGTATCATTTTATGCATATCATATTAATAAAATACTATGTCACAATGACTTAACGTTGGGAATTAACGTTCAAAATATTTTTTGCTTTCTTTGCTTTGATTTAAGAATTTTGGATATTATTCTAATTTGTCTGAATAACATTTCTTGTTAATAATGTTGATGTTTGATTATAGTCATTTATTCCTTGTATTTGACAAGAGCGTTTTTGTTTGTGACCACTTCCACTTGGTGCGGTCCGGTGGCCGAGGCGATAACGGCGCTGGTCTCACACGGCAAGACCGGGGTTCAAATCCCATCCGGACCGTTCCCCCGTAGTGAGGACTGACGACTATCCAACTACGTGGTATTAACAAGTCTCGTAAGCCAGCAATGGCAGGCATGACCGAATAGGTCGTTACGCCAAAGAAGAAGAAGAAGAAGACCACTTCCAGCATAGGAATCAAGATCATAGAGACATATTGCAACAAAACGAGAGACGAATTGCATGAAAATTGATAGTTCTTTTATATTCAATAACATCTTATCCAGGGATAAGCTCGGATAAATATAAATGATATATCACTAAATGTTTCAATCAACCGTTTTTATTGAAAGAATTATTAATAAGACCCTTCAAAATAGAAAAGTAAAAATAATCGACAAAAGCTGCAATCACGTATATGTCTTTAACAATGAATAATCATTGCAATATTATCTCAAGAAGAAAAGCGTTCGGGAAATTACCCACAGACAAAGATATTGTGGTTTGTTCAAATAAACACAGTTGAATGTATCGAACCGAGACCGCCGACAGAGTCTATTTGAAAAGGCGCATAGACACAATGATTGACGTGTGTACATGAGTAAGATCATTAGGTAACATAAACAACACCTGTCCCTTCAATGAAAAAAGTACCAGAAAAAAAACTCAAAACAGTCCTAAAATATGCAAGGGGACAGGTGAAATTGTATCCCAAAACAATCCAGCACAAACGCTCCGGTACGAACGTCTAAAGTTCTCACTCTATTCGCATACCTTTCCGGCGGAAGTCAAACTCCCACTGACAAGTCATGATCGCGCAAACGATCGCATCAAGGTTTGCGTTGCGGGGTGCACATTTTGACTGCACGATTCGTCATGGAATTTTGTGAGAAGAAAGGCGTAACCAATCGCACGAACGATTGGAGTCCGGGGGTGTTGTTGAAGCTAGATTAAGAGCACCATCATGTCTAATTTAATTGCTTCGACTGTGTAATGCTGTTGAGCTTCTGTCCAAACGATGTGATCGAATGAGCAACGAGCAAAGCTTCACACAAACAATCCTACTAATGCGACAGTTCTTCTAGCTCCTCCACAAACCTTAATTAATGCGAGCTCGTGCAGCACTCGATGTCGGTGCAAAAGTGGCGACATAAAAGAAACGACCCGGCATACAGCCCCGGTAAAACATTAATAGAGAGTTAGAGAAAAAACAGGCACTGGTACTGAAGAAGGTTTTTTTTTGCTTTGTTTTCGTGCAGGAAACAGGTTGCATGATACAGTTTTCTTTTTTTTTTTTGTGTATGTGTAGGCGCAATGCAACTCCCGGACGGGCTCCGTTTGACAAATAACGATAAATATTTCCACTTCCATTCATTCATCCCCGGTGACGACCGTTCATTAATCATTTCTCCACTGCCGAGGTACGAGGGTCCTGTTCCAACACCTTTCGTCATCACACCTTACTCTCCGCTCCATCCGGACGGACACTCCTGCCGCACAGAGCGGTATGTCCGGGGAAGTTTAATAAAATCATTCCGATTCCTCAATGGACCGCTGTTTTCTCGGTTGCAAAGCAGCGTATCAACATGCCACCGGGTGCTTTACGATTGAGACAAAAGCACAATATTAGGTTCGCAAATGACATAAAGCACACGGTTCCAGCTCGGTATTAACGGTGTGTTGCTGCAGGGGAAATGTGTATGCAGTGTGAAGTAAAAAAAAACGCTCCAAAAGAAAAGGTATTTCAAGTCTGCACAACAACAAAAAAAAGACAAAAACCTCCGAGGTCTGTGATGTATTAATAAATAATGAATCATCTCGACCGGGCCGAGCGTCCATCAGGGAGTTTTCTGATGGGTAGTTTTAAAATAATAAACACTGGAAGGCTTACACTGGAGGCAACAGCTATATAGTCAACCGCTCGTAAGCTTATCCGCGTGCACACAGTTTGGGTTAATTGCGCTACGGTTATGAACTCGGAACAACTTCATTTGCCGATACCGAGCATGCTGAATGGGAGCTGGCGGGAGCCTTGCGAGTGAGATCTAAGGATCCGTTCCAAGAGCAACAACACACAAAAAAAAAACGGACCAGAAAATGAACCCCACGAAACTCCCTCGAGCACTCGAATCCATCTGACGTATGCTCTTTTCTCCACAGTTCGGATTACGGGTCCAACCAAGTGTGCGCGCAACGCTGGATGCAGTTTGTTAAGGCGGGAGCTGTGAGTGATTCGCCCAACTACCGGATGATGAAAATGAGCCAGTGTACCCGTGTTCCGTTCCCAATACTTGTTCATTGTATTGCAGCTTTGCGGATTCCGATCTTCGCGTGCACACACATACAGGCCTACACCTAATGCATAACTTATGATGATTATTTGACCCCGGTGGCCAATGGTAATTAGTTTTTCTTCCCAATGTCCCGGTTGCGGCACATTCGGGGCTGGTGGGCCGAACCGTACGATAAAAGTTCAACCAAGCTCCTACGTATTTTTCTTTAAAGTTTTACCGACAATGTGCACCGTTTACACCCGCGGTCAGTTTCACGTCCAATGCGATACGAATGCTCTTCAGGATGGTTTTTTTTTCTTTTCCTTTCTGTTGGGTCCTATACACATGCGCTACACCGAAACACCGAAACAATCGCCCCATCACGAACACATCTATTTCGTCCACTGGCGTGGGGGAGATGGGGCCGTATTCATTTCGGGGATGAAGAGGGGGGGGGGAAGTTTTACCGGTGAACAGATGCTTACCGACAGTCCGAGGCGGCACTCCGGAAGGTTAATTTGACAGAATGATAAACTGATATTGATGGGCATCATTAGGATGACGTATGGAATCGGTTACCGGTGGTGTTATGAGCACAGTTTTATGTGCCATTCCTTTGCACCGTAACTCACGCCATGCGCCGGTACTGTGGAATGGGATTTTTGCACCATCCGACAGGGCACTAGAGCACTGAACAGATTTAAGGACATTTGTTGCTAGACGTAGCCGATCGATGGATTGGGGCGCTATCGGAGTGCTTCGGTGAGATGAATAATTATAAATTAAGGTATACGGTTCCTTGTAAGTACAATAAATTCGTCGAATAATCTAATATAAAATGCCTGATTATATGGAGAAAATAATCATGCTATAAATAACAATTTGAACATTAGATCAAAATTTTACAATTAATTCAAAAACTCCAATAAAATACCACCTTGCTGAAAATAGAATGAGATTAATATGATCGTAATGAGCGCAATTAATCTTTAAGGAAAATTCAATCATATTAATCTATCTAATGCAGAAGAGTCTTTTATATGAATCTTCTGTGGAGAGTCATTCATATGAATCGTCTACAAAGAGTCAACAATTTAAATCTTCGCAGAGCTATTCAATTGAATCTTCGCGAAGAATCAGTTGAATCAAACATTTCACATGAATCATACAGTAATGGAATATCACGATTGTTCGAAGAATTAATGAATCTCTGAAGATTCATCAATTCTCAAATTCGTTTTTCAAAGAGTCGTCATTTAAAGTACTTTTGTTCTTTAGATGAATTATAATTAATGTTTCATAAAATCGTAGTGCTTTGGATATATTTTGCATACATATTATGTAGTCTATAAAACTTATAAATGATTCTTTAAAAATTCATAAAGGGTTCTTCATAATGGAGATGCAAAGTTCTGAAGTTTGTATAAAATTTTGATTTACGAATCGGAATCATATTTATCCATGATTGATGGAAAACATTAAGATTTCAACTTAACAATTCAAGACTATAGTTAATCAGTTGGTTATTTGAATTTAGTGTGTTTAGCCCGTTGACAGAAAACATTGAAATAAATAAAAACAAAAATGAAACACTCAATTAACTGGACCTAAGCTTAGTTTTGGTAACACTGTAAAAGTATCTATTTGGCATAATGCATCAAATATTAATAAAATAAGATTTTATAATGATTTGAACAAAGTGATAGATTTCTGAGCTCTTCTCGTTACGTCAAAATCCTTAAGGTTTTTGGGCTACATTTTCTGGCTTGCTTGACTTGTATTTACCTACTGCAGTTCTGACGAGAATTTCATACCGTTACTGTCGTGAGAAAGAGCGTCGTCGCTACCATCTTTACCTCTGAGTCGTCCAAAGTTCATAAGTAGAAGTTAGGCTTCATCCAAGTTAATCCAGAGATTTTATCACATCTGGAACATACTTTATTGATACTCACGATTGGCTATCCAGGTTTAACAAACAAATGTTACACTACTGCAATAAAAAAACTGACAAAAATCAAGATAACAACAAAACAATACAGACAGAAACTAGTACGTGGGAAAGACAAACAGTTATTTTTTTTTGTTGAAAACTTATCTTAAATTTAATGTCAAATGTTGCATATAAATTACTGCTTTCTTGTATCATTAAACAAGACCACACATTGAACAACTTAATTGAGTAACATTGCCACAAAAAACTATTCAGTATACCCTATTTGTATATCGTTCGTTTCTCAACAATTTTTTTAAAACAATTTCGTCCCTCCATTGTTTATTTGGTTTAGCTCACGTTTATCCCATTGCCGTTATGGGTTGCAAGCGAAACATAACACACAAAACGAACACCCGATCACATTGCCGTTCCAAACTGGCAGATCCTTTCCGCAAATGGATCTCCCAAGCAAAAATGATTGACCTGTGACCACAGTGATATTCTTATGGTGCCGTTTTCTTCGCTCGAACTCGAAGCCTTCGTTCAATTCGCATCTGCAGACAGCAGTTCGGGGGTCCATTGATGCCATCGGCTATTAGTCGGATAATGATCCAGAAATAGCACTAACACGCCAACGCGTTTGTTTTCCCCCGTGTCCAAGGCACCGATCGGGAAGTGAGTATGGTTTCCGTTTTTGTTTTTTTCTCCACTGGTGTATTGTTTCTATTGGTCAACAGAACTGGTGCAGCACTACTAATGCTGCAGATGAACGGAGATGGAACCACCACTCGGTGTTAGCGCGTCGGTGACGACTCAGAAGCAATCCCATATTGACTGTGATGATGAGGGTAAGGCAGTATATAGTTTTCCTCGCTTCGCCTTTCTGAATGTTTGAAATATTTTAACAGATTTAAAAACTTCTGGATGAACTTACGGGCGCTGGAGGCTGGGTAAGAAGGACACCAAAGGAAGAAGAAAAAAAGCAACACCACAGAACCAAAATAACAAACCATTGGGATATTTTACTGCTTAAGAGATAATCCGGCTCAAAGTAGCACCTTTGCTTTGTCATATATGTTTTTAATAGAGTGATTTTTGTGGCTTAGGTTCCGGAGGGGTTTCCAGGGTTTCCCCGGCTGTCGGGGTAGGTTTCGGAATCTGGATCAGCCTCCCGGTCCGAATGCCATTCCACGTCCGGTATGCGCTCGGTAATAGATACACGGAGCGATGCATCCAGCCGATCGGAAGAACTGTTTCCAGGCTTCGACACTGTTGGTCAGCTTTTTAAAGGTACCATAAGGTCTTATGGTAATGCAGCCTGCACAGCCTTCGGTGTATGGTCCACACACACACACAAAAGCCGAAGGATTGTTTTGGTTTGGCCTTAACACGTTAACACGCTTTTAGGCTGATCGCTGGATTGAATAGTAACAGCGCAAACGGAGGGGTAAAGTACACTGAGTGCGTTGTCTAGATTATCTGTCAAATGTTTCCGGTCCACATAATCTGGTGACATGACTGGGATGAAGTTTTCTTTATATTTTTATTTCCACAAAGGCACTGTTTTAAATATTAACTCCCTAACATACGATCGTTGTCACGTGCTTCTTATAGATTTCTTTCTTTTATGATAGAAGCTGCTACATAATTACAATAAATTAAAATATTTAACAAAAAAATATAATTTTAACACACATTTTAAACGAAACTATAAAATAATTGTGCTTTTCCATCACCATCCCACTATCGGGACGGAATTCCCAATTAAATTTACCACAAGATTGTAGCCCATATTTCTTGCAAACCTTGCAACAGCAGCCACCGAGTGGGATAGCTTGTACCAGGTGGCCAAATGCCATTAAAATGTCATGTTAAATATGATACTTAAATGGACAACAAATTTACCCGATTCTTCTGCCCAGCCACATTCCAGCGGGAACCTCGAAAACCCCACGGATCACGGAAAGTGTCGGATTTTAGTGCAACCATTTCGGTGGATGGAACATTCGCCAAAAGCCACACCGCGACTGCATCATGATGAAGCTTCTTAAAAAAAAAAAACAAAACATCATGCTAAAGAAAATACCGGCAGCCGCAAAAGTATAATACACCGGAATAACTTCTCGTTTTACGGCAAACCGTATAATTTACTGCACTTTTATAGCCCTTATTAACACCCATCGCGCGTTTCAGATTTGCCTGTGCCCCGATACCGCGATGCCGATAGCCGGGATACGGTGAACTGTTGCCGTTTGGCTGCAGATAATTAAAGACTACAACCAAAGCACAAAGTTAGCGTACCGGGCTAAGGGGGGGGTTATGGTCATATCTTCCCGTAAACCGTTCCCCGAAAGCGGATTTCTAAGACAAAGCTTTTTTGCAAATTCCTTTGAAGTTAATGCTTGGGGAGTCACCGGTACGAGATGTCGTTAATCATTTGGTACGTGCCATAACGGATGCTGCTGCTTCGGACGGGTGTACATATCACGACCTAGATCCTTTTCCATCGTTTCACACCCCTGTTGGTTATCAGAATGTTAAAGGGTTTATTCCACATCTTCCTCCAGGTCCTTGGAACTTCCCAAAACAAAAAGCCTCAACAAAAAATCAGATATAAACGGACAGATCGAATTATCCCTGCGGTGCATTGCTTTGTGTACGGTCAGTGCTGTGTTTGGGCTGGCACGATCACCATCGATTATGATGTTAACCCTCCCCCCCCCCCCCTCCACTCCAAAAAAAAAACATGTCCGCCCACATTGCCACCGCCGGCGCCGTCCGAACGATTCGAGACATCGTAACGCATAAATAATCTTAACGCACATAAACCGCGTATCCGAATGGCGGGGCAAATTAAGGTGAACGAGCGTACTCAAATAAATATCCCGGCTGGCAAATGAGGGAAAACAAACCGAACCTGATCGTTACCCCAAGTGCGTATCCAAGTATCGATTCCTGCGAGCGAGCGAAAAAAAAAAACAAAGTAAAGAACTTTGTGAAAGCCTACAGATTTGCTAAAACATAACTCATGTACTCGATCGATGACTCGGTGTCCCGAATCGAGGTGTGGTATTTCACGGTACCTGCCGGCTAATAAGTAGGCAACAGTGGTGCACAAACCCGATCGGATTGCACTTTGCTTCTCCGCTGCGTGAAATCATTTGTTCCGATAATTAATGGTGGAATATCTCAATTAAGCCATCGGTGATCGCGCTGGTACAGGTGGAATACCTTGAGATGTTTCTGCGGTTAAGCTGTGGGCCCGTGTGGCCACCTAGAGGATTCTTCTTCCACCTACTTAATCGGTTTGTCTGGCAGGTTTGGCGAAAACTTTGTGCGCAGATAATTGGTGACCAAAACTGGATGTAAATGATGGAAAATTCAATTTATCAAACCATTCCGCATTCGCGTACTTTGTTTTAATGGTAATGTAATAATTGCAGCTTTTACTTTATGAATTACATCACATGTCAGTTTAGGGATATTGCTTGGGCGTTCTTTATAAATATAAAAATTACATATCATTTGCGAAACGAGAGGGCACTGTGTCCATTTACTGTAACCATATCAAAGTGATAATGAATGAGCAGTAGTTCACATAAAAAAGTATTTTGAAAAAGACCTACAAACATATACATACAGCTTTCCATGAACAGTTGTGTATTCCTAAATTCGAAAAATAAACCTAGTTTTTTTAATGTTGATTTGATTTGGCATAGCTTTAAAATGAGCTTAGTACACCCGGAATGAGGTGTCCTTTCATGGTTCAGAGAAGGAAATGTTTTCAAACTAATGTGAATTGCATTATAGGCTAAGTTTAGATTTAAGTTTATAATTGTAAGGAGTAGGGCATGCTCGTTCCTCATGGATAAAATTAAATAAAAATAAAATTTAATTTAAAAATCCGATTATTTGGGAATACCCAAGACAGTTGAACTTTGCATCTCACCGCTATAGACTGGTGTTGAGACCCAACTTTTATTTAGTGATGGGAATAGTTCCGAAAAAAAGGAGCGTTATATTTGGAGCGATCGTTTATAAGAGCGATATTTAGACCGATCGGACAAAGGAATTTATGAACGATATTTAGATCATCGTTCATAGGAGCGATATTTGAAATGATCGGTCATAGGAATTAAGGAACGATTTTAATGCTTTGCTCGTAGTTACGATATGAGGAGCGGTCGTTCATATTTTTAACTCGCTTAGAGGAAATTTTGAACGATATTTGGGACGATATATAAAAGGAACTGAGGAGCGAAATTGATTGAATCTGGTGTCTTTCACTTCAAATGTGGAGCGGAACCGCTCCACCAGATTCGTTCGCGATTTCCCATCACTACTTTCTTTCTGCTTAAGTGCTCCCAAAAGGTTAAGCCCGTCACTGGTGATCGTACTAAATTTCTAGTTGGGTAATGTTAAGAACCGTAGGTCAGATAGTAATACCGTCTGAACAGACAAATTTGAACTGCTTGAACATGCTTTAATTAATTCAAAAGATGAGGGCAACCAGTGGTGGGCGACTATGGTTCCGTAATGGCATCAAATTAACTAACCAACAATTCCCAGAAATTCTCCAATAACGCACAAACTTCTCCGCATAGACAAGCGCATTTGCGCACGAATCGTGGGATTACATCTTGCGCCTGGAAACGAATGACAGTCACTTCTAATTGAGTAGAATTAACAAATCTTTTGTTCGGTCAAATTAATTCATTAAAACCCAAAATGCTCACGATCAACACGGTGCAAAACAAAACAAAACCTACTCCGTTCCCTGACTAATGGGAAGGAAAAAAAGGTCCGCCCATTGGAGTGAGAAACGAAAACAGGATCAGCTCAAATATCAGCTTTACGAGCTCTAGCGCGGATGCTTAAATTTCATTCATTCATCCGGGTATGCGATGAATAACCGGCATGTGACTTCCATGCAGCATTCCGGAACTACGTGAAATGTTTGGCCACGCCATGGTATGCAGATCGTAAAGCGATAAATTTGCCCTAATGGGAAAATAATACGAATGTGTTTTGTGCGCACGGGTATTAGCACAAACGCGTAACGATCGTTCGCAGAACTTATGTTGGCGGGTTATTTGGTCGTCCCGTCCGGTAAGTTTGCGCTGGTTGAAGTCGCTTTAAAGCAGGCAGCACGCCGACGCCGAGAGGAAGTTGTTTTTTGTGTGGAAATGATTGAAAATAACACACAAAAAATCGAAAAAAATGCCTCGAAAGCCTATCGCGCTTTTAGGACGTATTATACAGTGACATTGAATCCCTTTGATCGCTTTACATATGCTCTAACCCCTTCATCGTCACGATCGTCTCATCTTCAGCATCATCGCTGGGCCGCATCCGGTGGATGGAAAGGTGTGTATCAGGTGAAGGCGTGTGGGCTCTGGGGTGGAGGGTGGAAACTGAGATGGTTTGCGAAAAAAAAGGGGTTTTGTTTTGTGTTCTCGAACGATTTACACCATCCATTGTCTCGGTAATATCATACTCAATTGGGCAAACGTTTTTGTGGCCCCTAATTCTCGGCACACTTGAAGGGAAAACAATGCCTGCATGTGAAGTAATTGGTCGTGAAGAGCCAAACGGTTGGGATGCAAATGGGTAATTTTATGGCCAAAAAAATAGGAAGCCAAAAAACCTATTAAATTTCATTAAAACACCTTAATTTAAACATTAGTCGCTGTTGGATTATAAAAAAAAAACAATATTAAAACTGATGAGAACATTGAATGAGGAAAACAGAATGGGTTTAGACAATACAAAACTAAATCTGTCATTTCTAGGCTTAACATAAATTATATTAATTGCAAAAATTTAATAAATTATAAATATAATCAGTATAAATGAACCATTGCATGCGTACATCTCCAAATGTGCATTAGGATGCAATTATATCTACCGAGTTTAATTCGGGCGGATATTCACATAAAGGAAAACTTCAAAAATTGTAGCCCTTCGGCTCGATTTGCCAAAGAGGGAGAAAAATGAACCATTCCCGATGCACTAACGCGCCACATTAGCTCATTTATTGTAACCGCACACATAAATGAATTAGGCACCGTTCAAGTGCTCTCAAGTGTCATTTCAATTTAACTGAAGCCAACACACAATGCTCCAACTAACAGTTGTGCGGTTTAATGGAAACAAACATATGCTAGCGAAAAACGAGAAGAGACGAGAAAAAAAAATCTGCATTTTCCTCCAAGGCCAACCGGAACGCAATGTCAGGTTCCCAGTGTGTTTGCGGCCGCAACGACAGCAAACGCACAATGCGAACTCGCCTGTAAAACAAAGCGCTAAACACACCAGCGGGTTTATCCGTAATCAACAGGACTTTATTAACCCTTATTAATTTCCTGTCCCATTGTGCTATGCGATATGTTTTTGTGACGTGTTTTGTTTTGCGTCCGTCCCGTGGGCTTCCATGAATCGATGCCATTCGTTGGTGGATCGCATTGCTTTATCGTTTTGTCTTAATTCATCTCACGCTTGATTGCGGTTGATAGGGATGAAATGGAGGGTGGTTGTGCACTTCCTTGGTTTTTGCTGCGGAAATGATTCCTGTTTTTTTTTATGCAGAACTGCAGAAGAATGATTGTCCATTGTGATTGTTGGTAGGAGATGTTTATCATTTAATTATTTATTCTTCAATTGTCAGCTGATATCTCATTTCTCCCTACACCGATACTTGCTGTTACAACAATTTTATACTGAACATTAGTTATCCGACTAAGGCTATCTGTATTAATAATTATTCCGCCGAAAGATAGAAATACAATAATAAAATTTCATGTAAGTAAAAATAATTCAAATAAATCCGTAATTACTTAAATTTAGTACTTCATTAAATTACTACAAACTTATTTGAGCATCTTGAGCACATGTTTGGAGAGTGTAGTAATAATATTCATTGTGCATTATTACGTAAAAATTTCAACAAAAAGTACTTGATACTAGAAAAATAAAAAAAACCTAATAGACGAAATGAGGTATTTCAGTTCTAATAATCCTCTCACTGTATAAAAAGAAAAATGTACTACTGGTTCTTCAAGAAAAGTAAATAGATTTAATCGATAATACAATAATAGTTAAGTATTCATAAATTACGGCCAGGCCGTATTGCTAATATTTTATTTTAATATTTTAATATTTTAAGTTATGAAGATCGAATGAAGAGTGAATTTTTAAGAGTTAATTTGAAAGTAAATAAAAAAACAATCCTGTGTTTTTTGTAAACTTTTCCCTACGGTAAATCCCATAATTTAAAATCTATAGTTCAAAAATTGCAATGAAAAAACAGATCAGTAATTATTGTGTTAAGGTTAGTGTAGTAGGAACCGGTATCAATTGGAATTCTAAAATTTTAATTAGCATAAGCAACATAAAAAATATCTATAATTTAAATATTTAATAAAAGCCCTAAGAATCGTTGAAGTGTCATAGAAGAAGACGAAGAACAGAAAATAACATAAGGAAAAGAATTAAAAAGAAAAGTAAAAGAGGAATGCGAGAAGAAGGAAAAACAGAAATAGAATGAAGTAAATAGATATTGTCTTTTGAAGTACAACTCTTTTGAACAGCTCCGATTGAAAGCACAAGGCTCCTCAATAACTAAATTACATACGAATTTATTGTTTTTTTAATTTTTAATTTTTTGATTGAAGGTTTGATTGAGGTATGAGGAATATTTGATCAATTCACATAACCCATGATCTCACTGCTCTCATGCCCCTCATAAAGTATTCTGCACATTGCTCTATTATAAGATAGATAAATGATAAAAGCAAGCAAAATAGCGATCAAAACGCAATTAACATTCCTTTGCTATATTTTCCAGCCGAAGCATTCGTGCCCATTCGCCAGCCGTGACTTACCCAAGGATAAACGATGTGCAGCAGTTACGAATGAAATCAATTTGAAATGCTTTGTGTTGCAATCGCTAAAACCCTATTTAAGCGATTAGGAACCAAATGCACAAACAAAGCCCTGCGTAATTGGGTCCGGTAATTGGCCGCTGGCTGTGTACATCGACACGATCATAAATTGAATCGAACAAAAATGGAGCGTAAATCAGAAAGTATGATAATCCAAATCCAGACATCGATCACCAGCCCCGAACCGAACCGTTTCTACCGTTATTAACATCCTCCAACATAACCATGAAGCACATCGACGATCCACTCGTTTTATCCATTTGCTCCATCACCGATCTGCGGTGGGCAGATAAATCGAGCGTGCAAGAAAGAAAACAAATACCAATTGCAGATCCACAGAAAAGGGGTTTCCACAACTGCTGGACGAGACGCAAAAACCCGAGCTGGAATGTCCCGCGGTGGAAGAGTTTGCGAGTGTAAAGCAGCAGCTCCTTTCGCATTCTCGTTGGTGGCCACCAACGAACCCGCGTGAGCGAAGATCGCGAAAGAAATTGATTCCCATCGGCAATCATTCGCCAAGGAGCAATGCGTTCACCATCCCAACCGTAGAGGGGGTTAGGAATCTGGTGCGGGTAGGGAAATCAATAACGACACAAGAAAACATTTCATAAATTGCTCCTTTCTGGGGAGCGTGTGGGATAAGACAGCGAAAGAAACAAACCAGTAAGGACAGGAAGGTCCCGTGGATCGACGTGGATTGAGAAATTAGAGTCAATTTTCTAGCGCTTTTATAAATTAAAATTCCATTGGTAATACTTTCTAATAGGCACACCACATAAAACTTTCCTCTCGCTGTTGTCGATCGATAGGTGAGGATCGTTCGGTACACTCCAGCCCTGTTGGCCGGTTTGTCCTGTCCACAGACAAAAAAAAAGCAGCTCCCATACGCTACGATCCCCACCCCGGGTGGTAAGTTCACCGTCCTAAACACTTCCAGACATCGTCAGGACGCGAGATCAGGGAAGAGATCGTGTAGTGAAGAGATCGCTGCTCACACCGCTGCCGCCAAGCTGCATCCGTTAACCGTGGGATGGAACCGGACAACTTTGCTGGACAACTGGAGGCAATCAACGACTCACAAGCTCACCAAAAACCTCATCGATTGCAGTAATGAGACGTTACGGGGCGATGTGGTCAGCACGGGCAAACGGGCAGCTAGCTCGCGGTCCACCAGCTGGTGCGGGCGAAGAAATTCATCGTTCGATTTAAATTCCAGTAGCGAACAAAAAACCGAATCAGCTAAATTGAGAGCTAAATGATTTTTAACTAATAATTTGTCTGTTGTGATGTTTTGACTCGTTTCTTTCCCCGCTGCCACCGACCGTGGTCGATCGCTACTTCGCCAAACGATCGACAACATTATCCAGCGTTGCCTTTGCCCGGCTGCATCGCTTTCCACCGGGGTTCGTAAGCATTTGATTTCATGAGGCATCTTTCCGTCAGCTTTTTTCTTCGCCCTAGAGTTGGCCACCTTTCTTCGGGTCTGGAATCGTTCGTGTGGGATGTGCGCGATACATTTCTCGTTTATTTTATTTTCCTTTCCATGCCACTCTGGTGCCACCGTGTTGGCAAGTGAGCCACGGGAGGAGCAGTAGTTTATTGCATGGTTGCTTCCTACCGAAAAAACGCGCGAACCATGTTTGCACTAAGCGAATCGAAGTGATCGAACATTGAGCGAACGCTGCCTAAAATATCATAATCATCTCGCACGATTAGGTCGAACGGCTGGTGGGCAGCTGGTATTTGGCTGTGGGCTGGCAGGCAGCTGGGATTTTCCAATGGCACTCTGTGTACGAGCGTGAACCACCGGGGTGGTCGGGTATGTGAAGGGGAAAGGTGCAAACCAACCAGGGTATAGCTAGCAGAAATAGTTAGTAGTGAATTATTGGCTCCTCGGCTGTAATTATACTGCACAGAAAGATGGAGGTCGAAACAACGTTTAGCCCCAATTGGGCTTCGTTTATTCGGAGAGGATTCTTCGTTACCGCGGATGCATACGCAACCCCCGCAGGGGAGTGTGTGCACGGTTCAAACATTGAGTCTTGGTCGAAATGTCGAAGAGTCGTTGGAGACTCCAGATTGGGTCCTAAATTCTCTCATGAAGTGGTCAAAGTGTAGCTAGGGCACCGACTTGTTTGGACATCGTGCTCCTAAAATAATCACATTTCTGGTGAGAAATTTTCTTGCTCAAATTGAATCGAATGTTCAAAGGAATTTGAAATGTCAACCTTCACATTAACACAGTCTTTAAAATAAAATGATGTAATACGAAATTACTAGCTGAATGTCAGAGGGATAAAAGGACGTGGAATGATCCTTTCTACTATATCAATTGGTAGGTCAATCGGTATCTGGAGTAGGCATCCGTCATCCTTGTTTTCAGTCCTATTTTGCTGTTGAAGTTATGATGTATATTGAGGATCTGTATATTGGGATCTCTTTGACCAAATTCCAAACTTACTTACGGGGTAATAAAGATCGTTAACGAATGCATCCTTCTCCCTTTGTTTCCGTTATTAGTTTTATTAGGTAACTTCTGTCTACTAGTGGGAAACTCTGACTTTTATTCTGCTTGAGGTCCTAGCAGCTTCTTAATAGCCTTTGTTAGCCACTATTGTTTGTGCAACATTCGAATTAGTTGTATTTTAAATAGTGGAGATGAGATAATATTTTAATGTTGTCCCTTACTGTATCTAAAACTCTTAAAAAAGCCTTATTTATAATGTTTTGTATTGTCTTCAAAGGACATGTTAGATACACAATAATAAAAGGTTTTCTACTGCCACCGCCCCCTGCTACAGTTGGTTGATATAAAATAATCCAGAAAAAATTAATGTTTTGGCATAAGGCGGTATTTAAAACTCTAGAACATAGATGAATATATTTGATTTATCTGGAAACACGTATAAACACGTATGTATCATGCAGAATATTCGAACCTCAACAACGCCTAACTTTAGACTAAAGTAAGTTTTGTATTGCGCCAATGAATACACACAAATATTTTTACACTCAAGCCAATTCTATTTTATTCATTTAGAAGACGTTTAAATGTTGTTTCAATGTCTAAAATGTAGAAATCCTTTCACTTAGAGGAGAACCTCCGAGTTTGCTTACAACTAGTTATTAATGTTTGTGTTGCCTAATCGAGCTTCTTTTTACACCAGTGATGAACTAATTATTTGTTAGTCGGCCTGGTGGGATAGGAGTATCGGCACCGATCTTCACACTTACGTAAAATAAAAAAAATGCTGTTTACTTTGTCTTAAGTATTAGTATCATTAATAAATTTATTTATAGTACTGGATGCATGAAAACTTCATCAAAAAATGGTCTTTTTCATAAGTGAAAAGATTAATTATATTAAAAGAAAGTTTCACTGCTTTTCCTACATTACTAGCTACACATTTGTGGTCTAACGTTGAAATTTTACAAGGATTGATTTAACGTACAACATGCCCCATCCAACACCCTTACGATTTGTGCCACCCCTTCCGTTTAAATCCAACCGCTTGTGGTTTACGGATCATTTGTGATGGTAATGTATTCTGTACAGTTAGCACTCGCCAAACATCATTATTGTAATTCACTATGTAAACAATTCCCTCGACTGGGGGGAAATGGTCGGAACCCCAACCCAACCCATCCAGCAATGTTGCTACGCGATGTACCAAAGGCTAGCAAAAGGATTGGCCGAACCTCGCATACACATACTAAGCGAGTTCTTCTAATCTTTTGTCACATCTTTATAGTCCCCGGTTCCTATAAACGTTTGATACTCCCGCGAGGACATTCGCGAGGGTAACTGTCAATTGTAAACTCGGGGTCTACACGGTAACAGATGCTAGGAGATGATCATGAGGATATATGAAAATTTAATTTATTCATAATACATTTCAAAAAGCTTACTAAACATTAAAATAAAGAAAACAATTTATGATAAATGTGCATCATGAGCTTATGAAAATGTAACTCATTTTATCGGCCTTTTTGTGTGTAAAATTATTGCACTCACTGTACGTAGTGTCTTATAGAATAAACACAAACTTTACATTCAAATGTATGCACCCCGAACGATACAGCGTACCGAGCAGCGAACAGGAAAAGCCCTCCGGTTAGGGATAAGAAGATGGCACTAGAGTTCCGACAGTTTAACCACAAACGTAAATCGACCGAATCAGAGTCGAATGTTGATCCGGTTTAGTTCTTTCACCCTTATCGTCACTCCGTAAAACCCCCTACGCTCTATCCCAGCACGGTTTCGTACAATATATTCCTTCGTCGGCGCGATACGATCGATGATCAGAACGGAAACATCCCGAAGGTTCACTTCATCAAGGCGACTTCCCGGTGGCCGTATACGTTTGTTTATCGCCTGCAGGGGGGCGGAGGGAGGGGGGGGCGAGGGATGGGGGGTCAGGACGGAAGTTTTGTTTGGCTTGTCGTTCTCGTCTTTGTTTCGGTGCGCGAAGTCGGCGGTGACACAGCTTGATGAATATTAAACGCGTCCAAATCTTAAAATCAACAAACATATTGAAAGTCTACCCCGTTTGGCGATGCCCGCGCTTCGGGATGTGTTCCACGATGGAAGGACTTGTGTTCGCCGTGGACGGTTGTGTACTTAACAGCTGCTACATTCCCGCGCACCAATACCTTGCACCAATCAGAACACGTTCCAATCCTTTTACCCTTTGGGTGATGTTCACTGGCAACATTGCAGGAATATTTACCACCCACAGCAAGGATGTTCGAGAGCCGGAACGGACATTTCCCATCGACATACACGACATGCTCCTCGTTCGTCGGTTCCGCAAGTCCGTCCTGTTGGAACTTTCTCCCCAGCCCAAGTGAACGATTTGCTGAAACAAAATTTGCTATGTAAATGCGATTGAAGTACGGTGTGGGATGATTTGTGCTTAGATAAAACTCTTTCAATACCGCATGCTCAATATCCAGTTCCTGGATGGAACAGAACAAAAAAAAACGCCCCGAAGTATTCATCGAGTATTTTTTTTTATTCGCCACAACACTTGCGGAAGGATTTGTGGCGTTGCTGGATTAAGGATAATGCACTCTGAGTGCTTTTTTAGAGTTTCGTTTTGAACCGTTCTTTGCATGATTTTATCCAGCGCAATGTCGATAAGCAGGAAGCACCGAACGTTCGGCAAAAGTATATACAAGCGCTTATTAAGTTAAGGTTTATCAATCCGCCATGGAGAAGATTTAACGTTTTTTTTTTGTTTTCCAAAAGACTTACAGACTCCCTCGTTATGTTGACTACGCGTAAAAAGATGTATCTTGTAGTTGGGCAGGTTTTAAAGTTGCTACAAGTGTTCACACTTGTTCATGATCCTCACGGAGACGCTAACCGATGCCATATTACACAAGTTTGTTCAATTCTTTTGTTTAGTGTCCATGTTTCCCATCAAACCGTTTCCACAGCAAATTAAAAAATCCACTGCCCCGGGCGTGTCACTTTGGGCTTTTTCCCCCCTAAAACAGCACACGCGTTTCACACCGATCGCCCGTGTTCGTTCGCTCCCCGTGGATCATTTTAATGCGCCCGGAATGCTCCTTCCCAAACATATCATAAATGAAATTATCAGCCAGGCAGCAGCTCGAAGGCAAAACAAAATAAAACAGACATTATGTTGATTGATTGATCATGTTACCGATATGCGCGATGTGAGCGCGATGCGGTGGCGTAGATTTTGGGAGGCATCCCTGCGGGGAGGAGGCCACCAATCCCGGTGGCAAAACGCGAGCTGAAAGAACCTTCTTGGTGAGGCATGATGTTTCAATTCTTACCAGCGCCGTGGTCGTGGCCGGTGGAAAGAGCCAGCAACACCATGAGCTGGTCAAAATTCGGATTCGGACCCAAACCATCCACGGACAGTTTCTGCTACATCACGATCATCCTGCCACGAAGGGTTGGGTGGGGAGTGGAAAAGGTGGATCCGTGGTGGTGCCTCTCGACAGCTCGCTACAACTCAATATCCAGAAATGGGACCGCATAATCAGTAAAACAAATCTCCACAAAACAAACTCCCTTAAAACCCCCACCCTTTCACGTGTGACTACTCCCCTGCACCCGGTCGAAGGACGCCCTCTCGGTTTGGATAATCTTCATCGAAATTGCGACCGATTCCTGGTGGATTCGTGATTGTTTTTACGAATCCCTTCCCCGCCGTTAACTGGACAGACCTGGATTGTCCGTTTCCTGCACGGGTGAGTTCCAGAGAAATATACAAATCACTGTCCCGTACTGTCATTTTACCCATCGTGTGTGTGTGTGTGTACGCGTGAACGTTCCGTTCGATGAGTGTAGAGCCTAAAACTGTGGTGTGTTTGGGAAATTAATTTCTTCCCCTCGGCCCTATCGTTCCGCCCCAACGAATTGCCCTTGATTGACCATTCTCCTATTCTTAGATGCTGAAGATGATCGATCTGAATTGGAATGAAATGTTCAAAATCACGACCCCGGGTGATTATCCGGCACCGGGCAACCGATCGTGGAATAGGGAAGGAGGGGTGTAAGCGGGTCGCGACACCTCTGGACACGCTAGCGCGAGATGGCGCCACGATCGATCTCGCGCGATATCACTCGGCTCGGTAGAATCGATTGGCTTAGCGTGTGTGTGTGTGTGTGTTGAGTGGGGCAAGAGTTCCATCGACAAGGGAAAAATCAATTCTCCTGCATCCTAAACCGTCCACCATCACCACCTCGGGTAAGCATTTTGGGTTGAGAACGGTTAGGGAAAAGGATGGAACAACGGCACCAATCATCCCAACGCTTCCCAACCATCCATTACGCCTTCGTACGTCCAGCACCGGACCAATGCGCAACCCGTACACTTTTGCCCAGCTCGGATTCGGGGAGGCCTGGATGCAATTATTATTTACATTGCTTCTACCACTGGAAATTACCGAGTATAAATAACATATCAATTATTCCATTGAGCAGAATTATTAAACATCTATTTTGTGGCTAGCTCGGATCGAAAGGCCTCGTTAGGGAGGTTGTGCTCGAAATGTGTTGCATGCCTTGATCGTATTTTGTTTCCTTCTTTCGCTCTTGCCTTATTCTCACTTCCCCGATTTACGATGAATTTGCGCGATCGATCGTTTGGGTAAGCAGTGGTTTTGACCGATCACGACCGATCGCGCGACGTTCCAGCCGAGGCCGAGACCGACTCTGGGTTGGATGTTTCATGACGCCATCGCTTTCGACGCCATGTGGTGGGGCCCATGATGATGCGAAACGGCCAGGTTAGTAGTTGGGAAACAAAAGTGCATTAAGCTGAAAAAGTTACCCCCTTTTGTACGCAAACCATTCGATCACATTACGCCGGTTCAATGGTTTGATATATAAGCTAATTTTCAGTACACAATCGCGCCATTGTATTATTTTCTAATAAAATCTCGTTATACTGTGTACAATAGAAGACAAGGATCAAATATTTATTCATATATGATCTGTTTTATTGTAAAGATAAGTATTAATTAAACAAAGTAAAAAAAGATTATCAATTTTAGGATGTCGTTTTGATTCTATTCTTAATATTACCAAAATTACTATTTTATTTGCCTTTTTCAATTTTAAATATTATGATCGAATATACGTCGTGGGGTTGGAAAGATTAAATTGGGCCTCTAACCGTCTTTCAAAATGATCCTGAAATAGAAAAAAATATATTTTTTAGTGTTTTAATAGAATAACGTTATGTATCTTTCCTTCAAACCTTTTTTTATTACTTTTGTTGCATTTCAGTGTTTGCAGAAGTTTTTCCTCAATTATTGTTCAATTACTTATAAGAAGTCTTCTCAATGTCAGGAAATTACAATTGCAGGAAAAATGATATTTACTTTTAATCAATAAATAAAATAACCAATTGATTATCTTCGTCTCTAAAAGTTTCGTCTTTACAAAGTTTCGCCCCGGAAAATGTTTTAAAGTAAAGAAGCCGCTCTGTTCGCACATAGGAAGAACTGCTCTAGATATACGAACGAAATGATCTCCAAAACCAAAAAAAAATCTTTCAATGACAACTCATGTGAGATCACTTTACATCAGTAATACAGTGCTTAACAGGCCCATAGGAACACCAGATGATTCAGAATAAAAAAGAACAAGAATAGTTAGCTAAAATTATGATTCTAGTAAGATGTATATAATAATGAAACACACATTTTGGAAAAAATACATAATTTTACTCACACATATTACATTGATCTAACCATAATAATAACAAAATACAACATAACATATCTGTACGAACACCTATGGAAAATATTTTTCTCCGCTATTGCAATGGATTTAAAAGGCAGAGAAAAATACTAGTAGATTAATACAGCTTTTTAAAACCTCTAAACCTTTAAAAAAATATTTAAATCAATTTATTAATCTTTTTTGGCTCCCTGCCAAGCTATTTTTACGGAAATGATACGATTTTTTCATATTTTGATTTTTAGTATTTTTGATATCGCATTTATTTCTTCAATTTTTTTATAACTTAGGGCATTTAAGATAACCTTTCAAAAGATTTATTTGTACTGAGGAGGTGACACCCACAAGTAATGTAAAAAAATTGATAAACAAAGCGAAAAATTGACAAATGTCGTACATGCTTAGCTTTACAGCGGTACAGAAAATAAAAAACCTAATGTAAAAATAAGCCAGTATATTTTTCTGAATGGAAAAAATGTTACAGAATGATGCCAACAATATAATAAAATGTATCTCTCTATTAAAGTTGTTGGATCAAAATTGATCACACTAGGCGCTCGTCGTAAAATACAGCACATATTCAAAAATACAATTTTCACAGTGTAATATGATACAATATCAGTGTAAAACCGTAATATCATATTTTTTTATGTTTTTCAATAATGGGTTGCTGATACTCTTTATAATAAATTCTATAATTCGAAATATTCGTTCACCTCGTTCCATTTTTCCAGTAAGGGTCAATAAAAAAGCAAAAACTAAATGCTTTCCATATTAATCCTTTTTCCACACAGTTATGCACTAAACAGCATGCAGCCGAGCCGAACCGGCAGCAAACCAAACCGAACCCGACTGCACGTATTTAGTGTCCGGAAGGGTAGCAAACCCCTTTCGGAGCAACCAACAACCCGTCCGCTAGGTGTCCTTATTTGGTGTGCTTGCAATAAACAGATTTTACGGATATCTTTCGATCTAATTTAATAAAACCGACCGGTACCAGGTCGGGGCGAATGGCAGCTCCGGGTTCGGCTGAACGCAAACGCGCTCGAACGCATCGCAAACCGGGACCGGACTGCAGATGGTGTCGCAGATGAGTCGCCGGAGTCTGTGGTTTTGCGGAGTGTGTCCTTTTTATTCTTCCCTTTTACTCGTTCACACCCCATTTGCCCTGCGGCACTCGGTCTGCGTGTTCGTTCTTTATTTATCTTTCAATCAGTGATGCTGCTGGTGGCGTTCGTCGTGGTTCGTTTCGTGCGTTCTTCCGTGTCTCAAATTCATCAACGGATCGGGCGAAAAAAAAGGCCCGGAGATCCCGGGTGGTTGGTTTCTGGCACCGAGGGTACAGCGTGCACCTACATAGGTGTCTCATTATTTACGACCCTCGGTCCTCGGTCGGTGCAGCATGGTACGATACGTTTCCAGTTGGCATTCGTCACCCGGGTCGGATTGGCTCGGATTGGTTTTTCGAACCGACCCAGCACGGTACGTATCGCCAGCAAAATGGCCTACCGTGCCAGGTTCATCAGGAATGCTACGCTCTTCGGTGGTTTTGTTCGCACGATATCGATCAGCGGCGGCCAAATTGTACTAAAACTCAATGACAATGGCTCGGTGACAGGGCAGCTGGCTCACCAAAAATTAGGCACAGCGGTATAATAAAGCATTGCCCTCCAAAAAAAAAGGAAGAGGAAGAACTAGCCACGTTGCAGAACATCCACAGACCATCGTTTTGTTTGAACTGGATATTGGGCATCATTTACCGTGCCCGGACCTGTTACCGTGCGATGGTTAAACGGGTTGATGATATTGCTAGTCATTCAACGATGGACCTTTGCCAACTTCCAATCGCATATGGATGAACGCAGACTAGGCCTAGGTCTATTTTATGTTTGTATCACATTTGAATAATTAACTCCTAGCGCAAGCTGCTTATTGATTGGATCCATTTTAATAAAAGAAAAGCGTCTAAAAGTATTCAAAACTAGACGAATTCAAATGTTTTATTTTTGAGCAATAAAAATGTGAACAGAATTTACCTCTGATTCGATCTTTTCAACACACTTTCCAAGCATAGTCCAGTCATAATACTTTTACCAGCTTTTCATTTCCAATGAACGGCGGTTGGAAGGACATCCGATATGCATGTGTAATGGGTATCTGTGGTTTCTGTTTCTGCAAATGTTTCGTTCGTGTGAATGAAGCTCAACAAGGCTATCAATCGTTGCTGCTCGATAGTATCGTACCACACTGCCCCAGAGGATCGCATCTGGGTGTCCGGGAACGACGTTATTTGAAGCGCTGGTTTCAATCAGGATCCGTTTTTTTTTTCTATCTTTTGCAGAGGCTTTTGTGTGTCATTTTCCATTCCGGCTATTGCGCTGCTGATCACTATCAGCCATTTTGGGAAAATATGTCCAGAACTTGACACCTTCGATCCGTACGTACGATTGGATCGTGTGCCAGGATAAAGGTATTAGTTTAACGTTTCTTTCTATTTATCCTTGACTCTTCCCTTCCGTGTTCATTCCATTCTTCCCAGTGCCCTTTTACTCCATAAGGGAAAGGACTTCTTTTTTAATTCATATTGTTAGGCATTAAGCAACGCGTTGGTTTCGGCTGTGGTTGAATTGAAAGTTTTTTTTTGGTTTTGTTCCTTTATCATGATGACATTTTCATTCGATAGGTTGTTGTTTTGTTATAGCGGAATTTGATGTTCAGAGGATACGGTTGTTCTGTAAGCAGTTTTTTATTATTAAGAGTTTTGTTTTAGTAAAAAATAAATTAAAGTATTAACTTAACAAGGAAAAGGAATATGTACCGCAAAAGATAGTTAAAATTATAGAAAATATAATACATTTTGCAAAAGAAACACCAAAGTTCAAGGAGGAGCCATTCTTGTTGCATACAGAAAGTATAGAAAGCTAGCTTAAACGATAGTGAAGGCCACTGTGGGCTTAGCCCTAGCAATGCTCTTTAGTGACGGAGTTAGAATACAATGTTAAAAAAGAAAATCTTCATAGTATCATTAGTTATTAAAACTGTAGCTCACACAGTATAAAGACGAAAAAAGCTTTCATTTATTTTCATTCATTAGATTCCATAGGTAACCAATGAAAACGTAAAATATGAGCTTTTATTTTGGTAGTTTTCGTATAACTCAGCTTGTATCCTTAAAAATGTTTTATGTTTCGCTTAAATAAAAAGTTTGGCAATCGTTTAATGTCTTCCAGTATAGGACTCTAAAATTCAAATTCCACAGAATTTTTAATTACAAAATGTTGGTTTACGGTGTTACAGTTGACTTGAGAAATTCAGCAAAAACTAATGTAAGTACGCCATAACATCCCATACGAAACGTATGCAAACATTCCATTACATTCTTGCTTTGAAGAGTAAAACAAACAATTGGAATATGAGAAAATGGAGCTGGTGTTATTAAAAATACATAGCTTCCAATATGTTTGCCACTTGTTACTATCAGTTTTACACTTTTTGATGTCCTTCATCAATCCCAATATCTGAAGAGACCCAAAACCGATGCAAATTAGTCAAAATAGATCGTTTCAGAAACATTTGGACATCTTTAGTTTGTTCTGTGAGTTTTGATATAAGTAAGTCCACACCATAAAATAACAGAGACAACACATTTAGGTATGTTAAAATCTGAAACGTTTGTACTTTTCGCATTTTTTTAAACTAAAATCTAAATTTTCTTGCCATTTTTTATTATAAAATTTGTTTTTAAAGAACATTGAATCACCTCTTTCAAACAATTTTAAGCACAAACTTCGCATCAGTATTTAAAAAAAATCATATTTTAAGTAGTCCCTCACAGTTGTGTATCAGAATGGATTATTAAAAACAAATTTCATCTTGATTATTTGCTTCTCCACAATTAACGGCAGGTGCGAGATCGTACCTTTTACCTAACTCGAGATTTAAAAGCAACTACTGTCATACAAAAATGCAACGAGTACCGATATCTCAACAATAAAAAAAATCTGTTTTGTCCCATTCGGTCTCCATAGTGGCACGGAAGCTTTGCAAACCATTACAGACAGCACCGCACAGTGCAGTGGAAACCTTTCGGCCGTAGCATCTTTGACACGAAAACCATTTGTCATTTCGATTGTCGGGAGCGTGACTCGCTACAAAAAGGATGAGTGAACATGCTGTTGACATTTCCTAGCCGTTTGGCGCGTTGGGGAGCTCCCATTTCCCGTTCCCCCAACCCAATTCCGATGGCGTCGTCTGTCCATGTTCATTGCGTTTTAGTTTTCGCGCTTCGCTTGCGTTCCCTTTTTGCTGCGATATCAATCTGAAACAGTCCGCGAGAAATACACCGTAACAAACAAAGAAAAGAGGGGAAAAAAAAATCATACACCCACCCACACAGGAATGAATAAAATAAATGGTGAAAATCACTCCATGGCCCCCAAACAGTAACAAAGTAATCCGAAAACGTTACCCACGGTGATGGGCTAATTTAGATTGCTACCGGTGCGATTACGCGCCCGCGGAAGGACAATCCCGCAATCTAAGTGATGACGGGAAAAATATCTCTGTTTTGCTACTGACGCCCTGATTTTCCTTCTTTTCTTTTTGTGTTTGTGTACCTCTGACGCGTACCATAATTTCTCCCATTCCGGTTCCGGGGCCGAACACACACACACACCCCTCCCGTTGGTTTCGAACCAAAAAAGCTCCATGCCACTCTGACACTCTGGGTGAGTGATGATGGTGGAGATTTTTGTCACGCTCCATGTCACCGGGATACAAAATGGATCGTGCTCCACGTTGCGTTTGGGGGTCGATTGTTTTTCGCTTTTCCGCCCAACATTCGGAAAACCGTGGTCTGCTACTGCTTTCCTTTCGTTGCCACACACAAAAGCGATAGACAAATGAGATGGGGGGGGGGGGGGGGGGTTAGGTCAGGGGCCACCACGGCCACAAGTACACATACCGTGCGCTACAATGGATGAATGATGGTGGTGCGGTGGCCTTTCCTTTTCGCTCACTGGTTCGGGGTTGATGATGATGGAAAAGTTTTGTCCAGGAACCAGCACCCTGGCTACGTTTTCCACACACCACGCGTTGTAAATATGTTAGCCAACAAGAACCATTAGATTTGTAGCAATTAAGATTATACGTTACGCGTTTCGGTGGGGGTGTTTTAGATGGATGAAGCTGATAGATGGATGGACCGAATGGCCGGTGTGAAGCGAACTTCAAATTTTGTGGTTTCTGGGGAAGTTTCTGGATGAGCGACCCAGCCTAATCAGTGTTATCAGAGCATTAAGTTTTGCTTTGAAAAGTACATCAAGCTTTCGCGAGAAAAGAAATATGGTTATTCTATACAATAGGGATACCGGATAATGTAACATATGTGGAAACAATATCCCATACTTTTAACACCTTCAGTTCCTCGTTATTTTGAAGGATTTTGTATTCTAGAGAAGCATTAGCCATGATCTAAACTATCTTTAACTTCATAAACTCTTCTATAAATGGACCATTTCCGCGTACCATTAGGAGCTTTTCGGTATTAGTGTTTTTAATATCTTATTAATACATTTAATTTAATTCTTCCAATCCTAAACTGTTTGCCTGTGTGATATATTAAGCGAAAGGGTTGCAGTCGCTTAAGTTATTAAACTGAGTTGAGAAAAAAAAACTATGATTTCCAGGAATCCTAATGCTCGTTATGCCGTTGAAAGAAATATTGCGGAGGGATTTAGATTTTTTTGAAAAAATCCCCTAAAAGGGGTATTAGTAAAGGGGTGAATTGAGAGGATTGCACAGATATTTACCAACAACCGCATAAACGTAGCCACAATGCGAAACTATTTAACATTTGCACTCCTTTGGGCAATGAGATGTGTGATATTATACGAAACCCAAACCAAACGTTTGCAAACAAAGTTCTTTCTCCACTAAGAAGACAGAAAAAAACGTGCTACCCTGTACCTGTTTTTACAGCGGCCATATTCCCTGGTTGGTGCCAAACCCATCAAACCCTTTGCTCATTATCTCAATTCGTATGCACCTTCGCACTTCGTCTGGCAGAGTGTGTATTTTCTTTCCGTTTTTATTTACTTTTTTTTTCCACGTCCCATTTGCATCGATCTCTTCGTCGTCGGAGCTTTTCCTTCGCAACAGTGAGTGTGTGTATCATCGTACAACTCGTCAACGACGATGTGCCCTTGCCCCGACAGCTCAACGGCTCCGACAGCAGCATCATTCAACCAAACTTCGCCACAGTTCGTTTCCTCCAGCGCAAACCTACGCAAACCCGCGGTACAACGTTTATTGGCCTAATCTAGCTCCGCCCAGACACAACTGTGTGCTGTTGTATTTACTATGTATTTCATCGTATGTATTTACAGCTGGCTCTCGAAAGTTGGCAGCACATATCCGATACTGTTACAACGTCAAAAGAAAGAAGAAAAAAATACGGAAAAATACCCCTTCTATCAAAGTGTGTGCACACTTAACCAGACGATATTTTTACATGCTGTCGTTCATTTCAAAGGGCTGACACGATGGGAAGTGCTTTAAACAATGTAACAAACGGGCATGAAGAGCATCGTCACATACGTTTGTCGTACTGTTAATCATTAACAATATGTTATAGATACTAGGGACGCATACGAAAGCCCAAGTGTCCTTGAGTCCCGGGTTTTGTAATGTAATATGTGTATCGATAATGGAACCTGCGATAAAGCCTTGCTCAATTCTTCAAAATACCCGATAAGTGTTTCAATAGAACTCATGCAAAATTTCGAAAATACCATTTTCTTAAAATAGTTTTGATATTTGAGTAGTATTTACAAGTGAATCATTGATATATCTATGTCAAAACGAATGACAGCTGACGTCTTGAGCTAGTAGTCGTTCATAGCCTACTGACACCATGTACATCGTGGTACATTCCAAACAGCCGACGGCATTTGGAATACGCTGACAGTTTACCGGACCAGTAGCAGTTTAAAAAAAATACGAGGTTTTATCACTATAAACCTCTTTTTCTTTTATTGCACAACAACCCCAGGCGATTTTGACTTGCCATTACTACATTATTGGACTTATATTACTACGAACTAGGGAACCGTTCAGGATGAAATGTTGGACAGGCTCTGTCGAAGCCGCTTTTGTCTTCAGCCTTTTATAATTCATTCTAAATTACAACGAGACTAAATTTTCCTTTTTTTGACATTTAATTCCCAAATAGGAACACTGTTAGTTCCCGTGTAAAAGAGAACCACCTTAGGCGATATTTGTCCACCTGCGGTCTTCAGATTACGCCTCACAACAGCACATAATACTTACACCGTATTTCAATTATTTAAAGCGCAAACAACCCGACGACCTTCAACACAAAACAACGACGCATGGCAATTCAGTTTCAATTTAATTATTAAATTTATTTCTGTCATAATTAATATAATTTGATTGCAGCAATGTATGTACACAGGTTTGTTAGCTTGTTTATTTTTTAGATTCCCCCTCTCGCCACATTCTTCCCCCTTCATATTACAGCTTCCATAATTCAGCTGTCCAACCTTCGCTCGGTGTCACTGTCCGTCCATCGTTTTGCGTCGGTTTGCCTCTGCTTTACTTGACGAATGCTTCCTAATTTTGTTAGCAGTAGGTTCTAGCGCTTTCAAAGCAGCGTATTGCTTGCACATTCATATTTTGGTTTCATTTTTCTAGTTTTATTTGTAAGCGCTGGCAAAAGGTGAGCTATCCCCGTCGTTACATGTCTGATGTTGCTAAAATATTGCCATAATTTTTGTCCATTGCAAACATTTTTCGTGCATTGGCTGGTTTTACGCCTGTTTCGAGTAAACCTGAACTCAAAGGAATTAAAGAACAAAATCTGCCCTGCTCGTTTTTATATTGCCCAAAATGTTTTTATTTCTTATGCCAATCCAGCAATCCAGTAAGCTTCTTCAATTGATTTCATTGCAATTTTGGTATAAAAAAATGAGCAAAATTAAGCAAAACTTACATTCTTCATGATCCTGCACACCAGGCTGAAGTAATAAAACGCAAACATAAACCCCCGGTTTTACCAACTGCAATTTTTATTGTTTGCTTTTCCATTCCCAATCTCTACAACAATCGATCGATGTGCGTTGCGTTCCACTAACTGTCCACTAGTGTTGTATGCTATAGTTCATGCCGCTAGCCGTACCGTTAATGATATACTTTACAATACTTTATCGTTTAATTTATTTATGTCTTACGTTTAGTTCCCCATTATTTATAGTTTGTTCAATTTCCACTAATATGCTAGTGTCCCAACATCCCCTGTCTGCAGGCGCGAGTGTTGCTTTACAATTTTCCCTGTCGCTGTTTGCTTTTAGTTTGCTTTATCCTGTGGATTGCCTAGTTCACACTATTGTAACAAGCAGCTGGCTCATGTTTTGAGCGAAGCGAATGATTGTATTTCTTTGTCGTTAATATAATAGCGCTACTGGTATGCCATTCCCTTAACAAAACGCAAACACTAGGTCTCCTGTTCCAAGGCTTCATACATCCTTCACTTTCGGGTGGAGCAACTTCTAACTGTTTCTAGCGTTTCATAGAATGTTTTAATATTCATTTTGTTTTAGTCATACAGGTTTCCAGCAAAAAAATGTTCTAAATCAATTGCACCAATAATATTAGAATAAAGTTGTGTCATTAAGCTTTTGTGTTACTTGCTTTATTGATCGTAAGGAATTGGAGATTGAAATGAAATTTTCTTCATTTCCTTAACGTTTGGCTTACCGAACACGCAACACAAACACATACTGAGCGCACACGGTGAAACTGTGCCACCAGCAGGAACAGAATACTGGTAGTACTCCATTCGTATGCGTCAGTGCGCATGTGCTATGGGTGAAATTTTTCAACTGACTGTGTTGTAGTAGTATGTGATTACCGAGGCGGAAGATGTATATACTAAAGTTCTATATACAATTCCCTACCTCCTTCCAAAAAGTATATGCTGGATCGAATAAGTGTCTGTGCTGCTCGCAATGTAGTATCGCTTAAAATCATACCCTGGAATTGACTCCATGCTCAAATATACAAAACCGGATACAAAATCTTGAAATGCTATACAAAACTTCACTTTATTAAGCGCCCAGCATGAAATAGCAAACATTTTCAACAACGCCTTACAGCCATTTTGAATACTGCGCGTTTTACTGCGGAACACGATTTCTACCGTGAAGGAAAGTGAGTGATTTAGGAAGCCACTGAAAAGGAGATTCTAATATTTCGCCAAACCGTCAAATCAATAGGCAGCATGCGCTAGCTGTGTTCCATTGTACGCATTTGGTCTTGCGTGCCCCCTTATTGCGACTCATAGCATGCTGTAAGCGGAAACCTAGTAGCTCACACGCCGTTCGTACTGCACAATTTTTGGCCTGCTATGTCATTTTCATCTAACGTCTCGTTTGTGTTCTTTTAACTTTTCGGAAGTGTCCGTTGCGGAAACCGTTGCGTGCTCTTTTCGTTACCATATAGTTAACATACACTCCTCCAGTTACGCTGCCAGCCAGTGTCCGCCCGTTACCTACAGTCAAGGTGACACTTTTTACCCTTTCATCTTCTGTCAACGCCCGCGTCACGTCGTGTCGAGCAGCTTTGGCCGGTTTTGGGTGCCACGGACCGTTTATCACGACGCCTCCTTCGGCTTGGGGGACGGTGAGAAGGGCCGATGGATCAGCGAGGTCGTGGTGGTGCCCGGCACGATCCGAACGATGCCGCTCGCATTCAGTCCGTTCATCATGCTGGCCGCCGTCAGTGCCGCCGCATGGTGATGAGCATGCGTCTGGTGCGCGTGGTGCGGCAGGTGCGCATGGTGCGGATGGTGCACGTGCAGCGGATGGTGCGGATGGAGCAGGGGCAACGAATGGTGCTGGGGGGGTTGCTGGTTGGAGGCGGCTGCTGCTGCTGCGGCCGCGGCTGCCGCTGCTGCCGTGTGATGCAGCAGTTCCGCATTCAACCGCGACGGCGAACTGACCCGTATTCTCAACGGGGACATTGGCTGCATTAGGGAGACCGGTACGTTGCTGGTTCCGTTCGTAGCGGTGGTGGTCGGAGTACCACCACTGGCACTATTGTTATTGTTGTTGCTCCCAACCGAGCTGGGCGTCCCGGGACGGTGATCGCTCGACGACAGATCGCTCGGATGCTGCAGATCCTTCAGGGAGCTGCTCGCGGTGCCACCTCCGGACAGGGTAGGGGTGGTGGCGCTGGCTGGGGCAGGGACATTCGTGAGGGAGGCGGTCGTCGCACTGCTATTGCTACCCGGCGAATCGCTCATACTGACGACCGTCGTGAGGACACCGGCACTCGGAACACCGGATGCACCGAGGGACGCCGCACTGACGGCGAGCGAATGGGGCAGGTGAGGCTGTGGCCGAAGCACGGTAGGGGTGAGAGGCAGGTGTGTCAAACCGATCGGGGGTGAGTGGGTGTTGATCGGTGGCGAATGATCGCCCAGACGATAAGGCATGAATCTACTGTTGAACGAACCTACAGGATGGGAAGGCAAGAGAAACCGATCCAATCAATGCAAACCCTTGTTCAAATCCGTTTTTTTCGGGAGAGGTAATTGTACACTTCACAACTGAATTGCAGAATTTATCTACTAAAAATGATCTTGCTGGATGTGCAAACTTACCAGGTAACAAACCGCCCGTGAGATGGTCGCCAAAGCGGAAGGAATGCAGCGAGGCAAAACTGTTCCGGAAGTCCTTCTCCCGATCCCGCTCATCGTGCAGCCGGTCCTCGCTAGAGCCTGGCAGTGAGCTAGGGCTGTGCTGCATCGACATACTAGGAACTGGGGAGTGTGTACCGAGCGAAATGTCCGAATCGGAGTCCGTGTCCGTCGGTGACAGTGGTCCATCGCCACGTCTGGGCGTCAGCGATGATGATCCCGATCCCGAAAGTGGTGGCTGGTTGTGTCTATAATTGTGCACCGAGGGAAGAAAGAGCGTAAAGAAAACTAGTTAAAATTACTGTGCTTTAAGGGTGTGAGACAGAGAGAGAGAGAGAGAGAGAGAGAGAGAGAGACAGGACAAACAGAGTGGAACGAAAACGAAATTTCATGTCATTTAATAATCGTCCCACACAGCCGGCCGTGGCGATCGGATGCCCAGACTTCGCCAGCACCGTCTTGGGAGTTGATTTAGCCCATAATTTTGGCTGCTCGAAATCAGTTAATCTTCACGTCCGTTGGACCTCTGTGGCAATTGGGCTGCACCCCTTTAACCACGACCACCGGTGGGTTTTTTTTTCTGCTGCTTTAGTTTTTGTGCATCCTTTTACGTTGCTGCTTAATAGCAATATCCCTGACGCTCCCAAAACGGCCAAAGACAATAATCTTCCTCTCAGACGAGACAAACAAGGTGCGAGGTGCCAGCAGACCGACGGCCACAAGTCAGTGACGGTGTTGACGGTGAGCTCTGGCTACGCTTAGGATGGGTCAGGTTATTTCGACCTACAACACGCACGGGCATACGGACGCTTGGAGAATTTGCAGTGTCATACGCTTTAATACGAGGTTCCCTCTTACTGACGCCAAGCTGCAGGATGTCCATCTTTTTGGGGTGCAGTTGTTTGACATTAGGTATTACACGATGACACGGTGCGCCAGTTTGGACGTAGCCTGCGAGATTATTCGACATGATCTCTCTGTAGGCAAGTTACCAAAGGGCTAACGAATCTGTCAGGTATTTAGGAATATTGGGTATTTCTGGACGTATATCATTTTTTTATTCAAAGTCAAGAAATAGAATACCATTCTAAGATACTTGCCGCGCAAACAAAATGTCAAAATTTAAAAAAATCCTTCCTAAGGAAAGGAGAAAACATCATAAGACATCTAACGCTGTTCCAGCATTGGTGAACCCATCAGCAAAATATCTTACACGACTCTTCCACTCTAAACGCTCAGAAAGCTGCCATCCGTCAAGAAGCGTTCGGCCTGTTCGAGATCTGAACCTGACCCCGGTATCAACCCGGGACGCGATGGGATGGATGGCGCCGGAAATGAAAATACTGTACGTCTATATTTACACACTTGGATTTAATAGGTGTCCTTTCTTTTCTTCCCACTCCAAACTGAAACCCACCATCACGGTCAAAACCGTGCAGACACGTTCGTCCTGGTTCGATGTGTTTGCCATGCGATGTGTAATGTAGCTGAACTATCTGGTGGGGAGGAAAAGAAGATGGGACGACATTACACATGGTCATCGTACACGAGCGAACCACTAGCCCACCAGGATAAAGGTCCTTGAGGGGTTGGAAAAACGCAAATAACGCTATTGAGAACCGTAGTTTTGTGGTTTGTGGTATGTTTGGCAGGCATCGCGCTATTTGCTCAGGATGTGGTTGATATTTTCTTGGAATGTGCCATGGAAATTTAATACTTTGTGCTTGACATTAGACGTAGAGTTTTGGAAGTGTATGCAATGCTTGACAATGCCAAGATGCTGAGTTAAGTTTGTTCTGAGAATAACAAACTAATAAGGCGTTTTTTTGCTTTGTTTTTGAGAAATTCCTACTGATGCTTCCTATATGAAGCATAAATTAGTAGTAAGACCCACTAGGACAAAAGCAGCTACAGCAGCAGTAACGTATTCATACCGAACCGAACGAGGAAGTAAGCTGTCACTGTATCAATGCGACGTCCCAGTTGTATGGCAGCTGTCAACTTCGGTTCGGAAATTCCCAATCCATCTCAACCCGTCAGAAAGACGCCAAGAACCATCGAGCCGGGAGCCCATGTGTGCGTTGATGCGCTGGCGCTTAATGCATTCTTCCATTTCACATCGGGGAAGAGCAAAAGACAAAAAGTTTTAAACCTCCGCGCGCCATTCCTCCGTGACAGGGGCGTAAGACGACAGAACGGGCGGGCAGAAACATACTTAGAAGATACACACAAAAAACAACAAAGTCTTAATCCTAAACAAACTGTTTCCACTCACCGGCTCGGGCGAAGAAAACATCAACAAACACACTTATCCGGAGAAGAACGGACGCGGACAAAAGCGGATGATAAGCAGTGCCGTATGGAGATGGCACCGAGGTTTTTGACGTTTTGATACGGTTCACTCTCGGATCGAATTACTTACGAATCGGATAGGTCCCGTTCCTCTCCACCCCAACTATATGACCATTCTTGATCGCGGCTGCCGGACTAAATGGCAAGAAAACTGCATTATCCCACGCTTCCGTGCGTTTTTGGACGAATGTTTCTTGGAAAATGCCGAGAGGAGTCCATTGCTGCGTGGAAATCGATAGTGACTCGTTGAGCACTATTTAAATATAGCTGCATTAGCATTCAAATATGCAAAACACAAGCGTTAACTTCCTTCCATCAGTCAATGGTGGGATAAAGTTTAGGGAAAAAAAAGAGACGTACTCCACTCCGGTCTCGGTGTTAGCAGCTGAGCGGTTCTATATGATAATGATGCTACCGTCCCCCAGTCCCAGGACCCGGTCGCAATTAATGGTGGAATCAAAATAAACACCAACCGTCACAAATTCAATAAGGTATGCTAATTCAAACCCCACTAACAATGGTACACCGCAAACAGCCGCACGCATAAAGCATAAGACAATCGTGATGAGGCACAGCGGGAAACGATTTGATAGGGAATGGATAACCCCGGCAATGACAATTATGACAAATTGAGGGGCCAAATTTGCGGGATATGATTTTTCACGCGATCATACCATTGGACGGGAGGGGTTTTGTGCAAATATTGGCCCGTTTTTACGAGCACAGACTAACCCCGTTCCGACAGCTGGCCATCCCAAGGCCGCCCAAGGTGTTGATCTTTTACCAGGTCGGAATACACGAAACGCGAATAAAATATGATAGCTGAGTGTGATGTGCTTGTGTTTAGCTTCCTGTCACCGAATGTTTGATGTTTGTACCAGAATCCTAGCTAATACCGTTTTGTGTGGTTACGCTCGCATATTTCGTATTTTCGTAACACGTGGTTTTAACACACTGGAACAACCCTTTTTTCCCAGTCCAGGGGAAACTCTATATCCCTCATCCTTTCATCGGTTCCAAAAGGGACAACAGTGATGTGCCGTACCGAGCGCCTACATTTAATGATAATTGAATTGAAGCGTTTTCCCCGCTCTCCATTACCGGACAACCGAAAACCGAACCAGAAAGGGGTTGAATGCTTGTTTAAACACACCGCCAAGGACTTGGACACAATGAGCGTGAGTTGCAGCACCGCATCACAAACAAAGCCAGCACCGCGATTCAGCCCCGAAGCAATGACGCATAAAATTGCAAGTGAACAGCACACAAACAAGCAGCACATCCTTGAAAGCATCTCGTCCATCGTGAGTGTTTCCCGGATGGATGGCAAAGGAAAGGTCTGCGGCGCAAATGCTGGTCGACGGCTCAAGACAACAACAAACAAACGCAAACCACCCAAAACAGAGCGTATTGCGTGTGTTGTGTTGGAATGATACTGTCGCGGCCGGTTCAAGGCTCGTGCAATGGCCATGGCTTTCGATGCGCAGTGCGTCTTTGCGTCCCTTTTGCTTAATGGGCAACACATGTTCTAGGCCAGTCGATCAAACTGTGCTTTATGGTAGTTCTGCTACTTGCTACAATTTAATGTACGGCCCTTTAGCGAGTAACAAACCTGTTGGGAAGTTTAAGTGCCTCGGTACATTTTTCTAAAACAGTTGCTGTGTCCGACCAGGAAGTAATAATCGCTTGATTGGTGGTAATAATACAACCCAATAACCTTATCCCGCAACCACATCCTAATTACAGCCTGGGGGCGCAAATATCGTCGTGACGGGCCGATGTACCAGATTGATCGAAGCAATTGATTTACTGCCGATAACTTCCCGCAAGGCATCGCCGAACAAAACTCGGACGGGACCCGAGCTTCAGGTTATATGCTAACCAAACATGCCACCAAATATTTGCTCACCCGACGTCCACATGCTTCCGGCCCTGGCACCTGGCACCCGTACGTTGCAAATCGTTGCAAAATGGAGCGAACCGGATTGTTTGCCAACAGGGAAACTTCGTTACCTCCCATTGGACGTTAAGTTTTGCGAAGCCAAACAGGAAAAAAAACACACATAAACGACTCCTTTTGTACCACATCGAGATTGGCTGGACGGATGTGGAATCGTACAGCGGTGCATTAAATATCCCTGCGATGGTAATGCGTATCGAGAAGGATCTGCTTGCAATCATCATTACTACCACCGTCCGGGGAGGACGCAAACAACGATGTTACTGACTTGTCCCCGACAACAACGACCGGGGGCGCGCTGGAGTGCTCGATTGATTGCAAACCATTCTCGAATCAATCAACAGCCCAGTCGGTCCTATTATGGGTCTTTACAATCCGGACCAACGATTAGGTTCTCGAGTGTGTGCGGCTTGTTATACCGATTACGTCGCCGGTCATCAAGGAATGCAAAAGTGTCGTTGCTTTCCAGGAGTGTTTACGATTGGTTGCAACAATTCGCCGTATGGGAAGGTCACCCCAGACATCAAATACACAGTTGAGTGGCATATGGTCAATGTGAGAGTTAGAGGGATGTGTTGTACGGAAAATGAGATAATTGAACCCAGAAAATAATTTTAATATTTATTCAAGCTTTCACGAACAAATGTTATGTTTAAAATATAATATTTCACTGTAAAACAGTGTGTTGTATGTTTCAAATTGGAGAATTGTGGGCAAATAGCGTCATTAGAGCGTAATTTAATACGATATTAAAATCGTATTAATGCGTTCCTCTGTACGCATTAGTTGACTACCCTGTTGCTGGTACATTCAAGTCTCGGAAACAAGGAGGTTCGAGGTTAAAGAAAAAGAATAAATAATGAAAAACATTTAAATCGTTTGAAGCAAATACTTCAAAACAAGATCTGTAAAATGTACTTCTGAAAAACTTATCAAACTCATATTAAATTGAAGACTCTTAAAAGAAAAACAGGAATCTCTAAAATATTAAAAAATACTTTCTTTCTAACTCGATGAAGGAGACAAAGATGAATTAAAAAAATGTTCTATAAAACAAATCAAATATCAAACGTCCTCGCTGTAACAGTCCAGGATAGTTAACGTATCATTTCCACCCCCTTTGGCACCTATCTTCCAGCATTCCACCTCAAACCACCTCGTCCAACGGTTGTCCAGATATCGAATGACAGCAATTTTCTTTCCACTGCCAGAAACCAGACATCATCTACTCTCATGCTCGACCGGTCATGTGTAATCCTCCTGTCTCGTCGGTTATTTCGCACGTAACAAAGTTAAGGAAATCTTTCGCACGGCCCTCGAGGCGCCTTGCGTGCTACGGGGTTACGATGGGAAAAAGGGTAATTGAATATCGAAAGTACGGCATGGTCTTCAAATAAAAGCAAAAAAACACAGCAACAATCTACCACGAAGCCCTTCATCTTCATCTGGGAGGAGTGACTGTGTGTCACGTGGTACTAGCACGTGAAACTGTGTTGTGAAATTTCATCCAACTTTGGGGCACGTGTGGTGGATGTGTAATGCTCACGATGGGGCGAATGATATCTTCATTTGAAAATTGACATTCAGAAAAAAGAAAATCTGTACCTAAACGTCGCATGGAATGTAATAACGTTAAACGAAACCCAAAATGAAGCAAAACATCAACTCATCAACATTGCCCAAAAACCTTAGCCACAGAGTTTTGCTCCACTTTCAATGGCGTGGTACAGGGGAGAAAAAAATAAAAGGAAATTCAATTCAACGAGACCCTATAACATACTGCCCTTACAAAAAAAAACCCAATCCATCCCCAGTTACATTCGGGCCAGATTTGATTCAATAATCATAATATTGTTGATTCTCGTTTTCCCTTCATTTTATAATACTCAATTGTTCCGTTTTGCACCCCTCTGTTTGGGTGCGTTGCATCAACATTGGTGTGCACCCTCGTCTACCATCAACAGCAACGGCATCATCATCTTCATCATCATGAGCCTGGTTGGTGATGATGTCTTGTGACTGACTGCCTCCTTCGGCGGTTACCATCCGGTTAGCCAAATATTTGAATATTTTTACAGCTAAACTTAATTTGTACAACAATAGAGCCATTATTTCACGCCTTCAGCTTGCCACCCGGTTGGCAGCAATCGGCACCTGCAGCACCTATTGAAACCAGCCTACACAAAACGCGCAAGCACCCGCTCCTTATCATTCGGCTGCGGCTCGCGCAACAGAGAGCGTCGAGAGCGTAATGGAATCGAATCGTTAAAGCATTACCGAATAATGAATATAAATTAGCGTGAAAAATTAAAATCCCAGCTTGTTCATTTCGACGACGACGTTGCATCGCGGAGGGTGCCCGGGATCACGAATATCCACGCCGTACTTCGGGCGCAACGGGCTGACGGAAGTCATCACTTTGCTAGCTTCGGGGCCTGTACCCGATTCCCCCGGTTCCGACGATAATCGTCTCCCCGGAAGTTCTTCGTTCTTCGAGCAGTTCCACTCTGCGCCGTTCCGTCGTCGATCCCGTGGAATCCGGCCTGAGTCCTTGAATCGAAAGCTAACGGACCGGGATGCCCGCGGGCAGGACCGTCGTCTATCCAGACATGGATCTGTGGCATGTACCACGGTCCGGTGCTCAACCATTGTGCTTGGAGACAATTTTCAACCGTTATCGAATTAAGCCACAAAACGAACTCTAACCAGTTCGGGAACGACGCTTCGGGGAAATCTAACCGTTTCACTGCATTACCCGGGAATAATGAGTAACGAAGTTGTTCCGAAAGGATGAGCTAGATGAGTTACTTGCCCCTGCAGCTGTGCACGGTGTGGAAAATGGAGTTGGAACAGTGGAGTTGGTTTCGCTCGTGTTTGTTACATGCGCGTACAGCATCTGCTCCGGGTCGTGATCGGTGATTCTTGAGGTGGAATTTAACCATGTAACCAACCATGCTGAACAGAAATCCTGATAGACTCATAATTGCTTTTTTCGTACGCAATAAAGTGAAACTTCAATCATACTTTTCGGTCGTAGAATATCATGATCAAACCTTCGAGTTTTAGACAAGAGTAAAATTAAGGAGCATTTCATCTACTTGTCCTGAACTGATATGCTGCTACTAACTATTTTTCTGTGTTTGGTATCTTCTCCCCTAGAAAACATAACGCAACGAGCTTCTCCACCTCCATGGTCACCGCATACTCCACCGCTAATTGTACCGATGCGCGGATGTATGCTGCTCCACAAACGGGCTACTTACAGGATCTTGGTGCGCATCGAACCATCCCAAAAAACGTCACACTAATGACTTTATTATCTTCGGCGCACAACATCCAACAAAAGGCCGGTCCCGAAAGCGGGGGGTTACCCACTTGAAATGTGTGGCCACACCGAACGGCAACCACAATGTAGGCACAAAATCACTCGAAAGCCGGCAGCGTATGCGGTCGACCCCGGCCCCGGTCACGGTTAATTCACCGTCACTGACGCTCGCCGGGTATTACTTTCTCGCCTTACGGGATGGTTTTGTGTTTTTGTTCTTTACACTATTCGCCACCTCTTAACGTCTTAACTTGCGCTTTGGTTGCTGGTACAAAAGGTGTTAGTTGCCCGGTGGGGTATTTGCCTCCCCCCCTCCCTCCCCTCCCTTTGGTCTTTCTATCCATCAGGGCAAGGACGGACCGCTCCCAACGCCTCAACTCAACTACGGGTGGTGTGCAACCACATCGGATCAATCATTCGCGTTACGGTCTCGCGCGACTCTCCGCGCAGCAGTCATTAACCGGGCAAACCATGCGGCGAGGACGATCGTTTGGAACGATAGAGAAGCCGATCTTTGACCAGCCCGAGCAGCAGCAGCAGCAGTACCGCCGCACCGTACATCCATCATAAAACCCGTCGACCGGTCATTACGGCCATGTTTACTCTTCCCGCACAAACCCACGGAATATTGGAAATTGAGCGGCGAGCGGTATCATCGACACGAGATACTTCACCGTGCGGATCACTTTTCTCGTTCTGGTGCCGGGTGCCCCGTTTTGCGGTCGGCAATTGCTGTATCGAAACGTATATAAATAATTAATTAAGTTATTGTTACACTTAATAAGATAATTAGCCACGGAGCCGTCCCGAAAGCCGCGCACTGATACCTGCCGCGTGTGTTCGCGCTCGCAGGATCATTATCGCATTGCGGCATTGTGAGCATCGTGTCGGGCCGGATCGGCGGATGGGAACGGAACGATCCACGGGATGGGATTTGGCGCCCTCCGGGAGTATCGCTGGAACCCGGGGAAAATTGTACCGATCGTTCGGCGGAAGACACACACACTCGCTTGCGGGCCACAACAGGGCCAACCACAACCGATAACCCCACTTTGATGGGTTGAGAAAAAGGCACAGCAAATGAAAAAGGGAGAAAAGGAGAGACACAGATCAAACCCTATCACAAAACACGTTTCCGCGCGTAGCGCTGTTACAATCGGGGCCTCATAAAGTTATTACTCCTGCTGGCCGCGTAACCAACCCGTCGGCCGACACCTTCCGCGAATCATCCGCACATCCAACATTGTGGAAGCGACGTCCCCGTGCATGCGGCCCTCTGCCCGGCTGCGGAGAATTCGCGCACCGCGGTATCGTATTGTATCGCGCCGATGCGCCTCGAAGGTATGCGCGCGCACGGGGAAGAAAACCCCGCGATCACCAACTGCTCGCGAGGGCATATTTCTGCCTATCGCTGCCCAGTGTCGATCGTCGGCGCAATACAAACGGCCGTTGGTGTGCAAGCAAAAGAGGTAAAAAAAGCAACAAAACAAAACACACACGCACCTAAAACAACTTCACACGGCGGCACCACTATAAAGGAGTGAATTTGAAAACGATACCACGATTCCGGACCGATGCCGATTCCCGCGGTCAGCTGCACGGGCTCTAATGCGCGGATAATTAACCCTTCGATGGGCAATTGCCCGGACCGAGCAAGGTGTCTCGAGCGAATTGTTTCAAAATACGATCACACCTTAATGCGATCGTTTCCAGTAAGTTTTGCAAGCTGCTAATCGGTGAGTTGTTTGTTATTGTGACTGCTAAATTACTGTAAGTTATAGCATTTTCATTATCTAAATTATAACAATATACACAAATGATATATTATTTAATTCTTTAAACACACTGTGAAGGGTTACACTTATTATCGATCAAGGGTTTTTTTTTATTAACATAAAACCCCGCTCCTTGTTTACGAGCGTGTTGTAAAAGCTCGAGATAAAGATGTTACTCGAATTAGTTTCTAAAGCAAAAAAAAAACACCAAACATCCACACAATAAAAGGCCGCAGCGAAAGTATTTAATTTCTTGTATCAATTTTCTTGCTCTCTGGCGATGTGGGCAATGCTTATGCTCGCCTTCCTGTTGCACACATGTATGTTGTTGCTCTTGTTTTTTTACAATACATCACTGGGCTGGGTTATTATCGCCTGGTTGCAAACACAAATGTTACCGCGGTCGATAACCACCGTAGAACATGATGCGAAAAATTCCCCAAATTCCACCGCTTGCAGACCCGACTCATTCATGGTCTGACAATGTGCGGGGCCGAGTGATAAAAAGGTGCGTGTGTAATGTTATTGCGTGCGGAAACAGTAACAGTTTATCGTGATAATTGAAGGAAAATTCTCATTCCAGCTCTAGCCGACCGGGCTTGGAAAGTGGTTTGAGACGGGTGTGCGTCGTCTTACGGGGTGGAGAAGCATTGAGCTTTTGCTTAAGACATTATATTTACCTCTATTGTGGAAAGGTTTTGTAATGACTAATAATTGAATTTGGAAGCAATAGAGGTTAGGAGTTGTGTCTCTCAATTGTAAGTTGTTGCTATTTGTCCAGAAACCACAAACAAACTCATTAACGTTTCCCGAACTGACAAACCTCCCAACTTCATGCGCACTTGCACTTGAACGATTCCACCAAAAACGGACGCACGTATTCCTTCAAACGACCCAATTTACAACCGGGAAAACAACATCATCAATCTAAACGATGGCGACAATCGCACATTTGCCTGCCTGGTGGTGGACAAACCTGTCACCAAGGTGCACACTGGACATGGACAACCTGCTCTATAAACCACAAAACCGTCTCAGCAGCTCCGGGTAACATGGCCAATTCTGGCCGGGCAGCACACCACGCTCGTTTCTGTTTCCTAAACGGGACTAAACGTTTCGGCTCGAAAACTCGCCCGTTCGGGTAAACTAATAACTATAACATTAAATTTTATTCATTGCGAATTCATCAACTAACGATTCGTCCGACCGGGCCGAAGGTTCACAATGCATGAGGTATTACCGTCCGTCCGAACAAACCGTGGCGACCGAACGGGAGAGCATCAAAATTTCAACCTCGCAACCATCCTAACATGGCGCAACTGGAACGGCCAAGTAATTAAAACGGAAATTCATTCCTTGTTCGCGCATTTCGCCAAGGATGTCGGAGTGTCGTGGCTGCAAACATTTCATTTGCTCGCTATAAAACGACCACTGGGCCGGCGATGGGGCGCGAGGCATCAACCCATGGCCGACCCTTTTTGCTTTTGCACCGCGGACATACACCGTGGAATGTGGTACAGCCGCTGCCAAATGCAACGAATCGTTTTTTTTTTTCAGACAAAAGTCTCCGGCACTTCGAGCGATCGCTGAAAATGATGCCATCAAAAGCCGGGGTACGCGGTCCGAACCTTTGACGGTTATATTTTTTCAAAGGTTAAAATTATAAAGTGATAAAAATATTTTAAGCCTGCCTCGGAGCGACGCGAGCTTTCAGCGGGCTCGCAAAATACCAGCAGTAGGACCTGCTTCCGAAACGGGGGATGGAAACTCCGGCGGGCTGGTGGTTCCTGGCCGAACTTTGTACGCGGCATAAAGCGAATGACAAATATTCTGCAACCGGAATGTGTTTCGCGCTCGCGATACTTTCTTCCCTTGCAGCGTCTGCGGTTAGTGTGGTGCACTGGCCCGAAAGAATTTGACTGGCCCGCTGGCCGGAAGATTATTTGTAATAATTATACCCTACCCACAAAACGGACACCACCGATGGAGTGCCATCTTTTGCTTTGGTATGCCTCATTTGCGACAGGAACGGAGACCACGAGGAAAAATAAAACAGAAACAAATGGTTTATGCTGTGGTTTTCACTTCGCTTTCGCACTGTCAGATGTACGTCAAGCTGCCGCGTCAGAAGGAACGCGCCGGCCAACGCACTCGGCAACGTTCAATAATAAAGTCATATAAAATCATTTTTGCTTCAGCGGAGACATTCTTCCAAATGCTTTTCATCACAATTATTAATCGAACATTGCACCGATTACGAAGGAGAACTCTGTCAGGCAAAGGTCACATGTATTTTAGGGTGTAATGTGTTTAATGTTTATGCTGAAAACATTATTGAAGATTTCAAGCTGCACTTGCTGTGCTAAACTGACAGATATATTTTATTTTTAATAAAATATTTAATTAAAAATTTCAACTAGAATACGAGTTTCAGAAAATATCCATGGTGTTCTCGAAGAATTTTTCGAGAAGAGCCATTTGTAAGAATCTACGTTCAAGAGTCACTTGAATCATGCTTGAATCAACTTTCTGGTATTATGAATCATGAATCATCAATCAGGTTCATGAATCGCTGAATGAAAAATTCCCATTTCTCTATATTAGTGTATTCTGTGTTTAATGTTAAACAATAATACACTTACTGTGCTGGGCAGTATTTCTTTAAATGTACAATAAATCATGAATTTTTATAGTGATTGGTGTTGTGCTTAATGAATCCTTTGAAAGGAGTTAGTTCATTTGAATATACGTTCAAGAGTTATTCGAATCATGAGTTCATTTTCAAAAAAAAACTATGATTCTTTAAGGATTCATTAATACTCCAAGACACGTGAAAAGATTATGAATTTTCTATTTTGTCGCATTTTATGTTTCATGTTTAACAAGAATAAAGTTTTGAACATTAGAGGCCTTATTTGCAGTTTGTTTTTAAAAGAATGTCGTTAAGTGTTCAATAAAACACGACTATCAATATAGATTCGTATTGTGCTCAAAGAATCTTTAAAGAATAGTTATGGATCGCATCGAGTTTTTGAATCGTCATTCAAGAGTCATTAGAACCATGAATCGCCTTAAAAAGAATTATAATTCCATTTCAGATTTATAAATCTCTGAATTCTTAAGGAAAAATTCTTAACTCTCGAACGAATAAATCTCTATTCTCTAACGATTAATTTATTTGGTTTTTAAAGTAAGACGTCTTCTCATCATATTGTCATTATTTCTATGTCCCTCTATTTTCCCACAATTTGGGTAATTTGTTGAAATTGGTTTCGGTTACTACTTAAAAACAAGTCAGCAATATTCTCTATTCTAATATTGAATTGAACATAATACCAGCATTATATCGTTGTAAAGATTCGATTTTTGCTGTTATCTATCTCGATACTTTAACCGAAAAACGAATCAAATCACTTCATCCCCTCCATAATCGCAAGCCTAAATCATCTCATAAGTATCATCACACCTCTAAGATTACTATCCACACTTCTACGGCATAATGGTTTACTGCTTTCGCAGCACTCAAACCCACTGGACAATAATTGTTTCATTGTTCATCAAATGTTGTACGAAATCACTTTTCCTTCGCTTCTCCCAAACAAACGGATGGCAAGGGATCGATCACTTCCCTCTTATGTAAACAACTCCGGCATCAAATGGTTTGTGTATCCCACGCTGACTAACTTGCTGAAGGGACTTATGGTATGGGTTTTTTCTTCTTCTTCTTTCGTTTCCTCTTGCTATCGTATTCATCCCGGGCAAAGACAGCCGAAGGGCGCCGTCGTACACTGAAGCAATCGTCCCTGTTTTCCTTACTCACTCACAATTACAATCCGAATCGAAATGGGAAACATTTTTATCAAATAACATTTCTTGATTCGGATTTTCCATGTAAAGGGAGCGCGATGTAACTTCCCCCCATATTCGCTGTAAGTTCGTTAGCGATAAAAGTCGATTCTGCACTGTGAGGTTCAATTTCCATAACAACATCATCCCCCATCTTGTGTGGTTGGACCCTGCACATAACCTATAATGCAGAATTGAGTATGCCGTAATCTTGGCTATCGGATTTGTGTGCTTTCTTTTGCACGAACATGGAAACATTTCTATGTCGTTCGTATACTAACACACCGACACAAAACAATAACCAAAAGCTCTTTACAACCAAATCGAAACCAAATAGGAACACATGTTTGTTTTTTTGTAAAATATTCCTTCGATTGTTTTACGGTTTTCTGTGGAAAAGTGGAAAATTTCTCTCCCAGTCAACTCTGCCGAAAATGTTAATCCTTCTGGGTGTAATGTTGGCCACGCACCGCACGCAACGGGTTTCGGTTCTCAACAGATTGGTGCGAATGGGTGAGAACGTCTGTAACATAATCCAGTGCATACAAACAATTTGCTCGCCGGATCAGAGCAGATCCTTTTGAGCGTTGATCCCCTCGAATTTAATTTCCCTCTCTTATTTTTGTTTTCCCTTTTTAAAACAAATCCTTGCAAAAAATGATATTGTTCTAAGCGATTGCAACGGTTTTTCAAAATCACTTTCAAACGAACCAACACTAGCATTGCGGTTGTTGGGCTGTGTTTGTGTATTTTAGATTAGTGAGGCCTAGAATGATTACCGCAACATAACAACGCTTAAATCCTGGGCTGAGTGTAGTAAAGATATTATACTCTTCGGAATACTGGCACGAATTTTTAAGCATAAAATATTTCAATTTAATTACCATGGATATTTTTTATTTCATTCCTTAACTACCCAAAACAAAAAATCATTTAGTAAGCATAAATGAATCATGGGAAAAAATAATTTTCATTTATTCAAAATTTCATCCACCATCGTAACATTGTAACAATCGCCACAAAACACAAAAAAGTGCTGCATTTGACTGCACCGCACATAAACGATTGACATCTTAATGAAACGCAACATGTCTCCAGCGCTGTACAGTGGCGCGTTTCAATAAGAGTAGAACGAGGAAAAAAACCTCCAGAACTACAACAAAAAAGTTATCCAACATCCAACCTGGACCTGGACGGCACATGCATACACACTCCGATCAAACCCGATAACGATCGAACCGGAGTGCAGTTTGTCGGTGTGATTAGACATATGTCAAGCGTGGACGCGGAATGTCAGCTACCGTGCTGTGCGCCCGGATGGTTGAACCGTGGCAGAAACACGCTACACACATCCACCGTCCAGATGACAACAAAGCATCAATCAACCGAACTGAGGTTGCAACCGTACAAGCCGAGTGGCAACATTTTAACGCAAGACAAACTGCTTCATGTACCGGCTATAGGGGGCAGCAAAAAGGGCAATACGGTGCCTACTGGGCCGGAGAAGAATGTCCGAGTAGCGCACTCACGCGCATTCAACACATCGCGCCCCGAAAACAACCGTGGTGCCTGAATTGATGCCGCAAACTTTAGCCGAAGGTGGACGTTTATTAGTTTTCTTGCTGTACCCTGATGGATTCTGCGCGTGACGCTTGACATCGCACCGCTCGACACGTTCGTTGACAATGTAGATGCGTACTGAAACAGGCCCAGAAGGGGCGCATGCATTTCGGGACGTTGAGCGAGATGCGCTGCGTGGCCGTTCTCGGACGGCCGGCAGAATGGGAGTTCCCGCAGAGGTCATCAATTTTGTTTCCACTGCATACGATGACTCCGTAACGGCGTGTCTCGTACGGGGTCGCACGCGAACGTTGTAACGACCTTTCCCGAGGCGTTCCGCGGGTGCCTTCGTTCGCTGTTCATGCCAATATATGCTGTGACATTCCACCGGCGTTGGACGCCATCCGGGAATCTGCACACAAAAAAGTTGATTTATGCATAAACGATAGGAACGATCGGCGGCTGCCTACCTTGTCCGGGCTGACAAACTATGGAGCCGGGTTGGAAACATTCTTGTGAAATGATTTATGTGCCATCGGTTCTTCCATTCTGCGTCGGAAAAGGTCGGTAGCAATGAAGTAACTTAAGCATCTCTCTTCAAAACAAAAACACTATGGATAGTTTGAAAGTCTGCTGATGCTCCATTACTGTGAATGTGATTATTTTAAAAGCAATCGCTTCTAAGACTTCAGATATTTATTGGGAACTACAGCATCTAATTGCGCTACTAATACACTCCCTTCTAGAACTTTTACTGTCAAACCTCATCATGTTTTGCCAACGCGGGTAATTACAAACCCTTGTACAGATGTTGTAGAAAGGAATTCTTCTATGGCAAATCACGCCTAAGACTAATCATCTCTTCCGACCTTCCACTCGGCCACAGGAACTCAATCATCGGCACACAGACATTCCACCACCGTGACGCCCAGCACCGGTTATTATGCGGCTGACAGTTTCTTCTCATTGATCTCTTCCTTAGCTTCCCGTGGCGCTTTCAGCTCCGCACCATTTATCCCTTCCAGCGCGTTCTAGTTCCGGTAAGACCGGTAACAGCTCGAGCCAATTTGTAGCTACTTTGTCCACCTGCAGCCCGACGGCATCAAAGGCAAAGCCAACAGCAGCGGTGCCCAGCAGGGTGCATATTGTTTTATTACACCATGTTTGCAACAACACGGTGTCCTCCTTTTGGAAAGGTGTCTTCAGGTCTTGCGACAAAACCCCTTACCCCGTGGTGGCGGAGACGGTGTGAAGAAAACAGCAAGAAAAAAAGTTCACACCACACTGAACTGATGCGCCTACTGGAATTTTTCATCCAGCCACGGGGACGACGGTTTTTCCCGAGCCTTCTCTAACACGGCGTTGAACACCATGCTGAGTTCGCGCGTTTTGTCACCTCCGGTGATTTTCGCTTTGTTCTTCCGCGATTATTACGGGGTGGAATTGTGTGTTTCCCAGCAATTTAGTAAGGCCGTTGAAGCCTTCCTGGTACAGTGGCACCCAGAACTGTGCCTGTCGTTACCGTTTACGGAGCTACCGTGAGATCGCAGCGGGAAAACTGTCGGTAGTGTCACCGGAATGGCGTGTGTACACACAATCGAATTGATTTGAAACAATCAAAGAAGGTTAGAAACGTGTTCGAAGAAATGGAGCAGCTCTTGTAACAAATTGAACATTTTGAATTTATGGGGAAGGAATAGCATAAAGCCTATTTCTTACGATTGAACTTTATTCAATATTATTTAAACAGGTTAGAAATTATATATCTCGGGTGATTCTTTCTGTTAAGTGTTACAGTTATTTTGACTAAAGTTCCTCACAAAGTAACCGTAAGGTTTTTGTTGAGTCAAAGGTCAAATTTAATGCAATTGGTGGTACAATTTCAATGAATCTATCTCGCAAACAGTTTTTCCTACATAGAAAACGTTACACAAACAGTTCTAGAAACATTGCAACTCACTTTCCACGAACTTGTCACCAGTGCTACACCATTCGATGGAATCGCTTTAACATTCCAGTTCATCAACGTACATCTACGTCCGTACCGCCGTCCCTCATTCAAGGACCGACCGGCGAAAAAGGATAATGATTTAGACAAATTACGGCCACCCGACGCCCTTGCGCGCCGTTTTGCGACCCATTCGTGCAACGGTTAGACGACGCCAGCGAACCGGAGACACCACACCCCATCGTTCGACTATCGAATTTAAATTGTTGACATTGTAGCAATTCAAATTACATGCCTTTTTTGGTGTGTTCTCGCACGGGCGCTCGGGCGCTTCGGAAGAGTTCGTTCCATTCCGGGAGGGTGACTTCGTTCCAAATTGAGCAGCGATGTGTTTACCCAGCGCCCCAGCGCCCCTTTACCCTTAAAAGGTTCCCGTCCCCAGGGGGATTCCGTCTTTCAACGATTCAATTCGCCTTGCCTTTCAGTCCCGATCATAACCCAGTTATGCCGTGAAAAGTGTTTTTCAAACATCATCCCGGTAACGTCCGTAAGGATGGTTCTTGGCCGAACGACCGGATCCCTTTCTCTTTTGACGACTGTTCTTATCACACTGGATCGCCTAATCATTACGCTTTACCGACACGTTCCTCGGTAGTCCTGTTTCATCCTGAGGTACCGAGGGGAATGAAAGAAAAATCCCAATTCCAGTGAAAACAAACGGCACGACGCATTTGTTACGCATCACACCGGGTTGAAGGGAAGGATTTAAGCTTAAGAAGCAAGATACTTGATAAAACGGTACGAATTGATCTCGGCGGCGCGCGAATGGACTGAGAGATGGCCTGTGAAGCAGATTGTGTTCAGTTGCTGATTTAAATGGCAAAGTAAACATTACACCTTCTTCGCCGATGTCGAGATGGTTCTGTTTGCATGCGTTACTTTTTTTTGCTGTTGCTTCGGCCCAGAAAATTCCCGGAAGTCAAGCTAGTGATCCAGCTCGGATTGAAAGCGAGGGTTTCGGAGGCAGGATTAGCGATTGATTGATAAAAGTACTACAACGTCTTGGCGTTTGCGTGCGTCCTGGGGCGTCCAGGGCACCAGGAAGCTGATCTACATGTAAGACACGTGTTGCCGTCTGGGACGAGGGACGGCTCAAGCACCAACGTTTGGTTGGGTCCAATTTAAAATTATTCGCTTGTAAAAGAAATACTTCAAATCGCACCGTTTACGTATCTTTTCGCAGTTCGGCGGGACGGGTGGACATAAAGATTTTGTTACCCCAATAACATGCAATCAACCAGCTACGGAAGAATTGTAACATTCTGAGCCAGCAAGTAAAGTCCTCGCTCATCATTCTGACGCATGAAGCGGTGGATTTGGGTTGAAATAAAGGGGTAACGTAAGCCGTTCCGTTTACAAAGGCAGATACGAAAGAAGGAATCATTTACGTGTAATTTGAACGCAATTTGTTCCGCCCTGGTCTGTGCAGATATGCCAGGATGGGTGAGCAGGTCGAATGTCAATCGCCATGACATTAGCAGACGGCCTAGGTAAGGTAGGAAGGTATAGCTGATTAGGCTGGAGTTGATTACGATTTGCTAATGACAAGGTTGCGCTTTAACCGAAAGGTACACGGCCCATGAGATACTCAGTGATTATCGAAGTCTGAGCCCGGCACGCAAATGATACGAGGGTGTCATGCTACACTTGATGCACTGTTCACATGCTACTACCCATTACGCCTTTCATGATGTTGATTTTGAGGTGCATGCTGTTGGATAAACGTGGCGAAATTTTAAAACCACCACAACGTGCTAAATTCAAATTATCCACATTCAGCTTCAAAAACCCCGTGGAGAGCTCGCTTACAATAATGCACAGTTTCCTCAACTTTGTTGTTGATTTGTCCATTAATGATCAACAAATTGTTTGTTAAAAGGTTCATCAGGATAGCATCCTCACACGTCAACAGCCCTACCACTGCTTAATGTGTTTTACGAGCTGTCTAACACACCCGGCCACAATGTAACGACATTAACAGATTATTGTGTAATATCTCCCTATCACTACCGGCGTGAGAAGCGAACGGAGGGTTTCAAGCTGCAGTCGATGAGTGAATAATCTACTCCCAGCATAAGCCCGTAGCCCGCATCGTAATGGGGGTTCGGGAACGAGCCTGCACTCAAGATCAAGTAACCGAACAGAATCATCCAACCGATAACTCTAGCCAAATCTGGCAAATACCTGAAACATGATCCTGCGCCACACACCCTTCACGCTCTAAATTACCTGAATAACCTTTGGCGCGGTGTACATTTCCTGGCCTACCGCGGATTGCGAGTGTGTCCTACCCATACGTACGGATTGTAATCGCATCGTCCAACAATTTGCCACTACACTAGATACGGTGCGGTTCCATCCAAGCCATCATCTTTCATCGACGGGCTGACTAAAAGCATCATCATACGGCGCTAGCTAACGGTAGCGGGAAACAGCAGCTCAGCAGAAGCTACACTAGACGCTGGATATTGCCCGTTCGGTTGGTTCTGGTTTCAGCCGAAAATTAAGTCCAACTTGATGCCTCGAAAGGTTCAAATTTCACCGTTCCGTACAGCGAACATACCGTCTGGAAGCGGACCGCTTTTTGGATGAATTTTAAACTCCCCACATTATAGACCACCGTTGGATCTAGAGTCGTCTGGTACGGACTGCAGCGTGTCTTACCTATGGTCTTACCGTCTCTCCAGAGACTACGCATCATTGGGTTCGGGGAAAAAAGCTAAATCCCATCAACCAACGTTAAGGTTCGCTACTTTTTTTCTCTCCCCCTTTAATCTGGCGCTAATATCCTGAGGCCATTTGGCTACCCGTGCTTCTGGTCACCGACATGGATGCGAGAACAGCATTCTGCCGCAAACACGTTCATAGTTTCCGCCGTGCAAGTACGGCTCTAGTAATACTGTAAGCCGCAATCACTACCTTGTCTTCGGTGTGAGCGGATTGATTTTAATTTTTAAAACCATAGTCTTAATACACAGATTACTGCACAACCAGTCGCTAGACGCTTTTACGTTTTGACCGCGAGTTCTTAGATTCTACCCCTTTCCCTTAGCCGGTCTGTTCCAACCCCCAGCGCACTTGTCTTTCTGGAGACCACAGTTGGTGGTCTAATAGCTTTTTAAAAAATGATAAGCGAATCTTACTTTTCACACATCGAAGCTTAACATCGGGCGGAAGATTATGAATCAACACCTTCGCAACACGGCGCTAGGTCTTTTTAGCACCGACCGAATGTTTGTCCACGTCTCACACCTTTGAAGCGATAGCCAGTGTATTAGGTTGAAAGTCACCCCGAATTTGAAACCCCCTTCCAGATGATCGTTGATCATAAGTTGACAGGTATTAAGTTAATGTCTCAAAAAAGGGGAAATCACCCGGGCTTAAGACGCCTGGACGATTATTGATGTGTTATCGGTGTTCCGCTACAATATATTTCACTTTCGACTTAAAACAATTTTGATGAATAGTTTTCGTACCTTTTTGAAGCGTTCTGAGTTAAATTGATAATTCCAGCGTTCAGAGATATTCAATCAAACATTCTAACCGGTTTCGGGTAGTGTTGTAAACAGGACCACACCGATATTCGAAATGGATTAATACATTACTCAACCAAAGTCCAATATAATCTGATCCTCACGAATTCAGTTGTTCAAATCCAACATTCCAATTTCTATATCTTAAAACATTGTGACAGAGTCTCAACCATCATAGGAACTAGATAGACGTATGGAAATAACTCAATAATTATTTGAACTATTGAATTCTACCGCTACTATCAAACATAATTGTAAATTATTCAATTTTATACTTCAATATTCGTTCAAGCTATTGTATCAAAACGAATATGTTCGTGCAAAATCATACAAATTGTACTCCAAATTCTTCTGAAAGCGTGAAGTTGACACATTCCTTCAAAACGTGACAAACAATTATGCCCAGTTTAGGTCCGATGCACAACAGCGCTACATCACCGGAAATTTCTTTCATGTTTCCGATAGCTTAATTATGTATTGCCATAAAAGTGTCGTGCCGAAAATCAACAGCATCATGCCACTGAGCAACTGTGCGCTACAAGATTGAGCCATTGAAACATGTAATAAAACATGCAATAAAAGTTTATACTGCACTAGTTTACTAACTTTGTCCCAGACCGCCATCATAACCCAATCATAAGTTTTCCCTACAATTGGGATTTGGCCCATCTTTGCAACGGTCGTCTTCCAGCAATGTACGTCTCTGTGATCGTCGTAAAACTTGCCTTTTTGAAGTAACAGGATGTCACGTCCGTGATATCGTACCCCATGGACGGTTATCCTTAAGATCGATACCTTTGCGGTACGTAATCGATGTGCTTGATGCTTCCGTTTCGCTCTGAAATCACGTTTTACGTACCTGTAAAGAAAACGGAAAATAACAATTTCAATCAAAGTCAACAAAAATTGATAGAAAAATCAATACATCTCGCCTTGGACATTCATTTAGTTTGCAGGTACGAAACTATTTTCCAATCAACGGTATTCAACACAAATGGCACCATTTTGTAGCGGACTGTAATGCCACCTGTCCCCAACACGTTCCTTCCGCGCGCCGTGCAACCATTACACATTTCCATTACCCAACAATTCCGAGCAACTTGTAATAATTGTTTCCCCCGCCTCTGGGGAATGTCGCAGCGACAATAACAACAAAAAAATGGTGCACTTTGCACAGTGCAGTCATGTTGATCCGGTAACGAAAAGATAAAAATGCATTAGCAGTTTCTTTACCCCAGCACAACGACGACTGGTTGCAGTTGCGGTGGAAACCCCGGGCACCCGATCGCCGGCAAGCTGTTTGCGCCATACTTCTAGCAAAACCGTAACCAAATGTGCAAATGGTGTCTCTCGTTTCTACACACATGCACGTTTATAACTGTATTGCTTGGGACAGCCATTCTCGCAGTTGGCACGTGCAGTGCAATTCTTTACTCTCTCTCCCTTGGGTTATGGTCCAACGCTGTCATTAACGTAAGAGATCGACAGCTTACAGAAGACTGAAATGAATACTAATGTGCTTTTGCGAGTGCATAAGGGCTGTGTAATGTGCAGCTCGGTAAGAGCAAAATGTAAAATTAATTAAGCCACATATCGTACAAAATGAATTCCGACCTGCTTTCTTCTGTAACATGAGGTAGCAAAGGAAATAAGTAAAGGAAGGTCTCCTTCAGACCGAGAACTTCCGATTCCGACCAAAAAACCTCTCTAAGAACGAACGGTTGTGCTGGTTTTAAAAAAGCACACACAAACTGCCAATTCATTGCCATAAACCGCAGAAGAAAAAAAAACCCGACAACGGTTTGCTGGTGCCCGAGGGCACGAATAAGCTCGCATCCACACCTGACGATGATGGCTAAAGCGACCAAACGTGGTACATCATCAGCCCATGTACATCATCATCATCCCGGTGTAAAACCAACGAACAGCTCGTTTCAATGCGAATTCATAAATGATAAATCCTATAATACTGCCTTCAATTATCACATAATCATACTAATGCAGCACTTCCTACATTTTGGAAGCGGCACTCGTTGCACACCACTCAACGCAGGCGCAACTGCAGTTGGCAAATTGTGTTGCACTTCGTCCACCCGCTGGGCCACAATTTACCCAATGAAAAGACCCGGGTGAAGAACTTGTGCCCGCTCGTTCACGGTGTCTGACTGACAGTTTTGCTTCCCTTTTTTTCTGAACTTCAGCTGGAGCAGAGATCCATATCCGGGACGTGGTCTCACATCGAAAAGCTCCAGCAACTCACCACACACACATGGTTGGTTGCAGTGTTACCTCTTGTTGTTCCGTGTCCATTTCACACTTATACTACCAACGAAGTGAATAATATATAGCTCACCACCACTTTGGGTATTGATCCACACACTCGCAACGAACCTCCCGCACCGGAGCATGATTATTCGCTTACAACGCTCTTTGTCATGTGATGCATTATCAAAATGCATTCCCATTAGCAATTAATGAATCAACGCGGTCCGCCAGGTACCGACCGGGAAACCGGGAGTACACACATAGGCGGGGTGGTAACCGTCTGCATCGAATCCACCCGACGCTTGGTGTGGATGGCAGGTTTGAAAGTTTCCCACTTCCTGACTCCCAGTCCCCCGGGTGTTTAACGACCCGATTGTGCTACTTCCAAGCTCCATTCCGACACTCCGGCTCCGATGCACTCACACGCACAGCGAACAAGCTGGTTGCATGGAGGAGTTGTTGCAGAAGTTGCTGCATCATTCAATTACACCAACAGCTCCAACTCCAGGAGACTTGGTGGTTGCAAATATTGCTTGGCTTAAAAGAATTAAGCCACGGCTCACTAACCTACAGCAAATATCGGGCTTTGGTGATCACCGTAGACAATGGAACGTTCATTTCAACATGCAATTGGCACCAATCGTCACGTTAACCGCGTGACAAGTTAAAAATATGAATTAATGAACATGTGACTTATATATTAATTTTTGTCTTATTTAATGTGAAACATTGTATACCATTAAACATATAGCTCTTAACTTTTTTCGTGCTTTTTCCTACACATTTTTTCGTAAAAAAGAGGATCTTTTATACTTGGAATAGGAATTTTCACAATGAAAACCTCTCATGAATTATTTACTGATTTGAAAGGGATTAAATAGTTTTGTTTTCAATACTGATATAATTTTCAAAACTTTCTAAATCTTTGTTAAACGATACCAGTTTTAGGCAGAATAATTCCTCGGGATGGTGAAGAGATGACCAATATTACTGATAAGGGTAGTAGGCAAAAATGCCAAAAGTTTCTATAATGAACCAAGTAATTTATTACTGAAAATCTATTATCCAAATTTTTTTACCTCTTGCTAACTATTTTCCAACCGATATTCAAATATGAAATCGATCTCACATACGAAAATGAGTGTAAGGAAGATTAGATTTTATAGATATTTGTATAATTTTTTACATTGAAAATCTATTCCTGAAGAGATTTAAAACAAAAGTTTAAAACAAATTGAGAGAAGAACCAGCTAAATCTAACTCGGTGCGAAATGACTTCTAATAAAGAATTTGAATCGAAAAATTCAACATTCTCCAAAATTAAACGCTCACCTCTAAAGCAAAATCTTTCTGCAAATGTTTTGTCCCCAGTCAGCGCTAACCTATTCAAACTAAGCAAACAAGGCGCAATGCACTTCAAACAGTATCCCACTGCGGTATGCTAAGATAAACTTGGAGTACAATTTTGAAGGACAACCCCCAGTCTGGTATGCCATTGAAGTGGTGCTGCTGCCGATTACACCGGGACATCGGTGGTCCATGGCACCGGATGATTAATGAAGCAATAGCGTGTGCCCGAATGGAGCGAATTAAACCTGCGGTTACACCACAACACAACAGACAAATGCCGACATCGAACTTGGCGCATTTATACGTTGCCGGTACTGACCGGTACCAAATGCGGGCAGAGGGAGTAGAAGGTTTGCGCTACCATGTGTTTCGGTTTCACGCGATCTGTCCACAATCAATGTACACGAGCTGTAAATTTATTATTTTGTATATTAATTCCATGTTTCCCATTTGCACCCGGGATGACCCGAAACTCGGCGCACGTTTTTGTGCCAGAAGCCCCTTAATGTGTTGCCTTTTCTGTCTTCATCTCCAGGACACCTTGTACCGTTCCATCATGCCGGTTGACGGTGGAAGTGTTGATTGTTCTTGCGCTTGCTGAGAAAAATGAACACGTGATCAAACGTGGTCCCGATTGGGAAACAAACGTTGCATAGACAAAAGGACAGTACGAATTACATCCTGCCCGGTTGGTAAATGATATCATTTATAAAATATCTCCTTCCCAACGTGCTGCCGCTTCCGTCACTCGTCAATCAATGCTATCAAAACACAGCGAAAAATGAAGTGAAACGCACCGGCAGCTTTCGTTCGTGGTGCAAAACGTGGCGTTCATGATGGCGCACATTAATCACGCGCTTCTTTCCGAACGTTTACAAATTACAACTAATTACGCGCACAATCATCTGATGAATGTACGATCAATTGTGGTGCATGATTTGTGTGGCTTTCTTGGTGAATTCTGATTAATAGCAGCATGCCAACATGCAAACGGAATACACGGTGTAGCATAAACTAATAGACAAACAATGAAGTTTATAACAGTGCTTTAAATTTTCACTAATCATCGCCCACAAACAGTGGTCTGTATCCCATTACCTTTCGCTCTAATTATGCGATAACGAGGGCACATTTCGGATCGTTTCAGGTGCACAAAGAACTTCGGCGGGTATGGTTTACAAAGACAATCCTTCCGCACGCCCATTGTGTCGTTTAATTATGCGTAATTCTACGTGGTAAATGAGACGAAAATTAAATATTATCCTCTAAACAAAAACCGCCACCTACAATCGGTGTGCATCCAAACGAACTAAATTGAGCATTCAGTAAGCGAACATGAAGGAGATCATGTACCGCTCGGGTTGGGTGACTCGTTATGGAGCGTTATTTATCAACGATTACCAGGGCGATGAGTACTGTACCGCTGACTGGTACCAGCTGGGAAGCGGTCTTACCAAAGCGCACTAACCGTGAGCTCATCAACGAAATATCCATCACCAGCTAGTACGAAGTGTGCAATCCTTCCTCTTCGGTATGAGGTTACACACACCGGCTACAGGGATGATGTGCGCGGACGGGATGAAATGCACGCGTTATTAACCATAAATTACCGGTGGCCACAAATTGTCCGCTGGTCTGGTTGGGAACGTGTCATTTATCTAATGTATCATGTTACCGACCGGCAGTGTAACGTGTTATTTAATGCTGAACGTGAAGAAAAGCGTAAAACACTCAATTGAGATACGCTTCTTGAGTTCTGGGATATAAGCTTGTGCTGGAGGTAGACAAACTGTTACACTAACAGTTTGAAAACCTGTGATTTATGGTGTATTAATTTCGCCAAGTGAACGGTACAAAGTTATAGGTGGAAGCCAACACGAAACCAAGTGCGCCATATTTGAAACGGCTGTCGATTCCTTCCAAGAATTGAAACCTTCGCCTTCTGCCAGTAGCGAAGGATGCTAACGGTGCTCAAGATGGAACCATTAGATCCATTTGCACCGAATGCCGCCACACATGTGCTCCACATATGTCGACCGATGTCGACTCACGGAGCAGTAGCTACCTACCGCACGCGTACCACACGCATGCATACAAGACGTAAAACAATATTGCGAGACAACAACAAAAAATGACATCCAAACGTCAAGGGCAATCTTCGGTAGGACAAGGGCGCTGATGTGCATCTGTCGATCGACGATACACTGCGGCATAATTGCACCGGGAGGACTAAGCCCACCTTGGTCGGTAGGTGGGCTCGAGATAAAATAACAAAAACACTGGCAAACACCAGCTATCGATCAGCTGTCGCACCAAAGTTTTGTCCGATTGTGGGGGGTTGCGTAAAACTTCAACACCCCAGAGAAAACGAAACCAACCAGTGGAAAATCTAAAACGTCATCACACCGTAAACCTTCCTTTTTCTTATGTGCCTCCCGTGTGAGGAAACACTCTTCGGCCGTTTCTTTTTTCCCCCTTAACCACCGTTTACATCCACGTCAACGACTTCAATAAATGTCGACAACTTCTTCGCGATCCCTTATCAACGATCAGCCGCTTCTGAGCCGTGACCAGGTCGGGTTGCTTCTCTATGCAGCCGCATGAATGGAGCAAGCAAAACACTCGACTAATTCAATTGTAACGAATTTGTGAGTTCATTTGTTTATTTATTTTTTCGCTTATAATGCCCACCCAGACGAGCGGAAGAAACAAACAACGGCAGCTAGCGCAAGGAGCAAGAGTAAAAAACAGGCCCGTTTTCAAAAGAAAATACTACTAGGCAAAAACGGTGTATGTAGAAAACTGTAACCGATGTAATAAAGCAAACCCCAAAAACTTAGACACCCGGGCACGGGCAAGACATTGAGTGCATCAGTGCGCACCAACCGGTAGTCAAACGGTTCCGACCGTACCCATTCTGTTGGTGTTGCTGATGCAAAGTAAACAGTTTGCACCGTTCACAAAATGGATCGGCAGAAAACATCAAACCGGGAGTGAGGCGAAAAAAAAACAACATCAGAAAACATCCCGACCAGAAACGGAAACGGAAGGGCACTGTTCGAGGGTCCGCGTTCTTGGAAAGAGGGCGCTAAGGAGTCATTGAAAATGGTGTGCTCAAATAAAAATACGCTTGTGAAAACAATCCTGCGCTGCACTGTGCAGGAATGGGGACATAACTGATAGGGCTTCCGATCAATGACGTCGCAATTCAACGATGTTTACCTGCAACTGTTAAAACGTTCGTGATAGAGTATTTGCAAGGAGTCAACTTTATTGCCATCCCCCAAGGAAATTATAACGTTCTTCGTCTAATAACGAACGAAGTTACGGTTATGTTAACTGACTCTTTACCCACAAGAACGTATGATGGCTTACATTTTCCCATGATCCCAATAAAAAAATAACACATCGTTTCACCCATTTGTCACATAATTCTTGCTAACAATTCAAATCTTAAGTTTTCAAAAAATAAAACTCTTGCGAAAGGATATTGTTACTAAGCGCAATTGCCTTAACTCCTAAAGTACCTCTTCAATATCGACATAAAACATTCCGATATCCTGGGAACTAATCGTACTGCAGACCACCTCAGTACAAAGTACGTTTCTTACAAATATTCCCAACCGAGCTCTCGCAGAACATCAACCCTCCCATCATTATTGCATTCGAATGCAAATGAACGCAATAAAAAGGGGTAAAGCAGTTAGCATCTTGACCGTATCCTTCAACATACCACACTTGAATGCACCATTTATGCTGGTTGAAGAAGGCAAAATATTTTCCACAACCCTTTTATCCCAGTTCTGCTGAAGTGTGTTAAGACTAAGCGAATGCTTAAATTTGCCAACTCGGGTCCAAGCGTTACCAACACCATAATCGACACCACCGCGCAACCGATAACCCTTGCGGTGGTACAAAAACACCTAAATTAGAGAAACCCCGCACCAGCAAGCGTCAAGTACGCTTAACGGCGGCTGCTTGACAAATGTTGCTCAAGTGTCCCAATCAATTAGAGTTAAGTATGGCTTCATGCCTTATCCCGCGGTAAGCAACTGTGGAAAATTTGTTTGGATACTTTTCCATTGCCTTTAGTGGCCATTTAGCAAACGCTGGTAATGTTACATGTACTACGTTAAACGGAGGAATGCTACGGTTGTAATGCCCTTGTTTAGTGGTTGCAGTCGTGGGAATTTATTTTGAAGCTTTATTCTATCTTCATGGGTTTGGAACGATAAACCTTAACTACCATATCACATACGCCTGACAACTATGAGCTATTCAAGTAACAAATTGTCTATTAGAAATATAGCAGGTTTTTCTTATATTTTGAAGTTAAATGTTTGAAACAATCCTTATTTTATATACGTCTAAACACAACCCGAAAAATCAATTAACGCTCTAACGAAATGTGTTCACCAAATCTGGCCAAACTCAATGATCCGACGCCACAACATGACCCCAAGATCATCCATATGTTTGCTCTGCCCAACAGTATCATCAAATTCCCGACCGCGTGACACACCTCGCACACACCGGCGGTAGCACCATCTTCATGCTTCAAGTGCTCGAAAATGACAGGTATACCGCGTACATCTATCTCCCCCCCAAGTTCCTGTCCCCTGTTCTGTACCCAGCTTGCCCATTTGCAGTCCATCAACGGTGTAAAAATCTTCATTTGTCAAGATCGTAATCTACCCGTCACATTAATGTAATTATAGACACATATCCACGCATACGCCCGCGGCCAGCTTCGGGAGGAACGATATGGGAATGCGCGACTGCGAGGTACGGGAACGCAGCCGCAGATGGAGCGCAATCGGAGCTAAAGTTCGTCGTCCATGACACTAGCCGACCCCGGGGGGGAGCTCGACATCCGGACTGCCGGAGAAGGAAGACAGACAGTAGGCCCTACATCCCAATGTTGCCCCGCAGCTTAGAGACAAATTACTGTAATAATGGGGCCATAGCACAGCCTTCCCAACTTTCAAACAACGCACGCTGATGACTTCAACGACTTCACGCTCGTGAAAGACGTCGTTGTCGTCGTCGTCGTCATGGATCATTTCCAGAACTTCCATCATCGCTCGCGCTGAAGTGGACGCTGCTGTTTGTTTGATATTTGCTTGCATCTGTTTGTACGGTTCCACTTTCGTCTGCCGGATTGGTTCGCTGGCCCTAGGTTTGTTTTATTGTTTTGTTCTTGACCATCGCCTCTGGACACCTATGGAGGCCTTCCCCGTTCGAGGATTCACCATTACCGTCGTGCATAAAAGTGCACCAGCAAATACTCCGCGCCAGCTATAAAACACTCACTCAGACACACACACAATTCCGGTCTCTGTATGAGCGGAACAGAGGAGAAAGATCTTCGAACGAGTTGCGGTTGGGTAAGGTACCACAGGAGAGTCATGGACATGGAGAGCATTTAGGGAAAATAGCCAACAGGGCTACCGTTGCTTGACTACAGCACTCTAAAACTCTACTTTTCTTCTTTCTCCCACATTCCTGCTTCACAATTATTCCACACACCCCAGTACCCGATCCGCACGCCATCCGCATGCGCCCTTTTTCTCGATCGTCTGCCGTTCCTTCCCAGGTTAGAGGTCCAAGAATGAATGGACATCAGGGCGTCAGTGTTGTGATTGAATCGAGAGTGAAGAAGATGGAAAAAGTACACCTCATTCTATTTAATCGTTTCTTCATAATAATAAAGTTGTTTGTTAATTTCCATCTTCACAACCATCTCTCCACATGACCGGCAAACCGGTGGGCGACCGTACGCTCCAGACATGTGGACAACCTCATCGGTTAGCCAGCCAATGGTTTCCAGCTGCCCATGGTTCCGTACATGGAGGGAACGCGCTTAACTGACGCAAAACCAACCCATCTCGCAGCTCTCGAAGGCCAGATAATATGACGACGGACTCCTTCCCAGCTATCCTTCGCTTCGTTTGCTGCATTATCATAAAGATGTATCATAAGTCAATGATTGATGAATGATTTTCGCCCCGCACCTTCGTGGAAAACGAGGCACCCGAGAGTGCTAGAAGAAATGTCAGAGCCGAACGGTGAGCTGGCCAACCGATATTGGAAAGTACCTCCAATGCCATCTCCAATCGAACAGGACACCGAGCTTGACAAACGCAAACGTTCGAGAACGATCGCTCAATTTGTCGAGACGTCCAAAAACATGATTGCGTCCGCCTTCCTCGCCGATCCTCACCGCCTAGATAACTGTCGCGCGCATATGTGAGATTTGATTAACAAGATTTCCGTTCACCCCATACGGTGAAGCGACCCAATAATCTAGAGGCGCAGAAATACTCCTAGAGGGATTAGCTCGCAATCCTTCGGAGATTGCTTGGCGATCCTTCCACGATCGCCACACGCTTGGGAACATATCGATCCGTCTTTACGACTGTGTTTCGCTCGTGTTCTTTCCACACTAACGCTTTGGACCGCAGAGACACAGAACGCGATCAACCGTTGGAAAACACACAGCACAAAGGTTTGAGGCGCCAAATATTCCAGATTCACAGCTCTCACTTGTTGTAGCTCGCGCCAATAATTGATTGGCTGTCAAGATCATTCGGATCACCTCCGTTGGGAGGAAACTGGCCACAGGAAGGATAGAAATGAGATATATCTTTATTATTCATCATCATCATCCACCTCATCAACAATTGGATGACACGGGTAACAAATTCGAATACTCTTAATATGCAGCCCGTAATCGGTTATCTTCCTGCTGTCTGCTGAGCTCCCCAGTCTGCCCGTGAACGGTGGGGATTCTCCCATGACATTGTGTACGCAGCAGCGCACGGATAGTACACACAATGGTCGTGGGCAAACAACTGACTCCACACGTCATCTCAAACACAGGCCCGGACAAACCAGTTTCTGCCGTTGAGTTGGTACGATTTTATGTGTGTGTCTGGGTGCGTGTTATATTCTGACTGTCAAAACGTACTCAAAAAACGGTACAGAACGGATGAAGCAATCTCCACGTTACCTCGCCGTGGTGTCTCAACTGAACGGGATGACGAAGGTACCCACTATCCATCTACACCAATGTGTTTGTTAAGTATCGTTAATGATTTATAAATGCCTGTTGAAATTTTGACACATCCTGCCCCTTGTTCCCTGTCACTACACTGCCCGCTATGCTGCTCCGGCCAAGTATACAGCGATGCTGTTTAATTTGGTGATCGATACGATCTTGTCACGCGCTGCCATACGTTCGATGGACGGTTGATATGACAGGAGAATCCAACGCGTGTGCATGAACGAAATGAAAAGGCGTGTAAATTGTAATGGCCAGATCTGGTCTGGATGATGAGATCTGGACATGATCATTGAGAGTTTTGGCATGGTTTTACTTGTTTCCATTGAGGGCAACAATGTGAAACTGTTGATAAAAAAGTTGAAACACAAATTTAAGATGATTTACTCGATAGGAGATATTAAGTAAGATGATGCTATTAAAAAAATCCATCTCTTATGTTTATATAGAATTAATGTAAAAAACAGGGCAAGCAAAGCAAGGTGGTCGCGTAACACCTGTAAACGATGAAAAGCTCGTAAAATGCCTCCATAAAAAGCCATTCTCAATGCTTCAATATAGATAGATGGAGGATACTAAAACCAGTGTAATTTATCTAAAAAGCGCATATCTTGCTATGTTCCGACAACCCTCGGAGATATTATATTTAAAGGCCCTAATTTTAAAAGTATCCAGTTTTTTTTTTGACAAACAAATGATTCATAATGAGTTCTGTTTTATTCACATTCTACTTTTTGTTTAATTTCTTTCCAAACTACAGTAAAATGATCTGAGATTGGCTCAGAGCGATCACTGTCAACCGCACGCAGGTTCGTCGCTTATTCGCTCGTTTGATTTCAATGAGCATTGTGCATAAATTGAACACGTTTGCTTTAGCTTCTGCCGGTGTTCTGCCGCCGCGAAGGGGATTAACAAATCCCAAACCGCTCCGGACGGTTCACAAGCACCAAACCGATACTACACACATGCACGTTCCTTTCACTTCATATTCCCTTAATTCTGACACCGATTCGTTCGATCGAAGGATGTGGGTAAGTCATCGATCGGAAGGGTCGATGCGTTGAAGCTGCTTAGTCACTGTTGCTGCTTCTGGTACTTCTCGCAACGCTCTTATATCTGTTCATCCGATACACCGGTACGGCCGAGACCACCGCACCGGTGCTACACGGCTGGAGGTTCTGCACATTGAACCAGTTGTCTGTTGTTCTCTTGTCTCTCGGTAAGCACATATTTGTATTCATTTCAACGACCATCCTTATTTGTTCTTGGCTACACTTCTGCACCGTATGCCGAAACCGCCGAATGTTATTGATTGTTATTGCTGCTATTGTTCAAACTGCTTCAAATGATGCTTCCATTGCGTACAATCAACATACAGCTGGGTGAAGGTAGAGGAGCCGACGCGACAACAGCCGAGCAGGACAATTATAATGTCCTAAGCGAAACAGAATAGTTTGGATGGGTTTCATTTTATTGTGTTGTGAACTAGTTCCTTTCAACAATCAACAGTGCTGAAGTTGCGTAAGGCTTCTACTGAAGGAAATGCATTGTCATCACAGCGAATGCTTGGCGCCATGCTTCCACCACGAATACGACACTCGAAATCGAAGAATTCACCGATATGCAGGGAGGGAAATGATTGAATACAGATTGAATCGATTCCTCGTGAGCATGATGAAGGTTATCTCTTTATCTTTGGAATTCAAACTAAACTCATTCTTATAAAACAATTCCTCTTTCGTTCAGCGAGTTTGAAGGGATTTTAATTTTTTAAGTGAATTTCTTTTAAATTTAGCTTACGCTCTTACGCGGCTTACAAGCCAACTTGAGCTAAATCGAATCAATAACGGAGAAAATCCAGCAAACCCTAAACTCATATCAAATTGCTGTACCGAGATACTCCCGAAAAATCTGTCAAATCCTCAACTGGAAATGGGGAGACCTCCGCGAATACCTTTTAGACGGTAGCATCTGTTGATTTGCTGCCTTGAAACGGGGTGCATACCATGTCATGTAGGACCGAACACGGTACAGTACACTCCTGAAACGATTAACGGCGCCACACAACACACCAAACATCCCTAAAGACCTTACCACGTCCTTCAGACGATGGCCTCAACAGGTTGTGGCCGTGTGTGCGTGCAAAACCGAGCCCGCATCGGGCTTTGTAACCGATCCATTCTCCACCATCAAGTCATTTTCAACCAATTAAGGTGACACCATACCCCAAACCTGGCGGAGACTAACCGTAAGGAGCCGCAAACACATTGCTACCAGCATAACAACGCGACATTGATTCGCCCTGCACAAAACCGGTGGAGGGTGTGATACATGATATGCGAGAACCTTATTAGAAATCGGACCGATCGGTTAAATGAACAAAAAAAAACGCAAACTGCAAACCGCTGACCGACCAAACACACCGAAGGATACCTTACCAACCGTAAGCAAATTTGTGGTCGAGTGCTTTAAACGCAGACGAAGCGTTTTTTTCCCCCATTTTTTTATACAGCATTCCCTCTTCCAACCTCGTCAGTTACCCGCCACGTACTGATATCCGAACGCAACTGCTGCCGGTCGGCGAAGGCGATCAAACTAAATGAATATTTTACGCTTCACTGGGCAAAAGAAAATTTACCGCACACGACCGATATTGTATTACCTTTTGGCGTATCCCTGCGGGGAAGGTTTCACCACAGGCACGCCACACGGCATTAGGGGGTTTTGCGTAAAAACCGAAGGTGGGGGTCCTTCTATAGAGACCCGACCGTACAATCGGTGGCATAGTATCGATGACTTCGAGCAAAAAAAAAATACAGTCCCTACATTAATACCTCTTGTGCTCAATACAGTACGAACTAGTTCTATTCCGATTTTATTTCATAAAACACTTTGGTAAATAAATCATAGAGGGTGTATTTATGTTCTAATTGTGTCTAAGGGGTTTATTTTTGACGTTCCTCCCCCGAGCAACAATTGTTCTTGCGTATCTGAGCTCAAGCAGGGCACTAAACATTCCACTGCAACCGATCGCAACGCGATCGAGCCCTGCCAGGTATCGGATGGCCTCCGGTCCGATTAATTCCGAGAATGTGAAATCATGCCGCACGACTAATCGTTAGTGACGTGATATTCTATCTCTTTGCCAAATGCCCAGTCAACATCACGGTCACCATTCCAGAAGGAACACCGTGTTTCACCGACTGTTTTGGGGGGGGCCAAAACTTTGTTTCTACGTTGGTGATGCTTTTTTCTTCTCATCCTGCTTCATGATATCCCAAAAGCAGCTACTGCGCACAATAGTAGCCTGACAGCTTGTTACTGATCCGATTTTGTGGGTCCCTTTTTTCGGGAGGTCTCCAACTGTGTCCTTTATCAAACCACTTCACCATGACGAAATTGGTCCTGACAGTGGAACTACGGATAGGCACTGATGCACACAGGAAGCAGCAAGATCTATCCTCCAACGAAATTTTTCCTAATATAGACACATTATTGAGACATCAAAAAGTCGTCACATGAAGTGCTTCACAGCATCAACCGTGAAGGTTCTCCTGATCAGAACGCTATGATCCATCAGTTGTGTCCGCCGACTTTCAACCCACCCTCTGGGTAGTTCAATGATTAATGGCAGTTGCTACACACGGCATTGCTTGCCAATCGCGAAGCCGCGTTCTTTAGTCCACAACAATGTATCTACAAATTAGGTACATCACATCGGTACGAACCCGATCGCTTACCTCGGTAAATCTCGATGCATTTACGTGCGGCCACAAAACAGAACACGTTGAAAAGCGATCGTATCTAATTAGTCGCACAACAAATGCACTGCTGAGTGAATGGAGGGGGGTGCCTTTTAAAAAAAAAGGCTTTTAATACCATTTCATACACTGCCTTGCACTTTGTGCCCCTGCGAGCGAGCTCCTGTCATTGCGGCATGATCGCACACTTCCACGAGGTGTTTAATTACTCTATCTGCCGCCTGTTAAACCAACGTCCGTGTGGAAACATGTGCATTAGCGATGCAAATCTTGCGGAGCGGGATAATCAATCACGGCACAGCCGATATCGGGCGTCCGATATAATCAGCAACAATTTTGCACTTTCAGCACAATTGCATCAAAGCTTTCCGGTTAGTGCAGATGGCAAAAAAAGCAGGATGGTTTTTATTCTTGTTCGCGATATTTCATGTTACACGGTACCCATTGTATGATTATCTCCATCCAATAGCCGACGCCGTTTAGCAGGCACCGTTTCAGTAGCCGATTTGACGTTTGGCGGCGTATAAATATTGTTTTTTTTTCTTCGATCCTTCAAACATCATACCCGCGCATTCGTTGCTTCTGTAAACCACTCGTAACGAAGTGTACACTACTAGCGAGATAAAAGGGCTGCCGGCTGTACTTGAGCCTATGATAGACAAGCATGAAATACAAAGCAACACATTGCGGCGAAACGCGAAACCCCTCTACGAGGACCCCCCCACACGTTGTAAGTTTTAAGCCACGGATAAATATGAAAAGAAACACTCGATGAGTACGCCAACTTGGCGCATCAAGATACCGTGAAGCAACAAGGATTGCCACACCGGTAAACGCCAGCCAAGTCAACGCATACTCCCGTTCCAGTGTCTTGCTTCATGCGGGTTTGGGTACTTTCGACGATGCGTTTTACGAGATTATCTGTGGCTGTTCCAAGATGCGTGCGGACGCTATCCGGTTGTCTACATTTGGGTTCTTGTGCGGCAATGTATCGACAGTTGATCGGATCGTTTGCAAAAAAAACAAACCAACATTCAACTGTGTGGCTTGGAATTGAACATTGGTCCGTCAGCATCAAGGCTTTGCGTTCCCGCCCAAAAGCCACTCGTGATCGTTCTTAGCGATGGTTCGATGCACACGTAAGACAACCGTTCGAGCAGGCGCGTTAAGCCACACAAAGCTGCTAGCTGTGGCGGGGCATTCCTTATCCTAGCAATTAAAGTAACATCAAAACCCCTAAATAACAACAATATGCTTGTCAATATTGCCATCGCTACTGTTTACCGCTTTTACCCTCGCCTTTTTATTTCCGAAGGGATGTTAGTAATGAGCAGACTTTCCAGTAGCGTACCGTTACCGATTGCTCTATTGAAACCAGTCAGCTGAGGTTTTTGGGATGAGATTTTCCTCCGGAACGGCACCAATCCCAACGTCACCGAGCCGAGGCGACCAACCTCAACGGGAGTAGAGCTTTGACACCCTGCCATTACGATGCGACGGTACGGTTCGGATGACTGCTCGATCGCGTTGTTTGTAAACCGCTGTCACCCGACAAAACGACACGTTAGGCATGGGGGAACAATACAAGGTAATGTCTTCATCGGAAGGTGATTAGTGGCAATCCACCGAGCTGGGTTGAATGTGGAGAGAAAATTGAAAATCCCTTACCAGAGCGGTGGTCTAACGAACCCCGCCGTGTGTTTGGCATCAGTACAGTATGTTTTCGGATGGAAAAAGCAACAATCAACAACCCACAACCCATCGCACATCGGGAACCTTGTTTGGGTCTGATCAACCCATGCTTTCATCCTAATCTGTCACATATATCCGAACACGAGCAATGGCAGTTGTCAGGGATGTGGCACATGCATCGTATTCATTTTGGCAACCATTTTGTAAGGACAAATTATGGGAAATGTTAAAAATTGAATTTATTTAAACGTAGAGCATGTTTAAATACATTTAGTAAAGGTAAATTATTCCACTTTAAAAAGTGCCCATGCAATACAACAACATAACGATCAGATCAAAAGGAAGCATTCATCAACATAATATGGCCAATGTGCAAATGCACAAATTATACCTAATGCTGATGCGTTATGATATCACACTTGGAACCCGCAAACCCGCTCGAAACCGCTTATTATAATTTTAAGCTTTTGTCACCGATATGCAAGCAACTCAGCCATTCATTATCATCAACGGTTTCTTCCTTTCGTGTTTGATGCTCACACTGTACTAATGGTCTACCGTGCCCAAAGTTCATGTCGATTGCACTTCAGCCCGGTCACTGTCGGTCATTATGTGTTTTGGGTGGGGGTTAAAAGCTGCTGCACCAAACATGTTGTATGTGTGTGTCTGAGTTTTTTTCTCCCTCTTCGGGTTAGTTTCAATTTCCATCGACCTGGCACTGTTGGTGTTGGATCACACATTACACCCATAATCAAATAATTCTACCAAAACAACAAACAGCGATAATAACGCCTAATACAAGCATCACCAAATGCTGGCAGCAATGTGCCGAAGTTTAATGTTGCTTAATGGTAATGGTTTGTTACTTGGCGTGAGAAAGAGGCGAATAAAAATGGCAAACGACGGGAGGGAGAGAGAGAGCAAAAACAGAATCCTTACCAAACAAAAAATTAAATGTTCTACATACGATCGTGTTGGTTACAAATGATGCCCATGCAATATAGCCGTTGGGCAGCTAAGTGTTAGAATCATTATCATTAGCACAAAGTGTGCGTTTACCCAATTCTTGCTAGGGAGAGAAATATTGAGCACAATGTGTGTAGCAAAAAAAAAACATGTCAAAACTGGTTAAAAAGGAAAAAAAATATTTTGAGCTTCTATAAAAGTAAAGATTGTTGAAGAATATGTATAGTTTTATAAATTCCTTTTTCCTTGATTCTCCATAGAAGAAGTTAAACAAATTTTGAACCTAAAAGCAACGCTTTTAATACTCATTGAAATATCAACTTTAAAACTACAATGTCTAAACATTTGTTCACTTTTTCCACACTCCAACAGTGCGAGTTCGATGATCGTTTTATGAGGCACCCTTCTTCACACGTACACCAAACACCTTCTATAACATATTCCCAACAAAACATCACCTCTCGCGTCCTTTTCCGCTCCACCCGAGGCGAGATGCGTTACAAATCGTTAAAGCTTCATTTGCGGCAGCTAATGAAAAGGTTTCATGCTCTAAAAATATTAAAATATCAACCAGCGCACTTACATGTTCGAACGCACCAACAAACAAAAAACACAGACAGCTGGCCAAAGCCAAGTGGAAGCATCGAACAAAACAAGGATATCCGAGACGAATGAAAGTGAAACAAACCAAACCACCGCTCATTTGCCGTTTCGGTCGGTTTGTGAAAGCCGGTTTCGTTCCGTTTGGTCCATTTGTCAAAAACCCCGGCACCCGGTAACGTCGGCCGTTGTTCTAATGAGTTTCTCTGCCGGTTTGGCTAAATTTTACGCCCATCTCCGTAATGCCAAAAACTGCCAAATGGGGCGAAACGCAACACACATTCGAAAGGAGTCCGCGTACATCGTTGCATCCTGGAATTCTGCCAAAATGTTGGACAAAACGGGAAAGCAAATTAGGGGTAGATGTCTTTATCGTTGCAAAAGTAAGTTGTCACAGGAGGCAGCAAAGTTCTGGACAATCTGGAGCGAAACCGCCTCATCTTGGAGCGAAAAGAAGTAGAATTAATTAGCACACTTAATTAACGATAGAGTTTTCTTGCTCGTCCCGATAATATTCCGCTCACTTTCTGCTATTAGAAGCGTCCAAGAAACAAACATCACACGCCTCGGTTCGGGATCTCCTGCGCCCCGGGGAACCTTTTGTGGATGGGCTTCAAAACTGTCAACAACAGTTAACAGAGCACGGCAGGCAGGCAGGCAGGTACAGACTGCTTCGGGCCACTTTTCGCACGTTTACTGTCCACTCTCGATCGACAGCGGCACTACACACGGTCACTTGGAAAACCGCATCCCGGGCGCCATACGCACAACGATTACACCTCTCGCCACAATGGAGCAGCAATTGTAAAGATACAAAAATGACGCGAACCCGTGGCCACATGGCCATCATGCATAATGCATGAGTGTGGATATTTGTTCGATCCATACAACGGCCAAAGTGCCAAATCAGGCGCGCAAAGTCTCCCCAGCTCATCTCAAGCCCTGCCAACTAACCGGACCGACCAAGGACCGGCGTCCAGAATTATGAGTACGATTATTATTATTATCATTATTTCGCCGTTACAGTGGGGCCATCTTGGGCTCGGCACCCCAAAGCACGCAGCACACGCTTGCCCATAACCGCTGTCAATTATAGATGTTGAGCAATTATAGTTTTACCTCATTAGGAGTGTTTGCACGACCAGGTAGTCGCAAACGAACCGCGCAGGATACGGGGCAGTTCCGTCCCGCATTGGATGGGGCAGGAGATGTTTTGCGACACTTTCGGTACCGTGGAATCCGTGTACTTGTTGCCGTGGCCATGTTCCGCACAACCGAGCTCCGGAAGAAAACCTGCTGCACTCACAAACATATATATCCCTTGCGCGGAGCGCATAATTAGTAGTGGCAGTTTCATTCATTTGTAAGCACCAAACCGGTCCCGGTTGGAAGAGCCAAGCTAATGTTGGCTTTGTAATTGGGCGTGCCGATGCCTGCTGCCCGAAGAATGCCACCCAGGACTCGGGATCGCAGTGGCCATAATAGGGAACTCCCGGTGGTACTGATTACTGATCGTAAAACTCCTGCGACAAGCGCGGCAAACTTCAAACCGCGATCCCATATCATTGTGCAGTCAACCATTTTTCGTTTCGCAAAATGTGATATCCTTAAACTGGAGGGAATGTGTCTCGGGTTTTGGAGAAGGAATTCGCCACCAAACTTCCATTGGCCGTGCGCAATCGTGACAAGCTTACTACTGTTATTGCGACCGATGTTTACCCAACCAGATCAAATTGATCCCATCTATGACGACTGCGCAGCAATCCGACATTTTAAACTCCTAAATTACCAATTGAGCTCGATTAAATGAAGATCACCAGTTGCAATGGACCATCCACCAATGGGAAATGGAGAAGAATTTACAATCCCAGAACAACAACTGGGGGAAAAAAATGCACCACAGTGACTTCTCTCACTGTTCCGATTCAATCACCGGGGCAGGCGAAACCACGGCCCATTGTGGGAGTTGGCCGTTTTAATTAACTTATCATCCCTTCGTCCATGGCCGCATGGACATGCGTTTGGAGCTTCACAGTGCACAATTGCTGAAAGGTTTGCAACGATTGCTTTTATCGTACGGACGGACAGCTGTAGCCAAGTTTTCAATCACCCAATTACCGGGCCCCGACCTACTTGTGTCCGCCGCTGCTGTCCGCGTTAGCAGAACACTCGTTTAAGATACCTCGTATACCGCACAGATACATATCTTGGTGGAAATAAATATAGATTTAATTTGCCTCTCAGTCAAGCGACTCTTCTAATTCACAGGCAACGAATCGGACAGACGAGTTCCTGGGAAAAATTAATCCCAACCGTCCATTGATCGATTGTGCTGCGGTAGCTTGCAAAACTTTTGATGATTAATGATACTCGAGACGGATCGTACAAGGGCGTACATCCTGCACTTACATACGTTAAGATTTATCAAATGATTGCACCGCACAATGCACGTACAAGGCTCGCTGCTATTCCAGCACAGTTTTCTTTATCGCTCCTCACTAAACGAAGAACACTTTCTACACGCAAGCAAACATTCAAGGCACCTTCACCTTCCTAGCCGAAATAGGCAAAGAAATACAGTTAATGGTCAATCTTCATAAATTTGAATACTAATAATTTCATGAGAAAATTGCCACAGGTCATTCGCGATCGTACCAACGCGTTTTTTACTCCTCTTTCTATTTAATTTTTCTGAATGGCCGGAAGGAAAGCTAGCGATCACAGTGAGAGCACAGTAGCACAGCCTACAGGCAAGAATCTAACCGAGAAAAAAACCGTCTCGACCGGGGAATGGTTGATAGCCATGGTCGATGCTAGCATACCCCCGAGGCAACGGTAGCAAGGTTACCTTCCATTCCCTGCCCGCACTGAAGAGGGTCAGAAGGCAGAAGGAGAAAAAAAAATCTCTTAAAACGATAGCTTGTTTAGATTATAGCATTTAATGAGCGCGAGTTTTCAACGCGCAACGCAAACATCCACCGTCATCGTCGATCGCGTTATTATCGCGTCATCGACTGCGTCCGGCACCCGTGCCGCTCGTCGCTGTAGGTTCCACCATCTTACCATCGTCCCAGTTGAATGAAACCGTTTTTCGTTGCTTTTCACTAATGCGCGCGCGAACAGTTCCCAGGGCTGCTATTGCCGATCGTGTACGAGATGTTTTGCACAATCTGATTTGTAGTAAATAATAACAAACGAAGTCTGTGCTGGAGATCACTGTCTGTAGACAAATAGATTTACCATGCCGGGTGGAAGATTGATACGCATCGCCACAAATAAAACAATGCCAAACAAAAACAAACAATCAACTCATTCTGCACTGTGGAGTGGAACGGCTTCCACCGGTCTACCGGGATGTGGTTTCTGGTTTCCCAACATCCGATTAACTCCCGCTCTAATCAGCTCTTAGCCAGGAATCATTGGAAACGATTACATCTTGATCGCTGGAGTTGGAAAAAAAAATTAGGCTAAAAACCACACCCCCGAACACATCTCCTCGCTGCCTTTCAACTCTAACCTTCTGGCATTCCACACACTAGCGTCCACATCCGTTACTGCGTCCATTCCATCTATGGCTCATTCAATTTTCGAACCGTTTTACTCCCCGCCACAACATAACACCGATATTTGTGATATCGAAAATCTCTCCCATTCTGAACACGTCACACCATGTCCGTTGTTGGCTCTCGTCTAAAATAGCAGCTACACGAAAAATGGTCCCAGTCCCATGGGGATGAGTTTCAAAATTTTAAACATCCCTCCCCATCCCGAAATCGTAACGCTGCCACACGGGAACGGACGGATGGATGGCTGCCAAATTGCCAAACCCATCACCCGGCCGAAGGCAAGCATTCATGGACATCATCCCCCGTACCCCCCACCGGGCTAGGAGCGGTGGCCTCCAGTTTTTCCACAATGGCATCATCACGATCAAACTCCATCTAGTTGGTAAGATGGACATGGAACGGTTAGCCGTGGTACCTGACGATGCTGCTGCCCGACCAAACGATGGAATCCGGCGAAGAACGGACGGTTTGGGTGGACGGAATGGAGGTATCTCTGCCAGTAATTCAGAAGCTATTTCCAATCAATTATGTTACACAAAATTGAGCTGTTGAAGAGTACAAATAAGCAAACAAAAGGTGAATTAAGCTCGTGATGCCCCAGCCGTTTTCGAGATGGATCCCGGGGCTGATGCTTTCGTTCGTGCCCCCGGTGCCTCGTGGGCAGCGTGTGTCTGTCATTCCTGAGCCATCCCCAGTTTTTTTTTTTTTATTTTTTTGGGAGCCTCCGGTGAGATCGCAAAACTGTTGCCCACCAAGACGCGGAACGACGCAATCGCGCAGTGAAAACATTCGCAACGGACAGCACGTACCTCTTGTTGCTGGTGGCATGGAGAAACACCTCAATATCTATCATCCCTGATAATATCATAACTATCAGCTCGAGGAGAAAAATCGTTCACCGATCACTGTCACTGTGCAGTTGTGCAAGCGGAGTTGGAATAGAAAGGTGCGAAAGAAAAAACTTGCAAAACATACGCAAGAAGAAATGACTACCTTTTCAACATGGTAAGGTAGTTGCTACAGTAAGTAAATCGGCACTCTTGAATGGTCAATACGGTCGAAACTCGAAAAAGCATCCAAAAGAATTAACCAAAGCGATCCACTTCGAAAACACATTTAGGTGATCTTTTTTCTATAACGTTAGAGCGAGACGATGATGATGTTGCGTGGCTGAATCGCTCATCATTTTTGGAGATAGCAGTGAAAGCTACAGTAAGTACTGTAAACGTCCTATTTGAAAATTACTACCAACTTTGTCTGCATGCTTTGCTGACGAGTTTCAGGAGTTCCAGCTAAAAGGTGCTTCCTTGTTCCACGCTTTTGCAATCTAAAGAGCTTGGAGAGACCTTTGTTTTCTTTTCTCCAGAGCTGTCTAATCGACTGTAGACGTCCTCGCTTTCGAAACTGTGACCGATAACGAAAGATCCAGACGAAGCGATAGGCGAAGAATGCGATAATCCTCCGCACACTGACCAACCATGCACCATTAGCTTCAGTCTCGGGTTTCGGTAAAACCACAAATCGTCATAATAATGCACAATCAAAACACACCGTCAAAGCTGCTTCACCATCATTAGCTTTCTTCGTGACAAATCGTCGCCCCGGAACAGGTAGAACGGAACACTCTACCAGTCGCACCTCATCCGGATCGGGATTCTTCCTGGTGTCGTTCATTCACAAACCCACCACAACCGTACACAGGATTCGATCGATCGACGCAAGTAGTCGTGAATAATTGGGCGAGACCTAACTGAGCAGCAGTACAGCCCGGGGTAATTAGCCGTAAAGCTGCCTTAATAGTCACAATATTTACAGCACGAAACTAACGTTAATTCCCGGACTTTCCCAAAACATTCCACCCATGCGTCTGTTTCGGCCAAGGTGACATCCGAATCTGACCTGCGGATTGTGGATTTTAGGGATCGCTTCGGGATCAACCACAGGAACATACTTTTCTTGGGTACGGCAAACAGAAGCTACCGGGAAATGGTGTCCAATGGTGGCAGTAGAGAGAAGCAGCATAATCGTGGGGGATTAGCAAATGGCACACAAGTCAAAACCTGGCGTTGGAATTGGAATTGCACTTGCCGCTTTGGGTAAAGGTGGGTGTGAATGATTTGCGGTTTTTCGGCGGGTCAGCAGTGGTATCTGGCACCGGAGTCATAAATAAACAACACGCTTTTCCTTTACCCCTTCTCGAATGCACACAGGGTTCTGGACACTCCGGATGTGGTCGTTTGGATGTTTTTGCCCACATCTTACACATCTTAGCACAGTTTGTAGATCAGAAACACATCAACAACTTCACTGCTGTAGATTCATTTTGGAGATATATTTGATTCCAAAATGTTCTACAAAATTTTGATGTTATTCAAAAACGTTATTGTTGGCAGAAGTGGAATAAAAAAAACATTAATTCGTCATGTTTTAAGCTTAATATAATGCACCCATTGTCCTCTTTAAGTTTGCGATGTAAACACACAAATGTATTTCTCACCAAGCTGTTAATTATGCACAATGTGATTAAAAGAGATCCATTTTTTATGCGCTTCGGTCCCGTTCATTAGCAGCAGCTTTTTATATCGTCTACACAAACGCACCTCGACACGAATTCGTAACACAATCCTCTTCACGAGACACAACTAAAGGAAAAGAAAACACCCGTTTCACACCCAAAACCAAGTAGATAATGAAGATTTCACTCGTCCAAGAGAGTGTTGTTTGTACTGCTCGATGATTTGTTTGCAAAGCCCAATGGCAGCATGGTCATCTTGGGTCAGTTGTCTAGGAAACTCCCCGGCTAGTAGTAGGGGTACTACTACTTCTACGTCGAGTGATTGTTTTGCGCGCTACCGTCAACAGTTTGGTCACATTTTCTGCTGTTGTACAATTATGCAGATTTGTTATTTTCTCTCACGCAAAAAAAAACTTTTGCATCATCACGTTTTGACTTTAAAAATGTATGGTGAGAATTATAAGAAAACAATAACTAACGCAGCGAATGGAACATATCCCAAATATTATTTCCCAAAAAAATATTTTAAAAGCATTTTTTTCTTATTTTTAAAGCAAACTTCGATACAAAATAAAACTTCATTTAAACAACCCGAATGAGATAATGCTAGCAGCGGCTGTCGCCAACGTCTGCCGAGGTGCGATGAAAGATTAGGACGATGGACGACATGAAAACTGAAATTCAATTATACTCATTTGCACATTTTGTTCAGTCGCCGGACATTCGGAAATGGGTCGCACTCTACTCGTTTCATACTCCACCAGGCAGAAGTGGAAGTTTTGAGGTTGTTTTCTTTTTTTTGTTTCTTTAATTCCACATTGCTTTGCACGATTTTTTTTTTCGTTTTGCCTACTGTACAAACAATAGAACATTGAATGATAATGAGGCTTTATTTTAAAACCTTTTTACGATTGTCGTTTTTCTTTTTGTACGTGTGCAATGTTCTTTAGCAATTAAAAGAATCGCAGTAATTACGTTTTTTTTAGTGTCTTTTACGAAACACAGAATACCGATTGTAATAAAACTTTAGATTGGTATGCTTGTAGCAGTAGCTAATATGAGTTTAACACACATTCGCTACATAACCAAAAATCGATACGGATTCAACTACCATTCAGGATTGTACTTCTTTGTCTAGTCCCAAAAGAGTAATTTCGAAAGGAATAAAAAGCCAAACCATCAATATCCTTATCAAACACCAAGGCTATGATAGACTTCATCTGCGTATCCGTTCAATGTCCTTCTTTTAGCACTCTCAACTCTTCCGACGTCGTACGTTAAACGAACGACACTGGAAAGGAAATTCCGTCACCGAAAGTAGATTTTCACTCATCCTGCTCATGGAGCAATCCACACATTGCCTAGCGGATGTTCATTGTGGCGTTGAAAGGCGTACGAAGTGAAAGACACGGCATACACACAAATTGAAAAAAAAACCATAAAACTCAAAGCAAAAGGATACTACACCGGTACGACTTACCTATTTTTCGCTGCTGCCGCACGGTCCCGCTGGCGTCGGTTTTTAAACCAATTTCCCACCTGTGTCGGGGTGAGCCCGGTCGCCTGTGCCAGCTCGCGTTTCTTCGTCGGGTTCGGATACGGATCCTGAAGGTACCATTCGCGCAACAAACTGCGCGTTCGCTCCTTGAAGCAGTGCGTCTTCTGCTCACCGTCCCAGATCGTACGCGGAAGCGGAAATTTCTTCCGGACGCGATACTTATCGACCGGCCCTGCGGACGTCGATGCCGATACCGAAATAGACACATTCGATTCGATGTGTTTTTTTTCGTGTGTTTTGTTACACCATCCAGGATAGCCACATCCGGTTTGAACGGATATTGAGTCCAAGTGAAAGGACGACCGGTCGCGACCGGTGACGTTGACGACGGCGATGATGGGTCGATCCATTTGCAAGCAGCAATCAAATCAGCCACGGTAAAGATCGGTAGAAACGCCATCCATTACCGTCGAGGTTAATGGAGCAGAATCAGCGACCGGGAAAGAGTGGAGAAAGAACAAATTATTACTTTTTCTACGTGCCTCAAGACGTGTGTCGGTATCGAATGTCAAATGTGCAACAAACCGAACGGGAGACAAAAAAAAATCCTTAAATGAATAAGAGCTCTGGTACACCTTGTGCTGGAACTATGCAAATGGTTCTTTGGAGCATGGATTGTTTTCTGAACAATTATCCTTCACCCATGTATCGGCTGGACGGATATTTCCTGCTGTGAGATACTTTTTCAACAGCAACATGCTACAAAGAACGTTCTGCTGCCCAGTATGTGGCAAGGTTGACAATATAGAATGGCGAGACACAGTAAAGTGAAGGAAATTATTGACTATTAGAAATATTTAACTATTGGATGACAATTTTTAAAATGCCAGAAGCTATTAAAGTTTTTTTTTATTAATATAGAGATTTGTTTTAATAAATATGGCGTATCAAACTGACAGCTACTGTGACGTAGTAAGTCATGACTCAGATACTAAGCACATTTACATTACTATTTCCAATACTTGGTTGCATCGTTAATCTTCTGAGGATCGATGGTTTGATAACTAGGATTAATAAATTATGGAGAAGTATGTTTAAGATATTTTTAACCAAAAAATAAATAAAATGTTTAAGAATTTATAGAGATGCAGGTGTTTTTCTGAAATATTTTTCTTGCCTATTTGACAACCAAGTAGACATTCATCACCATACACATTTTAACACATTGAACAGTTTGACATTCGATTCACCGGGTACAAAAAGACCACTTTCAACAGGAATACACACGATCATGCTTACCCAACGGTCGTCCACGCAGCTTTTCCGCCTCATGGTAGTGCGCCTCCAGCCACATTGCCTGCAGTTTGCCGTGGGATGTTTTCGTAAACTTGTGCCGTTCCAGTATCGAGTAGAGTTCACTGTAAGCGAAAACAGTCAAAGTTATTAATGGTTTAAACGTTGTTTTTTTTTAATTGAAATCACGAACAATTCTGTTCCTCTTAATGTTTTATGAAAGTCTTATCTCCATTGCCCAAAACTGCCGTTGTCATGATTGTTTGCCAAACATTAAGTACGAACTGTTTGCGTTCAATTACAATTGTAGTCGAATCCCCACACAAGTACACCTAAAACTCTAAATTGTGTGCGTGTGTGTGTGTGCTTAAAAGTAGCTATAAATTACAATTATTCTCAGCGATTACAAACGTCCAAATCATTCGTTACAGTTTGTTGATGTGTATCGTTTTCATTTTCTTTTGTTGCTTGTTACTTTGCTTCGCTGTGTGGTAAAAACTGTTCCTTTCCAACCCGGTGAGAGGAGGGGGGGGTGGGGGTGAATCTTTCCATCTTTCCCCCACGCGTGTAACGATCGCGAACAAACCAATAAACAAACAAAACATCTGCACAATCGCGTACCACACGCATTTGAGCCACGCCACGGTAACTGGCTAATTAAATTATTTATCGAAAATTGAGCAGCTTCGAGCCACCTTTCGCTCGTCAAATCGTAACCGTGAGTGCCTGCGCCCGGTGGAGCCTTGCACACCACCAGTCTCGCTGATTGTGGCCTTCTGCAGCTCCAAAACAGCACCAAACGGACCCAAAAGTCAACCACACGGGTACGGGTTCAGGGGAAGGAAATGGTAATCTTCCGATTTGGAGATCATTATTACAAATTTCATCCTTCGATCCGGACTGTCCGGATCCCCACTCGCGTCCCTGCGCACCCGTCCGCACCACAGTTCCGGCGTACCGCACACTATTCTAACCGATCTATCGCCGATCGAGCGATCGAAACGAAATGATTGGTGCACGAAATTGATCGATTATCGAGACCACGGGTTTTGTTTTTTCTTCTTTTTCCTCAGCTCTATGCACTCATCTTACATTTAAGCTTGTTTTTTCCCCAGTGCAAATTACAACAGCCCTCGTGCGTTGTCCACCGAGCGCAGGGATAGGAAACGCATTTTGGCTGTGGAAGCATTGCCTTATGGGGTTTTGCATGTTTATCGGAGGGAATTTAATTAGGTTTTTGGCCACGTTTCGATATGATACCTCGGTATCGAGCGCTGATGATTGGGGCAATCCGTATGCCAGACGCGGGTGAAATGATTTAATTTGCCGATCCACTCGCTGTGCAAGGGTTTTCCAGTGTTGTTTGTGGTGTAAAGTGTTTAATGGGAGATATTTTTGGAGTTTGTATAGGTATTGCATGAATCGGCCAACCATCGTGATGTTTTAACGGGGAATTGTATTTGAATAGGTATGCCAAAAAATGAACTCTCTACACATACATATATTTGTTTTACTACTGTCTTATCTCATTCATTGCCCTATGTTTTCACTGACATTTATTCAATTTATTTCTCTTTTAAATATTTTCAGAAAATTTGATATATTTTTCCAATTAATTCCACAATTGTTTATTTTAGTATGCTACAATTAGGATATTGCCATAACTGTTTTATGTGCCATGATCAAATAATCAAAGTAAAAAAAATCTGGATTGAACATTATTTTTACACACTGTCCTTGATGGTTACTTAGTGAACAATTGTGAAAAACTGGAATATATTTGTATATCTTTTGAAATTTGCGTTATAAAATATGAACATAGATGCATAAGCTATGGTAGAATTGTTTAGATTTAAAAATGAATTTATAATAAATGTTTTTCGAAGAAATCGACCAGTCATAACGATTGTTTCTTTGGTTCTAGTGTTAAATAAAAGTGAAACACTTTCCATATTTTATTGATCAAAGAATTACTAACGATAGTACATAATATAGCGCTATTTAAAAAAAACTAACGTTGACATTTTTATCATCACTTTCTTACACACATTGTTTGATATATTTTGTTTGTTTTTGTGGTTAATTTCTTAACCGTTATTACCGTACTTCCTGTGTAGACAAGAGACGCTTTTGCCCATTTTTCTTCTTACGTTAAAAGTAGGGAATCTCTTATACATGGGAGTGAAAATATTCGCAACCACAACTTCGCTACCGCATTGACTTTAAGAAGTGTCAATAACTCTACTCAATGCAAAAATGTTCGAAAATAAGAATCGTGTTTCTTGCTCTGCGAATTTCAAGCTTAAAGTAATTCAGTTTGCAAAAGAACCAACACAAGAGCAAAGAGGACGATGCCATTCCTGAGCAGAAACTTAAAAACTTTTTTCTAAAAAGTTGTCAAGCCATACCAGGTGTTTCTTAAAAATGGGGATCCGTTGTACACGGGAAGATACGGAATTAATTGAAATATGACTTTCAATGTTTTCAAACCATTAAACTAAATTAATAAACACTTAAGAGATCTTCTTATTTCTGGATTTTGCAAAGTTTGTTATAAACAAAGGAACTAGCAATAAAAACGATATTTCCCCAACTTTTTCACAGAAAGCTTTATCTTTACAACAACAAACAAATTTATTTCAACTCCCAATAGTTATGCTTAAGTTTGTTATCCTTTATCTTACTTATATTTATGCACTTATCCACCATTGTTCTACCTACCGAAAGTGCCCCGTGTGGTACGCCACGATGGCCCGTGCCCGCAGCACCGCCTCGGAGCGATCGAGCTCCGTCACGTTCGGATGGGCCACCGGCAGGCTCCATAGGAACCGGGCCAGCCGCTCAATGTCACCGGATTCCTCCAGCGTTTCGCAAACGGTCGCAACTTGCGACGCGGTAAAGTTAAGCGTCGGTAAGGCAAACAGCGGGCTGGGCGCTAGGATCGGATGCGGTTGTACCGGTGGTGCCGGGTGCGGAGGATTACCAGATCCTCCCGTCGGTGGCCCGACGGCCATGGATGGTTGTCTGACCACCGCCAGATTGTTTGTGTTTGGCGCAATTTTGGCGCGTTATTCCGCGGCCGCCGTGCTGGTGCGTAGTGGGTGGGGGTGGTGGTGATGGTGCGTTTTAATTTTTTTGTTGGTCCCGGGAGCGACTAAGGACTCCCCTCGCCACGGTTCTCCCACTAACGTTTCCTCCGTTCCGATGCGATGGCTCCTGTTGTGTGGGTTTTTCGGATATATCTAACCTTTCGACATCGCATCTAAACGATATGGGACTTTCGTTCACTTTTCGCTTCTTGCGCTCACTTCAATCACGAGACAACAACACTGCACATACTGATCTTTACAATTCAAACTTTTTGTGCTTTTGTCGATAGCTTCGATCAACGCCGCACTATCACTAACACACGACACGCACCGTAACACTGGGGCTCACTTTGTGCCCGCACCGAGCGGTAAGACACTCGCTGTTTCATTTGAGGTTTGTTTACCAACACGAACTGTTATCCGTCGCAGATACTAACAACAAAACCAATGGCATTTACGCCTGGAGTGGTACGATTTTAGAGTGATATTTCTTCATTGTCACACACTCACTAGTTTGAATACATCTGGTAACATTTTTACGCTGCCGCCGGTAACACTATGCGCACACAAAACGTAACGCGAGGTAACTGATAACGCTAGCAAACCATTCCGCGAACCTTTCGTCCTATTCAGCCCGAACGGAGGGCAAAGTCCTGTCGGTAACACGAAATCGCATCATTTAATCCAACACGCAAGCCGTAACTATTCCGACACTCTGTCCACAGCGACGGATCACGATCGTGTGCGCGGTTAAGCAGATGTCAAAAACAAACGCAACAGCGTACGAAGGAAAAAAAATGCAATTCAACACACCGCGAACGGATATAACGGACGTTTCACTACTTTCTCGATAACGAACGAACAAACCGGACCACGCACGCCGTAAACACTGAAACAGTGAACGTGCAACGCAATCACCTTCCGTGCAGTGAGCGAATGAGAATGAAACTACACACACCCGAAACGGGCTCACGCGGTGTGAGATGATTCGACGATGCCGTCGACAGCGCTACATAGTGAGAGCGAGAGCGAGAGAGAGAGAGAGTTTGTACGTGCGATGCAGGATGCTGTTGGCTGAAAGCGTGTCGTCGCGCGAAACGGCAACATACATCTTTATCTTGCGCTTGTGTTTTTTTCCCCTCTTTTCTTCTATCCTTCCATTGTGTTCCGCGTGGGGCTACGCTCTAATAGGGTGTATTTATTTTGACACACTCAATCCGTGCGCTTCTGTCCGATCCGATCCACTCGTTGCTGTACACCGGTGTGTTCGGTACACTATCATCATCTACCCGGAGCGAACCTTGTAAAGCCACTGATATCTTATTTGATTTCCATGTACATAAACGGGTTCTCCGCGCACCGCTGTGCCCCGTTTCCTTCCTTCCCCGCTACCCACATCCAATCGCACGCACAAACAAAGCGAATCGAAAAATGGTGCTGCCCGTGTGCTGATTAGCTAAAGAATAAGCCAATCACCGGCCACCAGTACGGGGCGAACGGAAAGGTTTCTTTGAAATGTTTCACACGGGCGAAACATTTCGCGTTGAAATTTCCGCAGAGTTCCACCATGTGGGCGTGGCTTACTAAGCGAAGCGCTTGCTTTGATTGTGTTTGTTGGAGTTTTTTTTTCTATATACAACATGTATGTAACGCCGTGTGATGAACAAAAAAAAAAGACGGGAGCATATATTCGTATCGGGATCAGGCGAACGGGCTAAAGGGATCGCTTACAGCTTCGACCGATAGTTACCATTGACAGTATGTCGTCCTTGCGTGTTTTGCGTCCCTCCCCTCCCTATATCCATCCCCTTATGGTGTACCGGTTCGGATCAATATCAATGTGCCATGCGAGCCACAGAACGCCAAAAGGACACACATCGTCGTCCGGCGGGGATAGTTGAACCCGGTTGAAATTAGCCACGGTAGGAAAGACCGGAAGGGGGGTGCAGTCGGCAGAGGACAATTGTGGTCATAATACACCAGCTGAAGAAAGTAGGATATACGAGAACAGGAGTAAATTTCATTCCCTTATGCAAGGGTGTGGTTTTTGTCCGGTCCACAGAAAACTCCAAAAAAAAATGAAAATTTATTTCTCAAGAAAAATCCAGCGGGCTTTATTGAGTAAATCAGACAGTATGTAATAGATGATTTTCCAAAAAACATGCTACCAACTTGTTATAATTGAATATGGTTGAAGAATCCTGATTTACATGATCATATGTAAAGTAGCTTCATTATTTTGCTACCATCAGTAAACCCCGTTCCCGTTTAATGTTCAACCTCGGTAGGAAGGACATGTTGGTCACCAACCCTACACTATAAATTCCACACGAGAAAAAAAACATGTGCATTCCCTTCCATAGCAACGGAAAAGCGACGGCATTTCCGCACAGTGGCACAAGTCACGCAAAGGTTTCACGCCCTGGCAGCTCCTTGCGAATTTCCTGCTCATCAACTCATACAAGCCTTTCCATATATGCAGCATTAGGTAGATCGTACAGTGGTGGTGGTAGATGTAGTAATAGTAGTAGTAGTAGTAGCACGAGGTGAACCACTACCACCATGTATCATGTTACCAGTGGAGGTGGTTGGTTTTTTTATAAAGTCCTGCAGTAAAAAAGCGTATCATGTTTTACCAGACTCTTCAACGTAGAACTGCATGTCGCCATCACACTTCGGTCACAACCGTCGGTGGATCACCATATACAAAGTGGGCAGAGATCGATGAAGCACACGACACCAAGAGCCAGCGGATACATAGCGAAAGCTTTCCATCTTCCAGGGCACTTTTGGGTGTCCCAATACCAAGAATACGAAGAGGAAGTAGAAGAAAAAAATCAAATTGAAACAGGAGGAATGAAATAGGGCAGCGGTACTATATGGTAGGTACTTGGAAAGTGATCCGCAACGTCGTATATACACCGTATTATGCTACATTCTATCGTATGGAAATTGAAAAAGATGAGGAAATTTAGATAAGTCATTCCACGCGTCGGTACACGATTTTTTCACCGACATTAAGTAACATTTAACGCTCTCCACGTGCGACGTTTCATGTACTAAGCTGTCGTTTTATTTCTTTAATAAAAAGCCAGTTAATGGTAAGATTAAACATCAAATTTTATAACGAGTATCATTTAAATATAATTCCAGTCGTTCGTACTGGGTTTGGTAGTATCGCTGGTCTATTATGATGTTGTGGCGGTGTACTTATGTACAGCAGGATGAATAGAGGAAAGCACTGTTCTATTTTTTCGACACTGACATGATTTCTTTCGTGATGACATTTTGGTAAACAATATTATTAAATTTTACCATCTTGAATGGTATGTTTCAATATGCTTAAACCCAAGTTAATAACTTTGAATTATAGGTTTACTTTTGAATATAAAAACCTTTTATTTTAGGTTTATCAGTTTGGTACGATAAAATTATATCATCTTCTTAGTCATAAATTGTAACAATTTGAGTTACAGTTTCAGAATTCATTATCATGTTTTAATCCAGGCTATTAGTCTTTCATTGGTCCAAATGGTTATATTCGGCAATACTCATTGCTACCAATCTCTACAATTTTCCTCAGCAATAATATTACGTATTAATTACGAACAAAATCATGCTGAAAAACAACGACACCTTCTTGCACATCTATTCTTGCTCACGATGTCTCAAATCTAAAATAAACTAATTTCCCTGCTATTAGTATTCCGACATGGGTATCTCGATGACCCCAAAATGTAAACGAGACAGGGCAGAAAATTGTCATCCTTCATCCTTTCGCCTTCAGCTCGGCACCCTTTAACAGGCGCCATCCGTTCCCCTTGCGTTCGACGGTTCGACATCCGCCAAATCAAGCGAACCAATCATTCTAAAATATGTCATAACCCTTGCCGCACAGTTGGGACACTTATTTTTAACCTTTTCTCTTGGCAATCTCAACAGCATCGCCAGGGCACGCGGGCGAGCCGTTACAGCCGATGGTAGGAGGGCACAGTGAAGCAGTCCGTTTCTCACTTTTGTATCGAATTTCAAAGTGTTTTCCTTCAAGTCAAGAGCCAACTCTGTAACGGTGCTGTATCGAACTCGGTTACCCAGCCTTTCGTTGAACCTCGGGAACCGTCTCGGGGCACTAAGTGATGATGATCCCGGGTCAGTGGGCGGAAAGGTGGAAGGCGACAGTGAGAACCGCTTGTTTGGTTTTGTCACGTCATTTCCTATACCAATTTGACACTTTACCATTGGTGAACACGGGCAAGTGAGTGGATAGGTCAAAAGAACTCTGGGCATGGCGGCGTGGAGGTTCAGTTTATTCCAAAAAGCGACTTATTGCTGGGGAAGAACAAATCACTACGACAAGAAACATCTGCGGTCGGTGATGAGCTACCGGTAAAGGAAATTTACCAATGTTGGTGTAACATACATTTCAATAATGAGAGTTTAATCACTTTGCCTATTCCTAATCGCTTTACGAAAATCCCTCATTTTCCTGCAACATTTAAGCATTTGAAATTAAATGTAATTGAAGTTCTAACAACGAATACAATCGAACAAATTCAAGTAAGCACCACTAAACTATCGATGACCAATTACCATTTCGATGTGGTTGTAAGTTTTATACCTCGACTTCCAGGAACTTGGCGGGCACTTGTGTAACATACTGTGCTGCCTGCTACCATTTTCCACGAACCCGCCAACACGATTGCTGAACGCAACAGATTCTCTACGGCGACTGAAGTGCCCACTTATACAACGGCACCACCATCAACCGCGCCCCTCAACCATCATGTCGCAATACGAATGCGGAAGAAAGACGGCTGTCCGCATCATAACGCCAAGTGGGACGTTCAAAGAACGATCCCGACGACACCCCGCAGCCAATCGATTTTGCTTCCCCATCGAGCTTTTTTACGCTGAAAAACTACTCCATCTTGTCGCGCCGATCGTGCGCCACCATTCTTCGTTTCCTGTCCCTTGCTACCCACCAAAGAGCCTGGCCAAAAATCGGCTACACCATAGAAAGTGCTCGACAAACTACTTGAAAAGTTCTTCGGACACCGGACGCACCGACAAACGAGTAGGCATTAAACCTTATTGCATTAGGTTCGGATACGTCAAAGCGCTGATGCGGACGCCTGGCCCAACAACAACCCGTTGGCCACTTGATTCAACAGTTTGCTACAAAGTTCCACGAGTGGCGAACACCACGGTTTGGCTCAATGCGCTGGAAACACATAAAAATCCCCCGAACAGTGCCATATATGGTGGGGATGCTTTTGCTACCGTCTCTTCTTCGTATCGTCTCAACATCCGGCATCGCTCTCCGGAAAATCCGAACTGGTTCTGAAGTGATATCTTCAGATGTAATAATCCTTTTTAACTACTGTTTGCTCGTTCTGAAAGCAACACAATTTGCAGGAAGCATTTAAAGCCCCGCTTTTGCCTGTTATTTTCATTTTAACGATAGGTTTAAAATAATTATTTCAATATTACCAGCATAAATTCGGACAATAGATTAATAAAAAGTATACTGTTTCTGTACCTTAAACCTATATATTACTCACAAAAGTGCAAACGTGTTGTTTTACTTACAATATGAACACACACATTGATTACCCGCGTGTTCGGCCTGGCTACCATCCATTAGGTAAGCTTCTCCGGTGACGAAAGAATCACCTCATCATTATCCGAACTGGCAGCGTCATCTTCCTCCTCCAGCATCAATGGATCGTCACACGACATCTTCTCGTCGGCTGCCGGCGCTACAGCTACGTCCATCGCTTCCTCATCGCATGCACCTGCGCCCGTGACCGACATCGTCGGGTCCAGCTTGTTCTGTAGTTCCGCGATCGCACGCATCAACACGCTGAAGTCTTTCTTCTTCGTTTCCAGCTTCCGTTCCAAGTCGGATCTGCTTTCCTTCAACTGGTCCAGATTCTGTTTCAACGATTCCAGTTCTTGGACGGTGTTTTTGCGATCCGGCTGCTGGTTTATGGTTTTTGCCAACATATCGTACTCCATCCGATTCTTGCGGATCTTTTTCGCTAACACCAGGTTCTGTTTGCTTTGCACAATCTGCGCTTTGGCCGTTTCTATTCCCGACTCTATCGTGTCCGAGATGGTGGCATAGTTTTTTAGCTCCTGCTGCATTACTGTGGCATAGAAATCGGACTTTTTCATGTCAAACTCGCACTGTGCCAGTTGGGCTAGCAAGCGATCGTAAATTGGTTGGCTGTAACGGTGCGATCGAACAGTTGTTTAGACAGTATTTATCGATATTTAGCTATTTTACCTATTATCGGACGCATCGCTTGAATTGCACCATTTGATGAACGTTTTCAGCAAATCGTTCAAGCGTCTATCGTCGCCAGTTCCGTCACCATCGATTTGTAGCCGGCGTTTGATGACTTCCTCTGAAAAGCGACCAATAAAGCGAAACTTTAATGAACATTTTACCTGGCTATAGAATGAAAGGAAAGTAATGTAACTTACCGTCCGACATGGTGCTAGTTTTAAGTAAAAAATGAAACAATTTTAACAAAACGTTCTTGGCGTGAACGAACAACACAGCGCGCTTGTTTTGTTGAATGTCAAACGTGTCAAACTTTGTTTGTACCTGAACTCCCTTCAGAATCGTCGATCCTAAAGGGGAATCTCGTGTTTTTTTTTATTTTCACCGAACGTGATGTTGAAAGACTAAAAAAAAAGTTGGCCACTACAGTTCATACATTTCGAAATGGAAAAAATATTGTTTTATTTCAGTTCTAGACTGAAAACATGAATGAGAATCTGAACAACCGCGTCGTTCACAGCCCTCTTCTAGTAATCTTGAAAGCAACGCACATTCCAGAGATACCTTGGCAACGGCAAACGTCATGCAGTCCAAACAACCTTTGTTGTTCTGTAGACGTTCCTCGGCACAGTCCACAATCGATAAATAGATAATTTAGCTAGTTTTGGTACGGGTTTTTTTTTCGTTCCGACCTGTCCGCAGTCAGGTCGCTGAAATGGCATCCTCGTCGAATGTTAGCGGTAACCTAGTGGATGAGCTCGAGGAATCATTTCAGGTTCGAAATTTGCTGCTCCACGCAAACAGTGAAAAACATGCATGATGCCGATGTGGAAAGCATTCAATATTAACACATTTCCTTTCGTGCCCACAGTCATGTATACACGCCCTGACGAAGGAGGAATCGGCTACCGGTATCGACAAGGATGAAATCAAGGTGGAGGTCGATCAAACAACGTTAAAGTTCATCGATCTTGCCCGGCAGATGGAATCGTTCTTTCTGCAGAAACGCTTTCTGCTGTCCGCGCTCAAGCAAGATCTGCTAATGAAAGAGGAAAATTTTGATCTGAAACAAGAAATAAGCCGAAAGGATGAACTCATACGCAAGCATTATGAGAAGATAGAGACGTGGAAACAGTTGCTCTCGGATCAGCAGAACTTTAACAAACCGATTCAATCGATGCCGCCGGATATGCGGGGCAATCTAGCCGGTGGTGCACCGGGTGCCCCGGCCGGACTGATGGCTAGCGGTGGCATGAATCTGCCAATGCAGGTGAGCAAAACAGTACGTTTATCCCACACTGAACTGGTATTGGCCGTATGGGTAGCCGCTTGTCTAACCTTCTTTCTTTTGCAGATGCAAAATCAACATCAGCAGCAAATGCAACAGATGCAGGTACAGCAACAACAGATGCAACAGCAAATGCAACAATCCATGCCGATGGGTGCATCGAATGCGCAGCTATTCCAGCAAGGTGGCATGCCACGCGGTGTCGGACAGGGTGGTTCGGGTGCTGGATTTCCTCAAGGGGGCGGTCCGAACTTGCAGGGCCCGCTGGCATATCTGGAGAAAACGGCCAGCAATATAGGTGAGCCACCTGTCCGGATCGGTCCTACAGCAATTGTACGGTGGTGCGAATCGAATGAAGTTGCTTGAACGTGTTGTTTCGCTTGTCATTTTCTTTTTCTAGATCTAGTGGGCCTAGGAGATGGTCGAAGGTGACGCGGGCGGGGCAGGGGACGCGGTAGAGGTCGAGGCCGAGGCAGAGGTCGTGGACGAGGCAGTGTGGCCGAGTTCCACAGTGGCCCATTAACCTGAGGCTGGCATGAGCGGTGGCATTCCGGGTGGTATTGCTCCCGGTCGGTCCCACCCGATCATGGCCCAGCCCGTGTATTTCTTCGTCTACCGCTGTTGTATGGTTAGGGCCCTCGACACAAATCAACCGTTGGCGATAACACTGTTAGGAAGGAAGTTTAGGCAAAAAGAAAGGCACAAAGTACAGCCAATAGCAGCGAAAAAAATGGTTCCCCGTATTTCAAAAGCAAAACGAAACGAGAAAACAAATACCCAAGTCTCGGTCTGCGACTCGGGTGATAAAACAAAATTAGCTCACTGGTTTTCAACTAAAGTATCGTGCGTTTGGTCACTACCAAGCCCACGCATACCACCGCGCGCCCCCCTTAAACTTAACCAGCACGTTTGGCACACCAGCTAGAAATTTCTCTTTGACCACTTGCGCCAAAATCGTCCCTATTTGTTATCTCCATCGTTCCCCCGTCCCTTTCGAGAGTGTAATTAATGGTGTACAAACAAACAAAATCTACCCACACAGCCACACACGCGCATAAGAACCGTGCGTCCCCCGGCGCTCTTTAGCGGCCACTGAGGACAGCACATTATTTTCTTCTCCTTTTGTTTTTTTTTTAATTTGTTTGAATTTGTAAACCATGTATAGAAAATTGTCTACTATCAACGCTAAAACGTGCAAACGATGCCTTGGCATTGGCGATCGTGTGTAAAATGTGTGCTCGCTTTCTTATTAAATCCTCCACATCCCTTTCACTAACCCCACCTGTCGGTTACCGGACGGGTTAGTGTTCCGGAAGACCACGATGTTCCGGAGTTTTTCTTTTAGCTTCAGTAACTTTTTCCAACTATTCCAACGTAGTACTCCCGTTTGTGATTCACCAGTTCGGGTGTCTTTAGGACGATCCTGCTCCAGGTGCGCTAAAATTGCGCCGCGAATGGAAATAGAACCACCAGTTTCACTGCTTCCAAACCTAGGTACGAAAAAACAAACATGGAACAAGCCAATATAATAAAGAATCGGAAATAATCGAAACGTATGGTATTGAAGCTTTAAATTTGTTTTTATATTCTCGTAAAATTAAACTTAAATATACTGGGTCCAGTTCTCCAGCTAAACGTTTAAAACTAAGGACAGGCTAAAGGACCTTTTTGTGCATTTTTGGCAGCGTAGGCAATTTTGCTTCTCAGACACCTATCACGACGAATCATATGCAAACGTTCCTGTAGCGTACTGTTCACGAATATGTAGTGCAACCGGTCCAAGCAGAGTGCAATTTGTTTACCGGCACTCTTACGACGAACAGCCGCTTGGTTTATATCTTCCTTCACACCTTTCGCTTGCGTTTGTAAGCGTATAATGAGGCGTATAATATCAGCGATCATGCCTTTAATACCTTGCACTTCATCCGTTTTAAACAAACGTCTGGTTAGGTACCCTCGCGCGTAAGCATTAATAATTGTGGCCGCCTTCGTTCGTTGCAGTTCCGTCATTCGCTGTGGCAACACACTAATAACGTCATTACCGTTTTTGTCCTGCATTATGCCCGTTGTACGAACGGTCGCGGAGGTCATCATTACGATTGGATCATGCCCATCCGCCAAGGGTTGATCTTCCGTCAACGTGTGTTCGTTGTTGTTAACATTCTCTTCCGATGTTCCATTGGCATGGCACGTTTGGTAGGCAGCATCGTCCGTATCGGTACACGAATCGTACGACACATCGCACAGCGATAGTTGGCTGACACTTGAAGCGACATTGATGTCCGGTGTCTTTGTACGATTACATGCCGACATCCCCAAACTGCTCACATCGTTGCCCGTCTCCACCACATCCTGCACGGTGAGCGATTTCGCACAAAGTGCTACCAATTCTTGTGTTTTTTCACGAAAACTTTGCTCCAACATTAAGCGTTCTTCTTCCTGCCGCTTTAACAGTTCCATCATACGCCGTTCGTGAATCGTTAGTGCATGAGCGACACTTTCCAATGCGCGTTCCGATTCAGCGCCGGAACCAGCGGACGAGTGACTGAGCTTGCGCGAAGCGGATTTTCGCTTCGAGCGACATTTAGCAGGATCTATGAACGGTTTTATCTGATCTTTGGGTGATTTGTTCAAGCGATCTGTTTTCGATTTACCCAATACGATTGATTTTGATTTTACCGGTGTATTGTCTCTTTGTATCTTTTTGTATTCCTGTTGCGGTGTAACCGGATGAGTTTCGGCGGTAGGTGTTTTCGGTTTAGTGCGATCTTTCAGCTCATCTATAGGGAGATCTTCCTTTGCACGATCGACCGGTGTTGAATGATCGGCTCTGTGAAGGTTCATCAGATTTATGCTCGGCTTTTCGAGATTATAAGTGTTGGATCTAATTAACGGAAACCATCCCGTTGATTCTTCTGAGGTTGGAGTCACTGTTCTTGTGGGCGACTGCCAACAAGGCTGTTCCATAACGGCATCGGATTGCTTCTGGTCGGGTATGGGATTGTAATCAGTATCGGTTTGATCGATTGGAACTTTCCCCACACTCTCGATCGTTTGTTGTGGAGGATCGGATACAACTTCAGAAGGAACTGTGATTGTAGATTGATCACTTTGATTTGAAGATTCTTCATTAGCTTGAATAAGTGGTACATTTGCCATTGCGTCCAGCTCTATTTTACAATCCGACAAATCACACTTCGCATCATCTTCCTTAGCCAATGGTGAACGTTCTTCCTCAGCGATCGAACTGTTCGTATTGATCATCAATGTCCTTTTTCTTTCCTGCAGCCGTTTCTCGATTTCGATTGCCTTCTGCCGGTAAATTGCTACAGCCGCACGCACCTCCTCATTAACCTGCGGATAAACAGCGGACCTCATCAAACAAGATCGTTTAAACTTTGCACACTTAACACTAATTACCAGCGGCGGAAGTATGGGAACGCCATCCAACTTAAAGACCGACACGAAATGACTCTCCATGCTGGCAAACAGCTCCAAATGAACGAAGTGAAGTAAATCAGAAAATTTTTCAACTTTCAACAAAAGTTTCTCCACAGCACGGCACGTTTCCTAGGCGACGGTGTGTAAACAACATAAACAACCGATTGACTGCAGTAGGCGCGGTAACGGATCTTGTCAGCATAATTGGCGCGAAACGAATGTCACAGATGACAAGCGCTTGACACGCGACGGATGCAGGGAAACGAACAGAAGGACGCCACCAGAAGGAAGAATTGAAAAAAATGCTTCGAAAAAAGAATAAAATAATAAATACGACCAACACTGCTGAAATATTATGTATTGACTATTTATTAACCAACAACCATATTTTCACCACCTGTGTAACAAAAAGCAGCTACTGCATTAGCGCGTAAACTAAACAAAATGTATAATGTTGCACTTCCAAAGCTTCATTTGATCCACTAAATAATGTTTAATGCTGTAAAGTGATGCTAGAATCATTATCAATGGCAAAACGTATCTGACTGATAAGTGAACAAAACATACCCTGCAATTGCAGTGTATCCTTTCTTTTGTAATAACGAAAATGCATACTGTATGAAAGTTTTCCTGAATCCTATCCATCTGCTGACGGTGTTAGTAGCCGTGTACCAATCGATTGTATGTGCTGTTCGATTTTAGGCACTTCCGGCCTTGGTAACGAATTCGACCAACGTACGCATTGGCCGTCCAGTCATGCCCTTCGATCCGGTATAGCTTTGATCGCTACAGTCACCCATCACACCGGCAATATCCACGTGCAGCCACGGCGTATCCTTCGGCACGAATTCGCGCAGGAATGCTGCGGCCGTACAGGAACCGGCCCCTTTGCCCTTGCCAAGATTGTTCAGATCGTAACCGTTGTGATCGCACATTTGCTCGCTGTAGTGCTTAAACAGCGGCATACGCCACACACGATCGCCCGTCTGCGAACCCGCTTCGTGGATCGCATCCCACAGTTTGTTGTTGCTGGAGAACACGCCCGAAACGCAATCGCCCAGCGCCACCTTAATGGCACCAGTAAGCGTAGCGATGTCCAGTATGAACTTTGGATTGAATCTACAAAATGAAAGAGAAAGGGATCAAGTTAATCATAATTGGAATATTTTCGGACGAGAGCATTTCACTTACGTCGATGCGTAACACAGCGCATCGGCCAGAATGAGCCGACCCTCGGCATCCGTATTGTCCACGCAGATGCTCTTGCCGTTCATCGCGTACACCACATCGCCTGGTTTGGTTGCCCGGCCGCTGGGCATGTTCTCGCACAACGGTACAAACCCTTTCACGTGCACCGGTGCCTTCAACTGCGCCAGAGCCAGTATCGTTGACACTACGTTTGCCGCTCCGCCCATATCGGCACGCATCTGATCCATGTTGGCCGATGGCTTCAGACTGATGCCGCCGGAGTCGAACGTGATGCCCTTGCCAACCAGCGCCACACACTTTGCGTCCTGCGAACCGCGGTACGTCAACTCAAGAAAACGGGCGGGTTCATCGGAACCATTCGTAACCGATAGGAAGGAACCCATCTTTTTCTCCCTGGCCCACGCCTCATCGTGCACTAGCACTTCGACGTTCGCCGCACTCAGCCTCTGCTTCACGGTGTCGACAAAAATACTCGGAGTCATATGATTCGCCGGCGTCTCCATCAATCTAAGCGTCCGTCATTGGTCGGGTATTAATTGAGAGCATTAAAAATCCATCCCCCCGTGTTCCCCTCATCCGATCAGATACTTACACACGGGCAAAGTTTTGCGCCTCCGCAATGATCACCCCCCGGTCCCAGTCGGCTTTCCCGCTCGCATCCTCAGCAAATGCTACCGCTGGCAGTGGAGTCTGTTTGTCCTTGCTCTTGAAGGCCTGAAACTTGTAGTTGGCCAGTGTAGCTCCTTCGGCTGCCTGCTGGGCATGTTCCATATCCTCCACCACGATCTCGGTCATCTTGTTCGCTGACAGTGCACGGACACCGGCCGCAGCCGCAATGCGTACATTTTCCTTCGCCCCATCGATTTCGTCCAGTTCGTCCCATTTCGAAGCGTCCCCTAAACCGGCGACCGCAACGGCGGGAAACTTACCGAGATCCCAGAAAATGCGCGTTTGTCCAGCTTTCACCGGCCCGCAGCTATGTATGGGAGGTAGAACAAGCGCATGATCATTATTGCGGGATTCCAGATCTACCGTGTTCCACCTCAACGATACCAGAAAAGTATTGACAAACGACCCCTCGAACGTATGAAAGAGATTTGAACGGATTCTTTATTTCGTGTGTTTTTGTTAAATTTAAGGAAACGCACATTTCCTACTGCTGCCCAACGGGTAGGAAATAATTAAATACGAATGTGGACGAAACGGTTGTAACGAAGTGCGAGGCCCCCGGGCTACGGAGCGCGCCTAGAACATCCATCTTAGTAACTGAAACTAATATTTGTGTTACAAATTCGTTCTTATGTTTCTCAAAACCTGATCACCTTTCAAAGCCACATGGTTACCCAATCTGTCTACATGTTACGTTCTACTGTACAAAAATAGCGACACTTTCTTTGCTTTTTTCTGTCCATCCCTTTCGCACAGCAGTCCCTCGTTTGTCCGGGTTGCGCGTTTTGCCGCAATAAATACACCCGCGATCTAGAGAATGTGTCCGAACAGTTTCTCCACGCCACTCAGTTCATATACACACAATTGGTTTCATTAGCAAAAAGCCTTTGTTAGAATATACATACTGAACGAACGAAGGGGATTCTCGTGCGTTTTGCTGGGGAAAGATTACATCGGAAACATGTAGTTAATTGGACATTGGACAAAACTATCAACAAATCTTGCAGTCAACAAATGTTACTAGCTAAAAACAACCCAACTACAACACAAACAACACGAAACGTTCGCTAACACGCTAATGAATTTCGAAGGAATGCGCGCTCTTGTCTGTTTCTGCAAACGAATGTACAATACTATACTATCCGATGCAATATGCACCATCATCATCGCATTGCAGTGAACCATAATAGCATTACTGTAACTATTGCTAAATCTAAACTAAATTAAAAACTAAACTTTGAACGGAAACAGCGCTATTTCTTTAGTCGCCCGTTGCCGTTGATTGATGAACGTGTTTCTAATCGAACCGAAAACACGCATTGCCTTTTTAACCGATTTACATGTCACTGGATTAAATACATGTCTGTTTGCTTGATGAAGCAGAGAGACGCTTTGTTTTCAAATGATACGAGTTCCACCAGTAGAGTTGTGTGCGAAAGAATAAAATCACTCGCCTTTCATTGCTTCATTGCTTGTCCCTTTCCCTACAAAATAACGCAATCCACTGTTGGATTGCAATATGCACTAAATAACGGTCCCTCCCTCCTACGTTGCGTATTAACAGCTACCTATTACATCGTTGTAGCCTATCCTTATTGCGTACCTCCAAAATCAACATTTCACATACATTCTACAAAATTCTACACTATCTCCAGTATCTTTATTACACCCTCGCTGTTCCCGGCAATGATGATGTTGCTCTGCTTTCGCCAACAAACCGCCGACACAAACTCATTCCCTTCCGAGTTGCTACGCTCCATATCCGTCGACTGTAAGCCGCTCGTGCGGGAGCTACTGTTGCCGATGCCGCTACTGCTACCGGTACCAGCGGCACTTCCCGATCCACCACCGCTACCGCTCCCCGATCCACCGCTCGAAAACTTCAAATTAAACAGCTGCTTGGAAAGCCCTTTGTAGTACACGCACAGCGAATTGTCCTCGCTACCGCACGCCAGATAATCGTTGTTCGTTGCCAGACCCGCAAAGTTCTTCTCGTTGATGTGGCCGGTAAAGGAGCGCAAGCAGAACGGTGGCGAATTGATGTTCCACAGCTTCAGCTGACCGTCCGTGCTGGCGGACACGATTTCGTCCGTGTTGAGAAACTTCACGTACGATACCGCCTTCCGGTGGCCCTTGAACAGGCAGAGCGGTTGCTTGAGATTGCGAAGATCGTAGTAGTTTACGCAATGGTCCGCGGTACCGAACGCCAGATGGCAGGAGCTCTTTGGATTGAACTTGACGCAGCACACGTTAGCTCGCGCTTCGATCGTCGCCACAGAATGGTCCACGTTCAGGGACCACAGCTTCACCCGCGCATCATCCGACCCGGACGCTAGCAGGCGCGTATCGACCTCGTTAAAGTCCACGCACCAGCACCGCTTGTCGTGCTCCTCGAACGTTTTCGTACGCGTGCGCGTCAGCACGTCCCAGATCGTGACGATACCCTCGTAGTCGCTCGATGCCAGCACCTGCTTGAAGTAGCTGTTCCAGATGACGCACGATATTTTGCTATTGCAGGTCATCTCGTTGATCGGATAGTTGATGTCCACCGCCGCATCACGGATTGCCGTGTAGTAGTCGAATATTTTGATCCGCTTCGTAACACCCGCGATCGCAAAGTACTCACTGTCCTTGTCGAACTCGATGCTGGACACGATTGTCGACACATAGTTCGAATCGTTCGAGTAGTTTAGCGTGGCAAGCGGCCGCAACGCGCTGTACTTTGAAAACTTTATCAGACTCTCCCGGAAGGTATCCAGCGACGAGCGGCCACTGGATCGCGTGTTATCGAGATTGGACTGGCTGGAGGTGTTCGAGGTTGGCGCCGGTTGTACGCCACCCATTAACCTGTCGCTGTTTAAACTTCCACCGCCACCACCACCACCCGTACCAATGCTGGCACCACTCGAGGTAGATCGCTCTCCAACACCCAGCGAATCGGAGCTACACGAACGATCCTTCCCGAAGTACAGATCTTCGCTCCGGGCCGCAAAGTAGCACTGCACGAAATCGTCGAAATGTTGGTACATCCGTTGCTTGCGAGCCAGAAAGGAGGAGGGCGTGGATGAGAGGGAACCACCCAATACCGAACCACCCTGGCCGCGGCGCGTTCCGTGCAGGTTGAAACCTTCGTACGATTCGCTCACGGTCGAGCACGTATCGTCGATCAGCGAACGATTCGATGGCACCGTTATGTTGTCGATCGTGTCGATGATTTGAATGATTTCCCGCTTGATCGCTACCACATTCTCGTCCTTCTCGTCCCGCACGCTCTGCTCCACCTCCGCAACCGTTGGGCAGCTGCTCTGGACATCCTTCAGCACCTTCTCCACGTCCAGCAGATCGTTCCGGATCAGTGCGATCTCGTTCGCGATCTGCAGTTGCTGCTGTTCCTTCTGCTTGAGCAGGTGCTTGAGAAATTCGTGCAGCAACCGGTTCTGGGCGGCACACGATTCCGCCTCCAGGAGCGTTTTGCGCTGCGTCAGTATCTCCAGCATCACGTTCACGTCCGAGAGGGACAGCTTTTTCGACTCCGTCGCCAGAAAGTGCTTCAATGTGTCGCCTTCACCGCCGGCGGTCGCGTCACCACCACCACACGCACCACCGCCCGCATGCAACTGGGGCGAATGTTCACCGGGCAGGGACTTGTTGTGCCGATGCAGGAGACCACCACTAACACCACCCCCCTTCAACCGGTGCTTGGTGATGAGCTCATTCAGCAGGAAGTTCGGCACAATGTGCTCGTGGGACGCGAGCGGATAGTTGCACTTGGGGCACTTTTTCGCGACGTCGATCGATCGCGCGATGCATTGATGACAGAACGTGTGGCCGCAGCGCGTTATGTACGCCTCGTTGATGATGTCGAAGCAGATCGGGCAGAGGAAATCGTTCGTCTTGTCGTCGACACTCGTCGGGATACCGTTCAGCGTGGCAAGCCGCTTCTTGCCGCTGCTGCTACCGCTACTACTGCTCCCGGCTCCTCCGATACCGGCACCTCCACCGCCGGCACTACTACTACTAGCACCACCTCCCGTTCCCGAAGACATCGTTCGATGCGATCGTCAACAACCGGAATACTAAAACCACCGTCAAATAGATCGTTTTTCCTCACGAAACACGCGCACACAAACACTTTAACATTAAATGATGCAAATAAGTACTACACTGCAAACTAGTAAGATTGAAAAAAACTTCCCCGAGTGGTAAAACCGGGCACGGTAACTCGCATACGATCACACACACTAAGCTAAACTAAACTGTTTACTTAAAACCACACGCAACGACGTGTCAAAGAGCTTCTTGGCTCTCTTCGGCCTGCAAATCACATAATGAAACGTGCATTCCGGGACATCTGTCCGCTGTGGGAACCAACAACAATCTTTCCTCACACAACATCCTTCACATACGGCGCTATACGGATGTTGCTCATTATCCTTTTTACGGGCACGTTCACTTTCTCGTACTTCAACCGTAACGTAGTTTCACCATATAATAAATTGATGGCTTTTTTCGAACGGTCTCTCTTGATTGTAACTACCGTTTGCAAACGGTGGCACCAGTTGGTGTGGGGGGGAGCTTAGAACATGATAACAGTGGATCTGAAACGAAAACACAATGCGAAAATAAGGACTATTGAGCTATTGCTTGCACATCTGATTTCCTCACGACGGGACTTTTTTGGGGAGCCAAAAAGAGGAAAAGGTCGGGTGGGGGGATGAAAAAACAACGCTTGGCAAGTGAGAAGGGTGATCTCGAGTGATTCTACTCTACAAGGAGCATTAAATACATTCGCAAAGATAGGGTGGTAGGTGGGTATTTGAAACATAACTGATTTAGCCGGCAGAAACAGGACAGATAATATGCAATTTTTATACAGCAAAATTGCATCAAGAGTAGGGGGATCTCCTCCATAAGATGCGGGATTGGGGATTCGGAAGGGTATACACATTTTTTTTTAATTTACCCATACAGTATAGGTTGTGCTCAAGATGATCTTGAGCTAGAAATGAGGATGATAGAAGACAGAAGGAAAGACCATTGGTTTTTGTACAGATAGAAATTAGATAGCAGTGCAAAGCTCAACAAGGTAATTTATTTTCGCTGTTTTCGTTGATCTCACTTTATAGTTTTGTGTTCTACACATGCTTACATTGCATAAGTGATCAATGCCGGCCGTATAGGCGAATGTTTCGTTTAATCGAACGCTTAAGCTTAATATTATACTTTTTTTAAACAATTTTTGCTGCAAACATTGTGTGTATTGTGTTGAGAGTAACTCGCACAATCACAACGGTGCGTTTCTCTTGTTTGCATAAAATGATGACAAAGTGCCGCAGCAGTGGCAAGAGATTGGTGACCACCTTTTTTGCTGTGTGAAGAAATTAGAGGCATACCCATATTTAAATTCAAATCTGTTACAAGCAAAGCAGGTGATATCCTTCTTCATCACGCGATCAAGATAGAGTAAAATGCGTGGAGAAAAGCAGTGACATACAATAATAGCAGTACAGAGGAAGAAAGACATTCAAAAGGACAAAACAGATAGCAATGAAACGGAACCATGTCCAAGTGATGCATGGCACTACATAATGCAAAGACACCTCGAAGCCAACGAGTAAACATGGATGGCAACTTACCAAATGATCTACTATTGCCTCCCCCTCGATGGTTCTGATCGTTTGAGTTTCTACCTTTTTAATAACATAAAACCATAAACAATCTCGTTGGCCTGACCACCTAACCCCGACCCGTGTGTCTGTCTGTATGAAAGAGGTCAAGTAGAGATAATACATAAATTTACCATATCCCTTTTCTATATCCTCCGTAAGCTACTTTTGCGCACATCATCATATGTTTGTCGACCTCAATCCGATCGTTCGGTGTTGTGTGTGTTTTACGAGTGTGCAGCAGCAAGAGAGCATTTGGTTTTGAATTGTTTCCAAAAATTCAAATCCACCATTCTTCCAACAGCAGCAAACATTACAACATATGCACGCGACACCGCTCTGCTCTGCAGCGTGGTGTTTTAAGGGTTTTTATATGCAGATAAAAAATCGATTTTGAATTGGATTCGGTGCGGAGACTTGGCTTTCAGCACAAGTGGAATGTGCGGTATTTATTGCACTTTATAAGGTATAAATGGCTTAATAATGCAAAAGTGCTATGTAGCCCGCCGGCTGGCTGTGACTCTATACCGTACGGTGTATGGATTGGGAAAGATTCTCTCTTTCTGGTGCTGGTAATGCCCGGCCGTATGATATACGGGGTAAAGGATATTAGGACGACAAGCAGGCAGGCAAAGCAGCACGAAGCTGTCCTCGATTTAAAATTGAAAAAGCCACTTTGTTGTTGCCACTCATTGCGAATTTCCACCAAGTCACGAACCGTCCTTCAACTGTGACTTTTCCCGATGGCTCAGCAACGGGCAGCGGTACTAGCTACGGAAGTGGTGTGACCGGTAGGGAAATAGTAAAATGGGAAACGCTTCTCCGGGAAGCGGAAAATTGCCATCGCCGGCGCTTATCGATATTAACAAGCGGCAGGAGGACATTAGCAATTGCACATAAGGACGAAAATGGTGCTCGATGCGCCTTGCCATTACTAATACCAGCTGATTATGTGTTTGCAACAATGGAACGAAGGAAAAGCAAACAAACAAAACAAAGCAACCCGTGAACGCAGCAGACACGACGCGGGTTTTTCCCTCAGTGTGTGTTGTCGCGAATGCGACGATGGGTGCATATGATGATGATAACGAACGAACACACCAACGGAATAATATGGATGGAGCACGGGGTGACAATGACGATTGTTCTCTGCCGTTCGGGGTAGGCAAACTATTTTTAGGTTTGACCCCGGCATACAGCGCGGCATTTTGCGGATCGATCGATGTGCAACGACAATTCCGTTCGGTTTTCGCAAATCCCCGCAAAAGAATCCGCTTCCAAAAACGGTGATTTAAAATAATGAAACATTAAAGATATGGCCTGCAAGATAAAGGGGACTGCCCATTGCAGTTACTAAGCCACTTGGGAGGAGAATATAATCCGCTGCTTTTGTTTGAATTTACAATGTTTGTTGGTGACCATCGTCAGTTACCAGGAGGAATGCAGCAATATATAATGCTCCATTCAAGTTAATCGCTAATGTCTCATCCTTCAAGAGCCGTCCTTATCAATTGTTCGTCACCTAGCGCACAAGTGAGGTTGGCAAGATTAGATATGGGCACGGTACGGGCGCTATCAACCAGCATCCATTCCGTTATTCACCGTTTTTGACCGCCCAAAAAAAAAAGGTAGAAACTTAGCTACATAACCTTAGCGATGCATTTTCTAATACAACATCCTAGCAGCCATTGGAATAACGCGCAATGGCGCAAACTAGGCCGAACACATAAATTTACGACCAGCTTCACTCAGGAGACTCTCCTGTTGCGGTCCAATAATTTCTTTTGTGGTCGTTTTTGTGCTGTTTTAATGAATTACTCGATAGGGAATTGAGACGATATCACACGGTCATTATGCACCAGGATTGAAGAGTTGTTTGAATGGAAACTTGCATACAACCACTAACGATGGGGATGGGAAACACAAAAATGGTGGTTTGGAAAGGATTGAGCAAAAGAATATATTCACAATATATGCTACCTTCTACAAATAGAGTGAGCGAATGGAACACAGAACAGATAGAGGAAAGTATAGAGGTTAGGAGATGGTTGAAGAAACCGCCAACAGACGCACTGGGGTATACTTACATATTAATCTGCTCCAGCAGCTTGCCAGCTGTTGATTCGTTGTACTTCTGGGCGTACGGCGTAAACTTCACCTCATCCTTCCCATCCGTTGAGTAAACACCCAAAACTAGACCCTGCTGTACGGTGGGGCACGAGTAGCGCCAGTGTTCGTCGAACATTCGCCGGATCGGTTGCGTGACCGTGGCAACGAACGTACCGAACACACAGCAGGTGACGTCGTCGGCAGCATTCCGATATGGCCGATTCACAGCGGCAAGGTAAGGTTGCGTGGTAAAGCGTACGCACAGATACGGCGTGTGTCGTCCGAAACCGGATAGTGTGAATGGAGAGGTGAAAGGTTAGAAACAACGCGACCGCACTGGTACTGGGCAAATGGACCGCTTTCCTAACGCACGATACGTACTTTTTTCGACATTGATGCGTAGCTGCGACTAAACCGTAGCGAACAGATGCTGCCTCGAACTAAAAATGCCATTTAACAAAATTTTAGATAACAGCAAAACAGATTCATCCAATCAGATTCTTCTTCTTCTTCTAAGCGAATAGGTTATATATCGCGATGGTACCGCTATGGCAATCTCACTTTTAAGCGTACGCTCTCTCTACCGCGCAAAACACACTGCAACAGATTGTTTTGAAGCCTGGAATTACAAGAACTTTGCTCAATTTCGGCTTTTGGAATGTTTTTCCTTAACTATTGCACGATTTACAAGCCGTTCTCATTTACCTGAAACGTTCCGACGAAAGGGATGGCGCAATCGGATTCTCGATGACAAAACAGGATGTCTCTTTTTCTCCGGGTGCATGTAGCACGGGCTGCTCCATAACGATGGAATTGACATTTGGTGTGAGAGAAAATTGAATGCATCTACGGTTGACAGTATGGCGCCACAAAATGCGAAATTTCTTTCGAACATTTTGAAATATTTTGCGCTGTTTATTTAAACCCAAAACAAATCGCTATGAGCTTGCAGTATGTGATATGGCGCGTAAAATGATTTTGTGTAGTTTAGGCGCTTTCTTTTAAAAATTAAATTGATAACAACAATGGTGAGTTACTTTGACAGCGGTGGTGAAAAGTACGGTGGTAAATTCAGAAAAAGCGAGAAGAAAAATAGAAAGGAAGGGAAAACTCAACGCTGTCAACACATCGCCACTGCGAATTTCAAAACCAAAATATACATTCAACTGACGCTCTCTAGAGAGCTTGAACCGGTGTATTATGTGTTTTTTTACGAAGAAAATGAATGCTATTAAGCGTGGAAAAAAGAGTGGCCTGTTCAGGAAGCGTGCCTTGGCAAAGATGGAGAAGATCCGGAAGATGTTAGAGGCCGAGAATCAACCCGGCACAAGCACGAGCAGGGAAGCATAAGGTAAGCGACGCTAAACATCCGGGGTAGCAAAAGTTGTGCGCGATTGTAGAAACAACAGAAATGGTTATGGGAATGCAAAACAAAGCAAAACGCGATACGCATATGGATCATCCGATCCTGTCCTAATACTCGGAATTATCGAATCCCCTGCACCCCAAATAGAATTATGAGTTTACTAATGGGTTATATGTTATCCCGAAGCTGTTCATCTTGTGGCCGCTGATCAATCAGCTGAGGAGGAGGAAGTGCAGATATGGGAGGATCACGACGAGAATCACGATGATGATGGCTTCGCTATAACGGAGAGTGATGAGGAAAATGAAGACAATCTGGGCCAGGCTGAAGAGCATGATAACAACCCAGGTACATACAGGTATACAGGATCTGTGGCGCCTTTTCCAGCATGGCTACCAGCCGAACAGAATGAGATTAATACGATTTTAGTCAGCATACAGCTTCCGGTAGAGGTACAGCGAGGAGTAAGATCTCTGAAATATGTTGAACATTGGAAGGGGACCGAATTCCGTTCATTTTTAAACCACATTAGTATTCCATTGTTTCGAGGAAGAATACATGATACAGTCTATGATCATTTCAAACTCTTTTATGTAGCACAAACTATACTTTCTCACAATTATTTTGAAGTTTACTGGGAGTACGCTGGACAGTTGTTAGAAAAATTTGTGGACGAATATGGTTCGGTGTACGGTAGAGAGCATTTAACGAGCGATGTTCATAATCTTTTGCACGTTCAAGCTGACGTAAGTATGGTTGGTCCTCTTCCAACCATTTCATCGTATCCTTATGAAAAAATAATACAGTATTTCAAGAGAATTGTTAGAACAGGGACTAGCACACTAGAGCAGGTCGTATCGAGGCTTATTGAGCTTAGAGAAGTAGGGTTGGCAATTAGCCAAGATGTCAATAATTATCCTTACTTAAAAATCATGTCAGAGGAAACAATTTTGCACATCACAAAAGATTTTTCGTTAAGACAGGGCAATATAAATGGATGGTTTTTGTCAAAGGACATGCAAATCGTTAGGTATCATACTGCGAAACAAGAATCAGACCATTTTTACATAGAAGGTTACATACTGCAGAAAACACAACTAAGCTTTACATATCCATGCCGTTCAGACATAATATTAAGTTTCGATGGTACAGTACATGATTTATCGAACGAGTTAGCCAAAATCAGTGTTGAAAGAGTATTGTGTAAGCTAGCTGCAGTTTCGGTAGACAAAGGATCAACTTATCATTTCAGTCCACTAATACATACTTTACTTGTCTAGGTTTACGATGGCACAGATATTTTATGTTTTTATTTTCATTTCGTACATTTATACTTGTATAGAAGATGTGCCAACATAACTGAACCTTATTCAACTTAAGTAACTAGCCTTCGTTTCGTCCGTAGCCTTCAATGTTTCATTGAAAACTTAAATAATCTTATTAAATGAGTATGTTGAGAAAAATCTATCTTTATCGTTCCAGATATGTTTCTCCCAGCCCAGCTACATACCTTAAGAACTTTTCGGTCAATTAAAACTTCTAACGCCGCATTCAATTTCCGTTCAATGTCATTAAAGCTTTCAACGTTCATCAAAATTTGTTGCATATCTATCGTAAATACCATATGGATTACGTCTTTCGTTTGCATCATTGGGAAGCTATTTGGACCGGTTGGAAGTATATATTTTGAAACATTTTGCTAAAATATTTTTATTTTCATTTTACTTGTTTTTGGTACATGACGAATTGTTAATGATATCCGTTTCGTTCGCTGCAGTTTGTCACCCGTATTAACTTTGCTTGCCATCGCCAAATTCATCACCTTATCGTCAATCACATCGTCCTCCCGCGCTGCTATGGAATGAAGATATTTATGATACATATCGTCTTTAACCACTAGCAAACTCCGCGGTTCTAGTAAGATGCTCGCCGTATGATGGCGCACTAGCGAGCCGCTGCTATCGGAAACACCGTCTTCGATTTGGTCGTAATATTCTAGCACCGTATGTGATCCGCAAGAAATCGTTGTGATGGTTGGATAGAACAGCGGTCCATCCAGATGCGGCATAATGCCTTGTCCGGGAAGATATTCGTTAATAAGCACGTGATTTGCCTTGATTCCTTCCTCGTACACATTCAGCTGGTTGATTCGATCGACGTATTGGCCCAACCAGCTTGGAATGTCTTCCGCTATCATGCCTTTCGGATGGGGCACCCCGCCGTAGTTTATCAACCGACGATTCGATAGCTGTGTCCAGCGGGGTTTTGGCGTTTTATCAACCGCTTGCATAATGGAACATTCTTCCTCCTTCGTAATGAAATCGGGTACGTAGTAGATACTCGGTGGACACTGCAATGAGATGAACATGTAAACAATACATAGAATCGTTGGAATTTACTATACCAACTCATACTTACATTTTGCACACAATAGTTTTCGCAATTCATTGCAATTTGCTTTTTCGATTTTGTGTTCAAATCACCAGTCTGTGTTGTGAAGCGAGCGGAATCTGCTGTAGATCGTCCAAAGTTGCGATTTGTTTTTGCAAATTCAAAACAATGCACTGTCATTTTTTTTAAATCATCTTTATTGCTCAAATCGAGCTACTACATATGTCAATTTCATACACAGTGGGAGCTCTCGCGGGAACTTCAATAATTTTATTTATTTTGAAAATCCTCCAAAATACTATTAATTTTCAAAAAGCACAATCTGAATTTGGAATCCAACATTAAACACCCACAAAATATTTTTTAAAAGTGTTGCCTCATTCCAAATTGTTCCAAACAACAATTTCCAGTCATTACGAGTTCCTCACAACGTATGAGCGCGAACCATTGTTTCAACGAAAAAAAACGGCGTATTGCGAGTCGTCTCAGTTTGACAACAAAACATTTTCAGTACAAAAATGAGCCGCAACCAGCAGCCCAACTTTCCGGTCATTTACGAACTGTTGAAACAACTTTGCCAGAATCTCGCTGGAAACCGATCACGTAAGTTATTTCGTGTCTGCCCCGGTAAAATTGCGGTGCCTCGTTTCGCTCAAACATAATTTCAACCCCAGCGGAAAGCGTCTTGTTGGCAGCTGCTCCATCGTTTCGTTTTTGTTTCCTATTCTACTGCTAATTGCTCTCCAACATTCTTTTTGCTATTCATTGCGTAGAAGATGTGCTGAAAGAAGTGACCCGGCTCATCGCGAACAAACCGAATTCCATTGCATGCCATAGTACCACCACGTCGGTAGCAGCAAACGAATCAACGATAGTGGCGCGCATAAACCGTCTGCTGGCCGCAAGAAGCCAAGCTAGTGTAAACGTATTCAATGGCTTCTACGAGGAGCTGGTATCAACGGTGAGTGCGTTGTTCGTTGACTGTTGAATGCTTTGCTCATACTTTGTGTATACTTCCAGACCGATAGCAAGCAACGGACTCCCATTTTGGAATTCCTGTTCCATCTCGCCGACTCGGACAAGAGTGCAAGCGCAAGCGGATTGCAGGTGGATTTGCGAAATGACGTAGGTTTTGCAGGAACGCTGGACAGTGCGTTTTCGAAATTGAGCGTAGATTCCGGCATTAGCGGTAGCCAGCGGTTGGTAAAATCACGATCCGGTGGTACCGTATCCGGTTCGACCGGTAGTCTTTGCGACACGAAAGCGCTCGTTCCGGATGATGCGCAACTACCGATTGCCGATCCGAATGAACTGGAGGATCTGCTGATACAAGACGTCATATACGCTTGCACGGGCATCGAGGGCAAGTATCTTCGCAAGAACTTTGTTACGGGCGAATTTAAGCTGGATCACATTCATGGGCGCAATCTGAACGCTTGTGATGCGGGCATGCTGTTACGTTTGGCCGAGGTCGGCTACTTTTACAACAAAGTGTGCAGGTTCACCAACCCCAAAAGTGATTCCTATCTGATGGGTAACTTCGGACAGGGATACATCACGGCGCTGGAGAAAGAGTTAACCAACTATTATGGGTTGATTGCGAATCTACAGGAGAACCTAGACCGGCAGCGGCAGGCAGGCGACGGTGCCGAACGGATGACACTTATCCGCACGATGGTGTGGCTGGTAGAGCCGATGGAGCGCCTGCAGTGGCTGGCAGTTATCTCGGAAGCATGCCGCGAGGCAAAAGGAGGTGCCCTCGCATCCGCTATTCACAAATTTATCTGGCACGGAGATCCGATGGTACGTACCATCTCGCGAGAACTGTTGCTATCCGCCTGTATACCGTTGCAGCAGATGCTTACGCAGTGGCTAACGGATGGCAAGATCGTTGATCCGCACTGCGAATTCTTCATCGAAGAGCTAACGGACGTTGGATACAATCGCTTATGGCACGATGAGTTTCGTTTGCGGTCCTCAATGGTACCTTCATTTATCCCGAATACGCTGGCGAAGCAAATACTGGTCATTGGGAAAAGTATAAATTTCTTGCGTGAAATATGCAAAGACCGTGTCCCCGTACCGGAGCGAACGGATTTGAAGAAATGTCTAGACGAACATCTGGACTATCTGTACAGTCCACACAACAATACGGAGCTGCACGTCCTGATCGACAGTGTGTATCTGAAGACCTCGAAACGTGTGCTGGACATTGTGCTTGGGCCGCATCAGCTGTTCACCCACCTCAAGGCAGTACGTGACTATCTGCTGCTAGGGCAGGGCAACTTTGCCGATGTGCTGATGGAAAACTTAAAAGAGGAATTGGATCGCCCGGCAAAGGATATTTATCAGCAGGAGCTGTTTTCGATAGTAGCCGCGGCCGTGCGCAAATCTGCCGACGAGCAGGAGGAACCCGCTGTGCTGAACAACTTGGACGTACACTTTCTCAGCCCTTGCGAGGGTGATAACGGTTGGGATGTGTTCTGCCTGACGTACAAAGTGCAAGGCCCGTTGGTGACAATATTCCAACCCGTCCAGTGCACCTATCGGGCGCTGTTCAAGCAGCTGTGGAACATGAAGCGGTTCGAGTTCATTATGTACGGCATTTGGCGCAACCATATGTTAAGTACGCGCTGCTACAAACCCATAGCAAATGATATCAGTGTGATAAAGCAACACCTTCAGACGTATTGCTCGAAGATGATAAACATCATCTCACAGATGCAGTACTACATACTGTACGAGGTAATTGAATGCTCCTGGGAACAGTTCAGTGCACGCGTGAAACAGGTAAAGGCGCTGGACGATGTGCTGGAGGCGCACGATAAATTCCTGGAACGAATACGCACCGGCATCTTCGTGGATAAGTCGACGCATCTGTTTAACAGCTGCCTGGAGCAGATATTCACCTCCGTGCGCAAGCTAGACGAATGGCAGATGAATTTCTACAAGCTGTGCAATCGAGAGATGGACGCACGGAAAGCGTTCGAGGATTACATCAAATCTAGCGAAGCGAAGGGTACGTACGGGGTGAATGCCGAGCGAGCGCTGGAACGCGACGAGGAGCTGCAGGACTTTGAAACCAAGCTGATGCAATGCCAGAAAGCGCTGATTGCGATCGGGGTGGAGTATGAAAACTCGGTGGGCCATTTGCTGTATCAGCTAGCTACCTCGCCGATTGAATCGTTAACGCAGCTGTGCATGCGGTTGGATTATAACGAATACTACAAGCATCGGGACGAGCGTTTGAGCGTACCGCTCACGTTTCAGCATATGCGCAAAAGCATGGCCAACAACTTTGGCCGCAAATGATCCAGCGAAGTGTGCCAGGAATGTTCAGTGAAGGAAACACTCTCAACAACTGAACAGCTGGTCCAAACCGAGCTGCAGGTTGTGAAACCGGTGCGAAAGCAGGCGCTACATTTGCTTATCCACAATCGTTCCACATGGTTAACGAACTACAATTGCTGCAATGTTATGTAGGTTTTGTGTTCCTGAGCAACGGTATTTCTCTTTTATTGCAAGATTGTAGTACAGCTGTGCCAATTAGTTCTTTCCCTCTCTTTGTCGATGAAATATCAAAAAACAATAAATGAAGGAGTTCTGGTAAATTTTACACGCGGTGTTGGTTGATTATCTGAATGCAAATATTTTTCAAAATTTTAAAAATAATCGCAACGGATTTGTGTGTACCTTCAGCTAGGTTGCTCTATACATCTTGGTATGTGCTGATCAGCTGTCATACTGACAGCAACGAAAGGTGTGAAATCTCGAAAAAAGCAAAACACGATTACGTGAATAGAGTGAGTAGCAAAAGTGTTTGGGAAGAATTTTACAAGAAATGCTGAAATTTTAACATCTTTTTGTCTCGTTTGTCGTACAGACAATCCGTATTTCACCGACGCAAAGATGGCAGCGTCGTCCCAGGCCAGCCGTGGGCTCTCAGCCCTGTTCAAACGCGGATGGAACGAAATCCCCGAAGTGGTCGGTTCGTCGGTGATAGCTCTAGTTGGAATCGGTCTGAGCGTGGTCGGATTGACCAACTACTATCGCAAAGATGCCGATAACCGCCGTTACAAGCTAACGTACGTTGTGATGCGTCCCGACGATCCCCGAGCAGCGCGCATTCGCCAGGATTAGTGCGCGCCAAACTGATGCCCGGTTAGATCTAAATAAATTGTGTTTACTCGTGTAAAGCTCTGTACATTACGTTTATTGTATTATGCGGTAGAAAATGACTAGTTCACATATGCTCTACTCATTGCAAACGCGCCTTCCGCACGGCTTCAATTTTGTCCAGCAGTATTTGTTTTCCTTCCAAGTCTTCCTTGTTCAAGCGGTCACGTTCCTCCTCCAGACCGGTCATAAACTTGTCCCTGCCAAAGACGCGGTGAGCGTTTTAGAATTTGCTCTTGGAAGTGAACACACGGAACTGGCCGTATTCTTACCGGTTGTAGAATGCGACTCCAAAACCGACCAATATGCTCCCAAACACGATGGGAAAACGGAGAGCGGTTCCAGCCGGATAGGACATTTTTATTTACGCTAAATGCAACACGAACCGCACGAAAACAATTCCTTTGACAGCTGGCGCACAAAAGTCCCGAAAGCAACAACCAGAGAAATGTACTGACAATTTGCAATATTTTTTTCAATAGCGTGACTCGAAGCAGATCGGAAATAACGTGCAAGTTTTTGAGAAACTGAAAAGTTTGGTACGAAATCAAAATATTTGCTCATATTAGTAGCAACAACATTTTCATGTCGCGATTATGAAATTGATTTGGAAATGTTTTCTAGCGGTATTTTGTGGTTCGCTTCTTTCAATGGATCACATTCAGGGACAATTATAAGTTTTGCATGATACTTTTCTAGTGAAAATGGAACGAAACCCTGAAAAAAACACAAGTTTCAAACAAAAGTACGGTTAATAGCAGTTGCAATCACAAGGGTTACCGTTTGTGTAAAATAGTCAATCAGGATGACCAGCTACCATTCCACAGTGCGGTGTAGCCACGGGCATAGAAAAAAGTTTACAACATCACGGGAATAGACAGAAGAATAAAAAATCTACATTGAATTAAAATTTCTATCACGAGTTCAATGCATGCAGTGTAGTGCGTGGTGCGGCTAGTTACGGTGGGGCGAACACAGATCTGCTGTTGCGGCCAGTGAATGTGAAAAAGTGCGGTGGTGCCTGCAGTGCAAGAATCTAGCCGCTTGCCTGTTTGGCAGCGTATACATACCCGATTCTAGCATTTCGTTTACCAGCGATGTTGCACGTCCTATCGCAGTAGGCCAGCGTGCCGTATTATCTCATCCCGGCGGTGCCGTACCGTGTTGCCGATAGTTCGGTCGGAAAGTATGTTCCGCTGTGCCCGAGATGGCGATCGGGCGGAGATTGTTTGTGTGAAACCCAAACCCGTACGGTCGAGTGAAAAGTGAGCAATCTGTTACGATTAGTGCAATCCCATGCCGAGACATCAGGTGCCCAGCGGAGACAGAGCGGTCGCTTGAGGCTTTAGGCAGTCGTCGGAAACACAGAGTGTCGGACCGGGACGAGGGAAAAAGGGATTGTCCCGGCAGTGTGTGCAGGTGCATTGAAGTGCGTAGCACTGTGATAGGCGTGCAGCTCAGCTAGGTGTGTTTCCCCGGTGCTGTACTGCGGATGTGGAGTGTGGAGAAGCGTGGGAGAAAAATAAACAAAAATGATGGCCAATTTGACAGATGGTGATCAAAGTTTTTGCAGTGTGACAGTTCAGCAGCAGCAACAGCATCAACTATCCAGTGTCGGTGGAGTGGGCGGTGGTACTGGGAATGTGTCGCATACCGGCAACGCCTTGCACGTAGGCGTCACCGGGGGCGGTGGTGGTGGTGGTGCCGGAGGTGGAGGTGAAGATGGCGAGAGTGGCCTCGGAAGTACGGTTACCGTCGGTACAGCATCGTCGGCGGCGATGATGGGATCGATGACGCCGACGCCGACGGCATCCACGACGACACTGTCGGCCACGCCAACCGTCGGAACGTGGACGGAATTTTGCGAGCGTCACGCACGGGCAGCCGCCGCGGACTTTGCCCGAGCGTGCGTAAATTACGTCACCAACAATCTGCCGGAAGTGGCCCGCCATACGATCTCCCATCGGGATTTTATGCGACGCTTCGTCCACTGCTTCGAGTCTCGCTTCGAGGACGAGTTTCAGCGCCGGAGAGCGCAACCTAAGGTGGGTCCTTTCTTCTGGCAATTCATCGTTCGTAAGCACCACACCAACGTTGCGCGTCACAAGCAATTAGCGAAGGATGGACACGAAATAAAGAATAGCGGTTTATCGCGTTTGAATGGGTTGGACATGTGGAACCAGTCGCTGACAAGGACACACGGAACATATGGAAGGTTTAATAAGAAAGGAATCATTTGCCACGATATCATCGCAGCATGAAATCGTTACTAGACTCGTAATTAATCCCACTGCAGGATCTCACTGGACAACAAAAAAAGATACAATTATCGAACGAAGCCGTTCAGCAAGTACTCCGAATGCGTCACCGGAAGTAGATTCGTGTTTGGGGTGTTTTTTTTTGTTGTTGGTGGGCCTTTTCGGCTTCTATACCCCAATAACTCTGAAATGTACGTTTAAATATTGAAATAGCTTTAAGCAGTACATTCCACGAAGCGGCAAAACAAACCATCCCACACCGCTACTCGGAACAGTAACGTCATTGATCACACGAACTGTGTAATCAAAGCAGGCAGCTGACGCATACATTTGCAACCTGACCTGGGGCGATGTCAGCAGCATCCATTGAACTCACCCAGTCGAATGTGTTTTTCATAGTACCCCGAGGTTCATTCATAATATTTTCGTACCTAATCTTTCTCACTATCTCTCTCTTTCCCACTCTATTGTTCTCACCATTGCAAGCACTTCAACGCTAGCTCTTCTTCCTTTCTTTTCGCCTACTTTTCGCAGTAGGCGATTTCATTTGCGTAAGGATTTTAGTTATCACCCACCATACCACCCCTCCCCCTCCCCCCGAACCCAGTGTTGTTCGGGCCGCATCACCTTCATCGTTATGAATGATGGGTGTGCGGTGGTGGGTGGTTCCATTTTCAGAATCTGCAATCCGCCTCCTCCTCCGACAAACTTTCTCCTACGCATTCCACGCAAATATGTGCATGAAAGCACAAATTTCCCTTCGGCACACTGTTGCTGTGACCGTGCAAATGGATTACAAATCTTTTTCCTTATCAATACGGTGGAGTGGTTAAAGGAACTGTGGGTAGATTCGTACAAAGTGTACCATTATTTTGTCATGCTTATCGTTGCTATACATAACACCTGTGGCAGAACCAAACTCCGTCGAGGTTGGGGGGGGGGGGGGGAGTGGGAGGGGGGGGGTTCATGTTTCGAATAATATATTTTTGGCCCCCGAAAGGTGACATCAGCGGAGCAATAATTGAGTAATTTGCACTCAACTGTTCTGTAGACCCCACCTCAATTCTAAAATGCAATTTTCACTTTTTCTCACTATTGATCCTGATAAATTATTGATTCCTTCACTAATATAGTTTATTGCTTTCGCTATGATATTCTTTACAAGCTTTTCCATCGTTCTGGCTATGAACAATCCACTCAAATCTGTCGATCGTTGATGTATATACATTCTGCACGTGCCCACATGCGATTGCAAAGATCATGTATCAGTTTTTTTTCTCTCTAAATTATCTATTACATTAAATACAGTTTTACTGTAACGTGTTTTGGCTTTGAAAAGGGCAATGGGAAACCAATCTTTTTAAAACGTTGTTTTTGCGTGTGCAGAAGGAGCAATCAAACGTACAAAGTAATAACATGCGACTCACCTCGGTGCCCGGATGTTATCAAATTAACACACAAAAAAGCAAAAAAAAAAAAACGGCAGGAACATTTGGTTCGATAGCGAGTAAAGCCAGAAAAGGGCACGATGGCAGTAGGGAGGACGCAGTGTCTATTTTTGGTAGATTCCTTATCGTCCGGCGCATTTATTTCGAAGAATGCAGTCACACCGCACGAGAAAAAGGATGGGGCTGGAAGCTACGTACCTTTGCTACTACTCAATTAGAATTAAATGAAATTAGACAGCGTTGGGCATGTACATATATTCCATTGCGACCGGAGCGATATATTGATACCGGTTTCATGGAAGCAGATAGTCCATTGGGGTCTGTTAATTGAAGACAGCAAATGGGAAATAGAAAATATTGAGAAATGTATGGTCGATTTGTTTATTTCGATGCGAATTTCAGATACAATAGTTGGCTATTTGAAATGTCTAATAACTTGTATTTTGGCATTTTGTATGCTACGTATTGAGATATTACGCCTTTTTTCGAAATACATTGTAATGGAGTCAAGTGGCGCCATCTATTGGTTGGGGCTATAACCATAATTTGCTTGATTTGTGTTTGCAGTTCGTTTTAATTGATTTTCCAATAATTTTATTTTTTACCTCAATAGGTAAATTTTAAGCTATTGTCGTGCTAGAATGTCGTTGCGTACCTCAGAATGTCAGAATGTGCTAGAATGTCGTTGCGTTCATTAGAATATGACACACACGCCAGTGTGGCAGGAGTTATTCAATCCGGATTTGCCAATATAGTCAACACTGGTCGGAATGTTCGTGCGGACACCATATAAGACGCGAATGCGTGTCGGTATGCACCCGGTGTGCTCCACCTGTCGTTTGTCTGTCGCTTCAGTCCATAGCCGCCGTGGCAATAGGTGTGCTGCGTCGTTTTGTTGTTGTCTGCCATTGGCCTTGGGCTATACGTATGCATGGTTTCGCGCACCACCCTTATTGTGTTTGATGCCGCCAACACAACGCTGGACCGGCCGGCGGATGAATAGTCCAACGGCGGACTGCCCGACCGAATGGAACCGTTTTCATTCATAAATTTCAAATCGCCGCCACGAAACACGGACACGCACGTTGTGCTTTCGTGTGCCCATTTTCGCCTCCACCCACTTCTCCCTTTTCCTTGTCCTCCATCCCCAAACCATCGCATAAATGAATGGGAGTTGTTGTTGCGGTTTGCTTTCCTTAACGCGATTTGTTTGTCCAGTTTTGTTGTTGTGTGATGTTTGATTGTGGTTTTGTTGGAGTGTTGCCTCGATAATACCATGGGATGGGATGTGGGCGGGGGAGGGTTAGTAGCAATCTCTTTTGGGAGGCACTTGTGCCTCTGTGCTGTGGGAGATTAGTAACCTCGGCGACACACCACCGGTGGTAATGAACTTCGAGTGTGTTTACGCTTTAGAAATCCCCCGCCCCGGTAGTCGGCCATCCCGGCATGGTCATGCAATGTAGGTGGAATGTTATCATCACCCGGACACAATCGAAATCCGATCTCATCGCAAAATATGGGACATGATCGCCTGACACGCCGGCATTGTTTGGTTTGTATGGGGAAATTTATTTTGATTCCTTCTTCATATGATAACGAAACATGTGAGATGATGATCATGCGTTGCCTTTGTGTTGTTATATTTATTTGTTTGTTTGAATAACAAAAATGGTACACCGGAAATATGAGTGTCAACATAAATCAAACGTATATAGTGTTACTGGTAATGCACAAGCGTTACGCTAGAAGGGGTTGCAGCTGTGTGAGTTGCTTCTAATAATTCGAAATGTTTAGAAGGCTACTCTCTAAAAGTAGCCAGGAATGGCTAAAAGTTTCAAACTTCATTTGCGACGGGCACAATCGAATAGAATTTAGGATTTTTGAGTTCATGTGTTATGTTCAAGCCATTTTAACTTATTATTTTTGTGTTAGATGTGAAGTATTTAAGGATATAAGGCCTTCGGTATTCCCAAGGGAAGTTGTGTCGTATAATGCAAAATATCTCACTAAAGCAGAAGTGAATCATGTAGAGAAAGATGCAGTGGCAGATCAAACGGTAGCCGGAGTAGGCAGCTGCCAAGGGCCCTAAAGATTCGCGTGAACTACTGATGCACTGATAGCAGACGTCACAAAATCCTTCGTTGGTGATTTCAAAAAACAACTAAAAATTAATATACCTAATTTCGAGGCCCCCAAGATCGTCCACAACTGATCAACTCAATCCACATGTTTTAACATGTCGTAACATGTTTTCGCAGCGTTCCTCTGGGGCCTCCAATAGATGTGTAACCTCTTCATCATTCTCAAGTATTTGCAAGGCTTTTCCAATTCATCAAGGGTGTATCAACTGAGAATACAAATTTCCCATCTTCTGGGTTGGGCACCTGGGTTGATCCATATAACTATTCGGATGTAGACTGTCCGCCAACGATGTCAAGATTTATTTTCGTTTGTCCTCGTCTAATAAGTTCCATGGCTTCGCTCATGCATTGGAGGTTCGTGTACTTCAACGGGTTCGTCCTTTCGAAGGGCTATTTTTTGCTAGTCACATACCCTGGAGTTTGATTCGGCGATTAATCAAAATCATCGAGAGAGTTAAATTGCTACTCTAGGTATGTCCTATTCTAGACTATAACGTCAGGTCGTCCAGGCTTAACAGACTCAGCGCTCCAGCGCTGTCCTAAAACAGGCTCAGCGCTCCGATGCATTTCGTCATGCTTACCAAATAGTAACTGCTGGATCTGATCAGTTCCCTTTTTTCAAGCATCTCTTTGCACAGCACATAGATCACCTATTTCTTAGGTGCTTCGGATATGTTTGACCTCCTTGTCAGTTTCCGTTCCTAACGTGCCATGTTTATATTTCCTTACTTCCTCGTTATCACTAAGTAGATGCAATTGTAAAGCCCTTGAGGGAAACATTTATGAAAATTAATTTTGATAGATTGTTTTGACACAGTTTTATTATAGCCCTTACCCTTTTTCATTATTACAATTTATAGAGAGTTCTAGCAATAAATAAATTTAAACAACGAATTCCAGCTTGTTGCTCTGTGACACTAGTGTATTTCAACAGGCAACAACGATTGATCGTAAATAAATCGAATATAATGCAAGATTGGCCTTGATCCTCTACCACTCGTCAATTATGTTACGAGCGCATAGGAAAATCTTTCTGTCCTTCGAAAACTGATTCCCCGAATGGGATGTGAAAGCAGAAACAAAGAAGCGACATGCAAAGCGTCGTGCCCTTCCAACACAGTTGTTTTGTTTCGCTTTGATTTGCCACCGTTGGCCGTGAATAGATGGGATGGGACAGCTCGGTAGATGAAATAAATTGAAGCTGATGATTTTATTGGTTTGCTTGTGTGTCGGGCGGTGTTGGTGTTGCACACGCTTCGGTTGCGTTATCGGTGTACCACCGTGAGATATCGGGCTAGCGATATCATACCTTTGCGCTTATGCGTCTGCTTTGCGTCACCGGACAGAAGATCATTAGCATTAAGGTGTATAATTAGAATGACTGAAATCCAGCCTTTACTATTCAATTAACATTCTGCTCTATTTGCTCATCCGACAGACTGGAAATGGATCCGCTACGGTGCCGGAGGAAAGCGATTATTCCGAAGATACAGATTCGCCAAAAACCAACCACAAGCCGTTCTTCCGACGACTATCGTTCAAAGGGCTCCGCAAGGGCAAGGTAATTCATGTAAGTAGCCACCCGGTTTGGAAACTGTCCATGTCCCCTGTTTCATTACTGATCCTGTTTTTTTTTTGTAGGCATTTTTCCACAAGCAACACTCGGACGAGGTGGAGCTATCCGAGCGGCGCGCCAGTAAAACAAAACTCGCAAAAATAGTGGTCGAATGTCGGAAGGAGGGCACCGTCAACTACCTGTCGCCGGAGAATCTCGACCAGCCCGGTTCACAGAAATGGGAAAAGTGTAAGCTGGTGCTAGTGAAAACGGTCTCGGGATACATGCTGGAATTCTACTCACCACCAAAGTCACAGAAGGTACGGGACATGCACAATTGGGTTTGGCAGATGTTAAACCGAAATTAACACAGCGTCATTGTTTGTAAAGGCGTTGTAATAGTTTTATGTACAATGAATCTTTTGACTTTGAAATCATGAGTCGACTTTACAGATATTTATGAACACTCATAGATTTATCCTCAAAGATTCGTCAATTCTCAAAAATTCATCCTCAAAGATACATCAACCTTCATGGATTCATCGGTAAAAAAGTAGAAGAGTTCCTATTCTTTAGTTAATTTCATGCGTATTCATTTTGGAAGAATTGTGCCTTGAAAAACTGACCTTTTCTATTTCAATTAATATTTTTCGATCAGTTTGTTCATTCGATATCAAATATCATGATTGTGATTATTCCTTTTGATGTCGTCGATGAGATTGCCAAAATGAGTTATTATTAATAATATAAGATATGGAAAATTAAGAGCACAAATTGAAATTACAGTAAAAAGTGTTCAACCGTTAATTGCCTGTTTACGGATGAATGAGGACTCTAATCTACCTTTTTACCGATTCATCAATCCTCATGGATTCTTTAATCCACACAAATTTCATGAGTCCTAGGGACCTAATCCTGATTTTATTTATCATAAATTCCTAAGAATACAATAATCTATTAAAAAAATAATGAATATAAAAAAGATGAATATAATAATGCGAATTAATTATAAATCTTCAGAATACAGATTCTGAATCATCCATTCAATTAAAAGATTCATGATTGAGAATCAGATTCACCCCAACACTGTTAATTTCTAATGTTTTATTTTGTATCAATTATTTTCCGTTGTAGCCACGGAGCGGAGTGTTTTGCTTTCTTATAACGGAGGCGCGTGAAACGACGGCACTGGAAATGCCGGATCACGAGAATACGTTCGTGCTGAAGGCTGGCATCAATATGGAGTACGTTATAGAGGCCCGTGACACGGACGACATGCGCAGCTGGCTTGCCACGATACGCTACTGTATGCGTAGTACGCAAACGTCCTCCGAACCGTCCGATTCGGTTGCGACGGATTTGATCACCACCCTCAGTACCTCGATGTCCCACGGTGGCGGAGTAACCGGCGGTGGCATACCATCGTCGCTGGTCGCATCCAGCGGTCTTGCCACGGACGTGAACAACCTGAGCCTCAATCAATCGTTAACGGGCGGCACCGGTACGGCCGGCGTTGGCGCAGTGTCGAACGCGGTACCGAGTGCTGCTGCACCCAATGTGAACAGCTCCACCTCCGTTACCGCGGCCAACATACCGGATTTGCCTCCACGTCGGCCCGACGATCGGATATCGTCGTCGAGCAACTTCGAGCTGACGGAGAACGATCTGGATCTGTCGCACGAGCACGACACCGACCTGACGGCGATAATGCGCGAGTATCCCTGGTTTCATGGCACGTTGCCCCGCTTCGAGGCAGCCCAGCTGGTGCTGCGCGAGGGCACCTCTAGTCACGGTGTGTTCCTGGTACGGCAAAGCGAAACGCGCAAGGGCGAGTTTGTGCTCACGTTCAACTTCCAGGGCAAGGCGAAGCATTTGCGCATGACGCTGAACGATCTTGGCCAGTGTCGGGTGCAGCACCTGTGGTTTCCCTCGATCACCGAGATGCTCGAACATTTCCGGCAACATCCGATCCCGCTGGAATCGGGTGGTACGGCCGATGTTACGCTAACGGGGTACGTGCTTACCCCCCAACACCAACACGTGTTCACGCAGCAACAGCAGCAGCAGCAGCAGATGCAACAACAGCACCAGCATCAGCAGTCGGTGTCAGGTTTGCAGGCGGGTCAGCAGACGGCAACCAGCAACAACTACTCGACCACCCTGATCGGCAGCAGCAGTACGAGCAGTAGTAATGCGAACGCCGGTGGTGCTGGTGGTGGTGGCGGTGGCACTGCTGCCAGCATTTCCAACACACCGAATGCGCCCGGGACGGTGGGGGCCGGTGGCAGTTCAGCGGCTAGTAGCAGCAACCCTCAAACCAGCCCAAGACATGTGAGATATTAAATTTATACGAAACAACAAAACACACACATACACACAGAAAAAAACCCTCGCGTACCGCAAGGGCAAGCAAACACAAGCAAAACGTGCAACTACTGTAGGGTAAAAGGATACCGGCGTAAAAGCAAAGAACAATGTGTCGATCGAAAGAATAAAACTTACTACAATAACAACAGTACATACATTTACACAGAAAAACAAAGAAACTATACACACACACACAAACATCCCGGTAAACTTGAATGAACACAACACAAAACAACAGAACTATACATTGCGCTAAGTACAGTGAGGCAAAACTGAAGAGCTGAACCCAAATTCCAACAACAACAACAACATCGAAAAAACGGGGAAAAAACAAATGCTAGATGAAAAAAGAAGAGAAAAAAAAATCACAACAACAGTGTCTCTATTTTGACCACCGTTTTGTCGTTTTCCTAGTTGTTTTTGCTGTCGTTCTTTTTATCTTCTTCATTTCTGCCTTCTCTTTTCTTTTTGTTGATGCAATCCTATTGGTTTTCACTCTTTTTCGCGAACTTTCGCGAATGTTGTATTGTTGTGTATGTTCTGCGCTCTGCACTTTTATGTTTCTTTTTGCCATCGTTATCGGGTTGTTTTTTATTCCCTTCCCATCTCTGTACATGATGTCTCGCAGTTTGATCCGACTATCAGCTGTTTTTGTGATGTGTTTAGTGTATTTTTCTTTTCTTTTCATTCGAATTTTGATTGATTGTCTACTTTGCTCATCAACTTCGTGGTTACGTTCTGTCGTGTTACCGTTTGTGTTTCTCGCTCGTTCGTTCGTCATCTGTTTCGTTCAACTTTGCATCGCTGTGCTTCTTGTGCTTGAGTTTATCCGGTTCTACTTGGACCGGTTCGGTTCGAAAGTCGTATTTACCTTTGTTCAACGTATTAAGCAACATATTGTGTGTTTGTTTCTTTAAACATTGTTCATAAAATTGTGATTTTTTGTGTACGTGTGTGTGATGGTAGAGTTTTTCTTTATTATTCTAAATCTTTGTAATAATAGTTCGAGATTGTAATGTTTTCAACTCCATTACATTACTGTTCATTCCCGCGTATTTCGTTGGGTACGTATCGTTCGATAAACGTGTTTTGCATTTGCAATTTGTTTCGGTTTTTTGTTCTTGTTAAGAAATTGCATGATGTATTTAATTCAATGAAACTGCCACACGTGACTTACTACCCTAATGCCACACCCACACAAAGATACAAATGATTAGAGTTTTTTTTTGTTATACCGGCGCTGCAATTTGCCGGCATCTCAAACCCATGATCGTATCTGATCATTTTTATTCTCTCTTTTTCTCTCTTTTTGTCTTTTTACAATGGTATTTCTGTGTCTGTGTGCGTGTGTGTGTGTGTGTTGCGATTCCGTTAAACGGATATCCGCGTTCGGAACGGTAGCCAACGCAAGCGATCACGTTGAACGGAAGTGTGCGAATCAAAACGTGTGACTTGGAACTGTCGCTGCAAACGGTCCCGGTCGAGCAGATGAGCTCGCACCTTCACCATTCCCATCACCAGCACCAGCAGCAGCAACAGCAGCACATTCATCTTCACTCGTCGCAGCAACAACAACAGCAGCCAGGTACTAGTGGGCTCAGTCAGGCAACCGGTTCCGGGCAAACCGGCACAACAGAAGATGTGCAGCGGGCGGTGGATAATCAGTACAGCTACGTTTGAACGTAATTTGTCCACGTTCCGTTTTAAGGCTGTAGTGTAAACTATCTCTCGATTGGCTTTATCGTTTGTAAATTGTCCTTTTATTGAAATTTAGCTATCCGATGAAGGTGGTGCTAGGTTGATTAAGGCTACCGTTCTGTTTTCGTTTAACTACAGCCTTAAAATGCACGTGGCACACTACGGTGGCAAAGTCTGTTTCGCTCCCCCCCCTTAAACGCTAGCACACTTCGCAGGCAATAGAACCGCATCGTTGGAATTGAATATAAAGCGCGCTTTGTTAATAGTAGGGACATCGAGATCGAGTACGATCATTGACCGTTACACGATACACTCGACAAGAGGAGAAAGCGCCAGCATGCGCTTTTGTACGAAAATTGTTTAACGCAAAGCTATTAACGTTGCTTTTATGGCGCCGCCGATCGTTTCATTTCCGTTAATAAAGTTAATAAACGCAGATCGTCATGCTGGCCACTAAAGGTCACAAGCAGCACCTTGCTGTGAATGTTTCGATTGATTCCGTACTGGTTATTTATTGGCAAACGATAGCTGGATGCGTCCATTGTTAGCATTGACCGCCTGCCAACAGGTACAGGTGAAACTTTTCCTATGCATTACGTCCGTGTAAACGATCCCGTTTAGGTGGTCCATCTCGTGCTGGGCGATGCGAGCCGGCCAACCTTTCAGCTGCAGTTCCTGCGGTTCCCCGGAAGCATCGAATCCTTTTACCGTCACCTCCCGGTACCGTGCCACATCTGCACGGTAACCTCGAACACTTTCGCATGCCTCCGTGTGTGTTACTTTTTCGTAGTTGAGAACTTTCAGTTCGGGGTTTAAAAAAACCTACAAAAATACGTACATAAATTATTGGTGACCATGTTTAGGATAATGGACATTAACGATAAGAGCTTAAAATTACCGTCAACGGTAAGGGTTCCATTTCACGCAGCTTATAGTCGGCGCTGGTGTACTGGTCCCGCAGATCGTCCTTAAACTCCATCACGAATGCACGCAACGGTAGACCTAGCTGTGGTGCCGCCAGACCAACGCATTTGTAGGAACGCATCACTTTCACTAGATGTTTGACTAGGTACTGTACTTCGGGTGATTTTAGCTCTTTCTCAGGGATCGGATTCGCTGGAACGCGCAGTACGGGATCGCCCAGCTGCACGATATGATCGTACGGTGGTCCGTTGGTTTTCGGTTGCCACAAGCTTTGGTACCACTTTGCGAAGGATTTGTCCACCCGGGTGCTGGTGCAGACTGTTCGAATGCATGCTTTAATTTGCATGGCAGACACTTTTAACCGCATTACTAGATAGCACAATGTACACACAACCGGCGAACTTGCAGGAACGGGTATTGTTTATGTAATGTTTACGCACATATGACAGTAGCTGTCAAAGTCAGCTGTTCGCCTCGAACGGGTCAGGTTTGTTTACTTCCGCACAATACCATACGATGCACGTGCGGTTCATGATGAAAAGCGTTTGGTTTCTCCGATGCTACTTATAGGACATAGAAATCGATAAAATTCCTTGGCAGACAGTAAAGCGACAAAATAAGCATGTGATGCTGAAAGTTCGTTTAGACATAATCGTCTATCTGCCGTTCCGGATCCGGTAAACCAAAGAGGGATTCGATGTGCTAAAGAAGAAAGAAACACCTCATGGATCAGAGGGCACTTACTTTATTTGTCGGGCAATAACGATCGCCCGTGCATCCAGCGATGCGATTAATGAAAATGTATGGATTTTGAGTGCTAGGAAAACATGCCCAAAATCCATTCATTTTCAGAAATCGCATCGCTGGATGCACGAGCGATTATCACTACCTTCCTATCGTACCAAAGCGAAATGTAACCACTCGGTAGACTTATTTTGTAATGATTGCATGAAATTAAGAAAGCCATCAGAAAATCGGATCTTCCCTTTTCCCTTGGCTGGGTAAGGGAAGACGAGCGGATCATAATCAGAGAGAGGGCACATGGCTCTCCCTAATAACCCACGGCTCATCATTTGGCTTTTACATGTAGAACCGTCAGTATACGGCCTACTGATGTAGTGCAATTGATCCACGGCATTCCGACCCCCTTTTGTCTGGCCGGCATGCGTGCTACGCTAGCGATGTTCAATGCAAAGCACGTGGTTTCGTGGAAACACTCAAACGTCAGTGGCGACCTGTTCTATTGTAAACAAACATTCAACGGCCCTTCTGTGTATGTGTCGTGTGTAGCAGCCAGCTACAATAGCTGGAATCGTTTTATAATAGTTAAAAATGTTGTGTTTTCCGGATTAGCATTCACAGAACGTTTGATTTGATACTTTCGTGCATTTTGAGACAGTGCTGTAGCCGGTTAAACGTTTAATGAAACGCCAACAAATGCATCGATCAATGAGAGAGCGAAGAGCCACTTTTCCTCAGAATCAAACAATAATTGTGCAAACTTTTACTCACATAGAGGTTGCAAAAAATTTACGCAAGCTCATTCCACTTCTCGTTTGTTTCACCGTATACGGCCGTTGATGTTGCTGTTCGATCATTTGCCCGCTGCGCATGTAAACTGAGCTCTACAAATGTCAAACGACACGGTGGCTGATGTAAGGTTTTGCATAGATTCAAAAAGATCGTTTCATTTCCTTTGCACATGTCGCTACGAACTTTTGCTTGATTATTTCGAATGCTTCGATACAAAGCTGCGAGGCACACTGGGGAACGTTCTGATTCAGTATATTTATTGTTTGTCTCAGAATTTTTACACATCTTACGATCAGAGTTTTTCAATTAATTAACAGACATTGCCAGTTACACCCATGCCAGGAAGGCTTCCAAATCGATGTCCAATGAGTATCAACGTGTCGGGTATGATGCGTTCGGGTGTACTACACCCATTCCGCCAACACAATACACTAGGTCACGCCTGCACGCTTACAAACCCGCAAACTACACCCATTCTTATATACGTGGGAACATTAACGCTTCGATTTTCGCCTTCGGCTTTTGCTCCTCCTGTGTGCATTTGATTTTCTTTTGCATGTTCTGCGGTAATATGCTTGTGTGCCTTATACGTTATGCAGATCTTTTGTTAATAATATTCATCACTAGCTTCGGTAATTATCATATTTTGTTAATCGGCTTCAGTTCCCTTCCGTATCGACTGCATCGACGAAACATAATGGAACATGTAAACATTTACTTAGAACTGTTTCTGTGAAATATTTGTATCGCATTTTCGTGTTTGGTATGTTTGTTTTTGTTATAGTTGTTTGAGTCACACATTGAAATATGATTAAACGTTCACCTAACATCATTTTGTTCTATGTCATCCCCATCCCCGCACTGCTACCAACCCTCATATGCCCTAGAGGGATGAGAACGGTTTAAACGATAAAACGCCCGTGTGTTCACTGGTATTAGAGCCGTATTACATGCGCGTTCGTTTCGTTCGTTCCGCTAGCAACTGGCTCGTTTCACACTTTGTTGAATTTTCATATTCATTTTATTGTCAGCACTTTTCACAAGTGTGTAGTTTGAGTGTGTGTTTTGTGTATAAGGTTTTGTAAATGTGAGTCTGCTTTTTCCGTTGCCTTTCGGTAGCCATTGCAATGGCCTTATAGTATCTAAAATTTGCCTACCTTGCGCGTTTGTCTTTCCTTCTCATATAATAAGCATATAATACTAACATTCAATTGATGATGTTTACCGAAAAATACAGGCCGCCAAGCGGGACGTGCTCGTTTGACTCGCTGTCACCTATCAAGAAGCCTACCTTCGCCGCAACAACGGAACACATACACACACACACACTTGTACGGACGAACACGCAAGCAATATTTTGCAGTCCTGGATATGAGCAATGTTTGAATTGATCGAAAACAAACAAGCAATATGCTATAATAACATTTAAGCAAATCAGACAAAGATAAGAGAACACTCTCTCCGGTACGGAGGAGCTGGACGCAAACCAATGTCCATTGCACGATCGTATCGTATTAAAATATGTTCGTTAGTTAGTGTCACTAGTAACCTAAATGGATCAAAACGAAGAACGGCGTCACAAAATGGCGTAATTGTAGAACCATTTCTTAACTGCTGTTGCAGCGAGGATGAATCGCATTAAATATAAAGTTTAAGTATCTTCCTTCGACCACCGGGAAAAAAAAAGATACACCAAAACAAAAGCTCAATTGACACAGTAGTGTGATCGTCGTTCAAACAAACAAACATAACTATATACACAATTCAGGGCACGTGGGGGTTTGATACGGAAAGGACCACGTTGCACGGATCGAACGACAGCAGTCAAACATGAAGGGCGACCTATTAACGTGGGAAGTAACGCAAAACGTAAACATCTAACAACTGCTGGCCCGTATCAAACGGTTCTAAATCACATTGTCGGCGGGGATGGATGTGATACGATTCGTTGCCAACTAGTAGAATACCGTGGTGTATAAAAATTGTCCATATGTTGCCATCCTGGTACGGTTTTCCTTTCCGAAAAGGATACCCAGAGATGCACACTTCTGCGTGGACAGGTGTGAGAAGGAGGGAAGGAGGTTCTGAGGGTTGTTACATTCAATTTGCTGCTAGTACGGCCGTTTTGCTGTGTGTATGTATGTTTTTGCGGTAGCCACTGCTGCCACGCAGGACAAACGTGTCGCAGATGTTTAGATAGGAACGTATTTGCCCTTCGGTTTGTAAAACAGTTGTCCCTTGGCTAGCCGCTTAGTGATCTCGGACAAGAGCAGGCGCTTTTCCTTCTTGATCTTCTGAAGCACACCCTTGTTTTCCTGCGCTCGTCGGGACAGGTATGGCAGGACTTCATTGACTGGACCGTACGGGATGTATTTGTAGGCGGAATAGCCTGCTTGACCTGGTGGTGGGGGAGAGATAAGAAAAAGAACGGTTTTAGAGGGGGGGGGGGAATTGTTAAGATAAACTTGTCCGCAACAAGTAGCTTACCTAGCGGGAACGTGATATAATCACACATGCCCAATAATTGACCAAAGCAAATCACTTTATCTTCCGGATGGATACCAATCTCCTCCATCTTCTTAATTGCAAACCGGACTGTATCCTCGTTGTGCGATGCAACCATAATGGCAATCTTTTTCGGATCGATATTGGCATCTTTGAGAATCTGTGAAAAACAAAAACAAACAAAGAAACAAATAAGTAAAAATTATCTCAGGCGAACAGTTTCTAACAATCCTTACCCTGATGCGTCTCAAACACTCGGTTAAAGTTTTGTGGTACATTTCGGTTGTCGCTTCAAAGGAGGGATTGGTTGGATCTTCATAGCCGAGAGCGGCCGCACGAGCACGCTCCTGCTCAATGTACGCTCCGCGGACCAGCTTTGCACCGAAGTAGAAGTTCTGACGCTTGGCTTGCTCCAGATCCGTGCACACCTTTTCAGAGAAGTTGGGAGAAGCCAAGAAATTTTAGTACCATTACAAGAACGAACCATTCACCGCTATAGCTTACCTCTTTGTATGTGTCCTTCAGATAACACTGGTAGGTGTTGAACACAATGGCCTTTTCGGTGTTGTACTTCCGCATCATTTCGAGAGTAATACGGGAGATGGCTGGTTGGAAGTAGGTTTGCTCGGCGTCAATCATAATACGAACGTCAAGGTCTTGGGCAGTCTAGAAGGCAAAAAAAAAGATTTTTTGTTAAAAACCCGTACTACTGCTAGCTATCGAGTCTAAAAACCCACCTTAACAATAGTATTCAATCGTCTAATCATGTTACGGAACATTTCCTCTTCTTTGGGTGGAATCTTTGAGATCAAGCGACGCATTTGGCCGGTAACCGGGTCCGGGACACGGAAAGTTTCGCTCAGCTGACAGTCCTCGTTAATGATACCGGTCCACGGGAAAAGATGAAGAATGCTGTTAATATGAACAAACAGGTACGTTAGTCCCGCAAACAATTGTAGCAACACATTTATCGATTTGTACATACCCATCTTTGTCTGAAGTCACCTTTTTAAGAAACTCCTTTACTTCCGCCTTGTCGGCCACGTTGCCGAGATAACGTTCGAGATCTTGTATGGTTTTGTGATGCGTTAAAATGTTCCCGGTACTGCCGGCCAAATCCATCATGTATCGGCGAGCCTGCATAATTACTTCCGACACTTGAAGCTAGCAAATGACACGATATTGGGGACGGTAAATGGAGGTTAACGAAACAAGATCGAAATAAAAAGTGCATGAAAATACGTACTAGCAGCTGTGGACGACCAAGTGCAGTCAGCTTAATAGCAGTGATACCTGTACCGAATGTTGCACCTACAAAGATGGTAAAGAGCGATAATTAGTTATTTTTTATTAGTTGTACTCTAAAGGCGAATGTTTAAAGCAGTTTAAATTGAAGAAACAGACCACAAAGACACGATCCTTCCTATGCGCCTCACAAACATGTTCTAAATACAAGTGAACTGGTTTTAGTACTAACCCATTCCCACAGCTGATGGTTCTCATGGAACTCACGGGAATGAACGAGAGCGGTTCTCTATCACGAACATGCGGTCGGAAACTTTTTTCCACACACGACCACACTCAAACGGGATGAGAAATTTCCCGCCTATTTTCCACCAGTGTTGTTCCGGCCTTCTGCACCAGTTTCCATTTCTATTCCAAACTCGTTCTCATGTTTCTGTTCTTCCCACACAATCACTCTCTGTCTCTCCCTTACTACTTTAAATAGGCCATCGCTGGTAAAAACACGTCATATGAATGGACGACCATGGTTCGATCCGCGTGATCAATTTCAAACAACCACTTATATATTTCTTTATGACAGACTTTTCTTTTTTTTGCAGTTTGGAAGCTTCTTGCATTCTACATTACATCACTTTGCAACATTAAAAGACATATGCAGCAGAAACAATGTCCTATTTTGTTGTATTTTGTTGTAATTTAATATAAATTTAGTGTTTCTAGTCATTCCCATCATAGCTACATTAAGCCAATAGAAAGGTGATTTAACAATTTCTTTATTTTATAAATAACTAAAAACATGCCCGTCAGAAGATAATTCAGACAAAACGCATAAGGGAATTGCATGACACACAAGAGTGGCAGAAAACATCCGACCGAAGGTAGTCAGAAGGTCAATGGCAGAAACAGACTATCTCACAATCAGGTTTTATGCTGCCAAACGTGAATGTGACCACACACCTCAGCAGACGGACAAAAACTCGTGTTTCGATGGAAGAATGTAAAACTGTAACAAGAAAATTGTGGACCTCTGTTGTCCTACTCCAGGGCAATGATACGTTTGCCATCATCGTCTAAGGGCATTGTCTGAATTTTGCGATCGAATGGCTACCACACGCAACCTAGCAATTTCTTCATGCCGAATAAAAACTTGGCAAACCGAAGAGAGGGAGAAGGAAAGATAAGAATATAATGTGGAAGAAAAATAGGGGCAAAATACATAACATTTTTTTAAGCCATCACGCTCACAACACCCTTTTTGTGGGGAACGGCTCACTCCAATTTGAGACACCACAGTCACCGGAAGGAAGTCAAGCGTACGAGTATGATGGGAGAAGAATTGAAAGTAAACTATACTCCATTCCCCACAACTTGAATCACTCTATTGCTGTCGGGATGAGCAATAAATAAAATTCCAAACTCGGTTGCTGATTGCAACGTGGTCATCATTTCAGTGTGCACAAGTTGCGGTAGACTTTGCTACGGCGCAGTGGCAGTTGCGGTAGATTCGGATATCGGGTGGCTCTTATTGCATGCGCCATATTTTTTGCTGCCTCGTCTGACACACAAAATGAGGAAGAAGCGGTCATACGTAAGCGCACCGAAGGGATTCTCACTGCAGCTGTACATTTGTCCGTACGTGCGGTACAAGTGCATCGTTCAAGCAGATACGCTTATTATGCAACCGTAGCAAATTCAGCGCCGGTCAGCAGATATTTCAACCTGACCTGAACTCATTTTTAGCATAACACGTTTCGCCAAACCGTCCGAGGTGCGGCGATGGACAATTGCCCTTAGTAGGTGAGCGATCCTGTACGGGAAGTGTATTATTTTTTAGCAAAAATAGCTTTGTTCGTTCATGCAGCACACTTCGGTGCGGTATCTTAAGCAAAACGGCGAGATCAGTGCGGTGCAGGTATACGAACCTTTGACTGCGTCGAGACATTCGAGGAAGGTCTCCATGTTCCGTTCGCAGGTTGCCTCATTAAGGTAGAAGTAAGTCCTAGCGCTCTGCACCTTGTACCGCCGATCGGCAAACGTTTTATCTACGCTGTACTGTGGCAGCGAGTCAGCACTGTCTTCCGATAGGTTGGTGCCCGCCGAAGAAACCGAAGCTCTGAAACCAATGGAAACAAATATTAGTATGTTCCTAACGAAGTCGTGGTGGATTGCAAATACTGGGGATCGGATTACTTACTCAACTTCACGCTTTTCTGCCTCCTCTTGAGACAGATCTTCCTCTACCGAGTAGTCAAGAATTGGTTTCACACCGAACGAGCGCAATCTAAAATGTGTGTCGAATTAAAGATTTAATTTTGGCCCAAACTTTCAATCAACTGCAAATCGCTTCTAATAGTTTGTTAGTCAAAAAAAGGAAAATACACAATGTGTAATACTATACGGTAAACTATTAGGCTACATTTAGAAATTCAAAAACAATTTTTACATAAATACAAATCGGGAATATGAAATAAAATGGGTATTGAGGTGCTTCATGTATACAATCGAAAAATCGATTAAAAAAATGACTATTAGTCCGAAGTTTTAAGCCCCCACAATCCCTCCAGGAATAGTGACATAATTGAATTATTTGTACTTTTTGTTCAAAAAGTCATGCACTTGTAGTGATAATTTTGCTGATTTTTACAACTCGGTTTTATTTCAAAAATGCCAATGTTTATAGAACCAACGAAGCTCAAACCAATCATAACGAACACGCGGTGTCCAGAGGACATCGTCATGATATTTTTCGCTGATAGTAATTCCTCATTCTCCAATAAAAGACACTTGCAAGTGATTGTGTATGGTCATATGTACTGTACAGATTATTGTCGGTGAGCAGGTGCAAAGGTATCGAACGGACACACGGGAAAGAAAGATGAGTGTGCTGGCTAAACACTGCTCCGGCACGGTTGCATTAAACAAGACACAGATGATGGCAAACAAGATGTACAGAAAGACGAACAAACGAACGCAGATACAGGATGGATGGATACTTTAGACAAGGGATTTTGTGTTGCTTCGTCACAGTAGAGGTGTTCGTTCGGAACCCCGGGAACAGGAGTGTGAAATGAGAGATCGCAAACGGGAGCGTGTGTGTGTGCGCGGTAGTTAGGCCAAGTGTATACAACATCCAGCCCGTTCGGTTTTTCGCATGGATGCACCGGGTAGTTTATGGCGTTCGTTCACAACACGGGAAACGTAAAGAATAGCAAGAAAAGACACCTTTCTAATGTTGGCACGATCCGGATACGATCCTCGCCCGCCACAAAATGCCCATAGAACGTCTGCTTCATCAGATAGATAAACAGCCTGTCGCCGAGTATGGCTCGCATCAGTTTCATGAGCTAGTATCGATCCGGGGAACCGGGACCGGCGTACGCAGCGTGCCCATCGGCGAAGAAAGTCGCGCAGATTTCCGTAACGCATCCACCCAGAAGCCCGCCGATAGGATCGATTTCGGAACGCGACAGTGCAGTTTCGTTGGTCGGTGATCAGGGTGATCGGGTCATCCGTAATCGGACGGACGAGGGATATTGGCGTACAGTGTGTGCGATTTGTGTGTACCATGTTCGTTTTTTGTTGCGAATGTACGTATGAGCATATTTATGTGTTTAATTCACGTTAATGTGGGTGTTTTTTTTTTTTAATTTTACATTTTTGAATGTTTATGTGCGCGCCATAGTAGAAACATTGGTTTTTTTTTTCATAAAGCAAACCCACCGGGTCCCACACACCGATGTCGGAGGGAAAAAATGTAACGGTTATGCAAATTAATTATTTCAAAAATAAATATATATACGTATGAGGAATGGGGGAAAAAAAGAAAGAGAAAAAAGAAACGAAACAACGATACAAAAGAAATACAAAAAAAGAGGAAAAGAAAAGAAAAACAATACCATTAGAAATACTACTAATCGTTAGCGGTTACATGTACCTTTCCAGTGTTGGGACAATTTTGAACTGGTCTTCACCAGCAACAAAATGACCATAGAAGGTATACTTCATTGCCAGCGTAAAGAGCTTTTCGCCGAGTATGGTTTGCGCGACTTTCATCAGCTGTAATCACATTGGACGAATTTTTTTTTGGCACGGACGGACAAGGTGATGATGCACAGTTTTGCGGCAGGTACATTATGCGAGTGGTGCGCCATTGTATGGGAAGTGATGATATTTGTTTTGTTTTTGTTTTTTGGATTTAATTTTACATGCAATAGCAAGGCGATACCGATTTCCATCACGCAACGGACAATTTGTGTTTGGTGTATTAATTTTGCATGTCGTGTGCCAATTTTATGCAGTCGTTCCATTTCGCATCAATATCCAATTTCCGTTGCGTATGCGTTGTGTGTGCGTATGTTCAATTTAGAATGTTTGAAGTTTTCCAAGGACATAGGTACACAGGTTTGGCGTAATGATTTTTTTTTGTGACGGCGTAGGTGTTCAATATGGTTCGAAAGCCAATGGGTTTTTTTTTTTTCGTTTCGGTTCCAGGATCCAAAGATGATGGATACAGTGACATGCAGGACACAATTTGGCAGCGGTTCAGTTTAGATGGTAATGATTGATCGCATGTCGATGGTCGGCCATGACGTGCGAAGCAGAATCATTCATTCCGTAACGTTCCAATTGGGTGCAATTTTGATTCCCGAAAAAGTCGTGTTCCAATATTTCGTGCAGCAAGATGAGCGTGTAAAGGGGGCAAAAGCCGGCAAAAGTGAAACGTAACGAGAAAGAGACAGAAAAAGAGAGGAAAATACATTGGTCAGATGTTAGTTACACAATATATATTGACTGCAATGTTGGTTAGATATATGGTGTGATATATACAATTTTCTGTGTCAGCGATGAGATTATCGGAGAAAAGGTGTGACAGTAGGGTATGCCACAATCGACCAGAAAAACGTTAACAAACAAACAAAAAATCGTTTTGGCCACAACACAACGCCGCGACCGAATGCGGAGCAAACTTGCTCATTAGGACATAAAGTTATTGCTCCAGTTCCTTCCAAACTACGTGCGTTTCATGTCCATTCGCTAGTCTCGTTTCATCTAACCGCAGACGTACGCTCAATGTCATCTCAAGATCAGGACAATTTGTATTCCAGCTTAGTGAATTTGGCCGTTTCGCACTCTGACATTCAGATACGGCATTCAGATCGTAAAAGCAAATTCTGGAGACTCGTAAAATAAACTACCCGCAAACGCCAACAACTCTCGGTCACGCCATTGTCATCAGGGTTAGATCGCAAACATGTCTTGGTGCGTTTGGTTGAAATAATATTGTCTAAAAATCCAATACGCAGGTATTCCATCTGTACATAAATTCACATTAAAGTGATACTTTCAAAAATTCGCCCAACTTATCGTATCGATGCTCTAAAACTAGAACCACAACGCATTCGAAAAAAAGGGGCCAATACATTACAGCTACCAGTAGGTGATTCATTGAACCGGGGCAAACGGAATTTATGGAGCACTTTGCAATGAGTCCACGCGTGGCAGTAATGTTTCCACACCCGGACGATCAATACGAACAAAAGTGTGTGTGTGTGCAAGTGTCTCTCTGTACCGTTTACAGCTGAGCCAGCTGATGACAGATAAAGCAGCAACAATAAGAAGCAACGAACAAAAAAACTCCCACATCACACACCCGCATATCGCAATGTGCAACGTGCAATGATGCATTATGCAACTAAGTTGTGCTCGATGGGATTAAAACTACCTCGGGACATTGGGGGCAGGGTATCTACAGAAGGAAGTGAGTGCACAAATACAGACCAGAGCTCAACGAACACTGTCGTTGAGTCGATCGGCGCCGACGGCCCAATCGTAGACGGGAGACCGCAAGCATCTTAGCGAAAACCTCCGCTAAGGGAGGGTTCCGCATCGTTGACGCTAACCGGAACGCCTGCATTGCCAAGGTCAGGCCGTTATTTTATTGCGCGCTGCACATGGTCTTATCCAGCGGGCAGAACCATGATTATCTTCGTGTCATATGGTTGCCACTTTATCAGCTAGTTCTTGTTGCGCATCGCTAGACGCGATCTCCTATCTATCCCGTCCACTACCGCGATCTTCGTAGTCGTATTTGTGGTAAGATTTGGCAAACAGCTACGAGTACAAAGTAATCGCTGCAGAATGTCGCGGTTGCCAAGATTTTCCTTGCGAAATGCTTCCACACCGTCAACGTGTGAGATGTCTAAGCGTTGCCCTTTCCCGACACGACACGTAAGACGCGTTAAACACGTTTAATTAGCGCCATTAATGCGATCGTGCCCCGGAAAACGGAACGGAACACCTCCCTGTGTACAATGTGTCCTCTTCTGCACCAACGTCATGGAATAAATTCATCATGGAAGCGGTTTGCACCGATTGTGAAACGATAACGCCAGCAACAGATCACAAGACCGACACGGTTATTGTTGGCGATCGGAGGTGAAACGTGTTCGCCGGACGACAACTTAATACGCGCAACTGTTTGCAGAATTCTTTATCGAGTCTCTCGTGTCTCTTTTTGATAGCGCGAGCTAAAATCCCTCACTCTATCATTGCACCAGCCGATCACTATGCCGATCATGTGATCGTGCGCTAGATGGATGTAACCGTAAAATGGCATTAAATGTGCTAAGTGACACTAATTTGGTGACCAAACTTTTACCGGTTTGTAGTGGAAAGGTGGATTCATCATACTTTTTTTTGCAGTGAAAGATCAATCCTCTTGAAGGTTTCTCTCTCGATCTGCCAGATTCTTTGGGAGGCAATTTCTTCGGGACTATCAGCGGTTCTAATCTCTGGCTTACGAACTGCTTTCTGATCTCTTTTTGGACAACAATTAAAACAATTGCAGAAATCAAAATAGGATCGACCTCATTCTCGCTTTCCTTAAGGTCCTAGGGCGGGATCAAGCTGTCAAACGTTGAACCTGCTCAGCTGTTGACACGGCTCTAAATTGATCTTCTGGTAGTGGCATCGGTTTAAATATAGACCGCAACCACTTGACATCTTTTGAATGCATTTCCTTATTGCTGACGAGTCGATAGAAGATTCGCCTTTTTGGCACACGTTTGATGGTCACTCAATGTGATACAAGATACTAGCAACATTGTTTTAGTATGCACATTAAACCCTGCCAATCATCACTGTACGTCCAATCAGTTCCGAAAGAGTCCACAACTCCCAAAAGTAATTATCATTCGTGCGTAAACTGTATGGCTTCCGGAACATGCGTGGATCTCGTGATCATCGAGAGGAAATATTTCGTCCATATGGTTCACTCCTTTAGCCTGTCCAAAAATAGCCACTTAGTCCTTTCCGCTTCACTCCCTAGAGAGGACGGTTGTTTATCAACGTGTTGTTATCCTCCGCCGAAAAATGTACTCCCTGTTACCCAGCAGCCTTGACGACAGGCGTGGGTTTTACGGACAACATTTGCCATGAACGTGTGTGTACATTTAACACAGTCGAATGATTCCATGGATAGGGACCTGTGCACATGTAAATGAAGTCTGTTACAGTTTTTGTAACGGTGCGCGTTGTCAGTAAGGGCGCCAGATATCCTGCGTTTTCGAAAGACAAAGCATGGTGGGTATATGTATCGAAAGCGGGAATTCGAAGCGAAGGATAATTTAGACATAATTGTCTAAACGTCTGCTTTTATCAAACGCCTCATCGGCACGTTGATAGGTGTGCCGCTTTCGTAGACAGGTGTGTTGAACCATCACCGGTACGCCATGCGTCTACCAGCGTAGTACACGACCCCACATTCGGGCCTCCGGACTTCATCATGTGATACTGCTCATTTAGCAATTTACTATCATTTATAGCGCGTGTCCGAATACAGAACAGACCATACGGAATGGAAACGTAAATTGATCAATTTGTGGAATAGTGCATTTGTGAAAGCAAAAATGCATCAAGTTGCAAAATTGCAAATAGGAACTACCTTGTGCGGCAAATAATCGTTACAGTAATGTAATGATAGTTTGCTCTACCTTACATTACTGCAGAGACTGTATTCGCATAAACTGAGTAACAAATTTTACCAAAGGCAAATACATACCCTTGCCGAACATACTAAATGTCTCACATGATCCTCGACTTTCGGCAATCGCGTGACGTCTAGCGACAGTCTTGAGTTGTTTTGTCCGCGTTTCCTACAGCCCAAGTGGATCGACGATTCGAGCAAGGAAACAACCCACGGTGTGCCAAAAATACACTCTAAAGTGAGGTGTTTTCTGAGACGAATGTTGGCATGAAGCAAAAAAAAAAGGTCAAACCTGTTCATGCGAATCACCAAACACGAGCACGAGACTTCAAAACGCGAGCACGGCGGTAATCTTGTTGCCAACTTTTCCTAGATTTCCCCAGCTGTGCACGAGGCAATGTTTTTTGAGCATTTTTCACGTTGATTGCTGTTTTCTCTTTCGTTTGCGTGAGTGTATGCGTGTGGGAACATTAGAATTTAAGAGATAGATCATCTTTTACAAGAATAATCAAGGGAACCGGAGTGTGTCTGTGGTGGCCTGTTTTGAATGGTCGCAAAATACCTCAAACTAAAACTTCGACCAATGTTGGATAAATTTAGCACACAGTTTTAAGCTATGGCACCACCGTTGGGAGGTTGGTTGCTGCCTACGCATTCGTCACCAGTGGTAGGAAAAACAGCTAAACCAACTACTGCACAACAGTACTATTGCGAGGACAAATAATGCATTCTTCTACCTTGATTTTGGGATAATACGATCTATTAACTTTTGAACTAGACTTTACTTTAACATGAAGCCGGATACCCAATTCTTACTTAGTGGGAATCAGTGGATCGCCCAATCTTTGAGTCATATTCTAACGAACTTGTATACCGTTTACAGCACAAAATAGCTTCATTGTAGATGATCGCGAAACCGGGAACGATTATGCAATGCATTTGTGCAGTGTCTGTTACCCTAGCAACACAGGCATCGATCGCATCAGGCCAGCCACAGTAAACACGCCCAAACAAATCCTACCAAGCGTGTATACATACCATTAGTTTCTTGTTGTTCTAAATGTGTCGTCGAGGGAAGGGCTGGTTCATAAATATCCTTTCGATCGATGATCGCATGCATAACAACAGCAGGGGGCGCGATCCGGTTTGAAGGATGTTATGACATCCTTTCCTTGCGGGGGCAGAACTTTGTACATGTAACGATGTTCGTCACTTCTATTATTTCATGTTGTATATTTTTACAACGAGAAAATGAATTCATTAATTACCACCAACCGTTTGTATGGAAGGGGTGGTATTAAAATGGCTATAGCATAAAAATACCATCAATGCAAGCTAGCAAAAAAAAAAAAATGAAAAGAAAAAGGATAAACAAAATCCTTACTCTTTTGTATTAGTTTGACGTAACGGCCTTTTACTTCTGTTTGGTCGATTGTAAGCGTACGGACTATATGGATGGATTTCGTGTGCAAGCTTTGAAATGTATCGTGTGGGATGGTTTAGTATGGCGATGGTACAGGAATGATGGTAGGACAATCGAAAGACAGCTGGTCGCCTTTGCAAACACTCTAGTTGGACGGGTTTGCTCGATTCCGAAAGGCCTTCGGATGCCACGAAACACTGGACACCAACCGTCTCCCCCTAGCGCGTCCTTACCTTCATGTTGTTTTCCACAAGGAACTCGGAGGAACACAGCACATACACAAAGTACGCCCGTATCAGCTCGAACGTGGTTTTGCTCTTGAAGGCAGCGTGCGGATCGTTGAAGCTGACGTCAAGTGGGTCCCGTTGCGGGGTGGAAGGATTGTTGTCCTGCTGCTGCCGTTGGCGTGCGCCGCTGGCCACGGGTGATGCAGCCGCCACCGTAGTCGACCGCCAGCGTCGGGCTCCATCGAGTGCGTATCCTTCGACGGCCAGCCGGTGGTTCAGTGCCGCTAGTAGGGCACTCGGCAATGGGCCACGGTTGCCAGCGGCGTAAATACCATACTGTCGCAGGAACTGTTCCGATTTCGAGTACGTCAGACATCCATTGCCAGTCGTAGACGGGGAGGTTACCTTGCGGGGCACCAGGCTATTGCAGCGCGAAACCGTACGCAGGAAGGCCATGCCGTGCAGTTGTTCAGCGAAAAACACGCGTTGCCTGTAGTTTGGAAGATTGTTTCTCGAATTACTTGCTATCAATCACACTGCACGGATCAACAGTCACACAACACGTCAATTTCCTCTTTTCTCCCCTTTGGGCGGATGGACAATGAAAGGATACAGCTGCTGCACAGAGAAAAACCACTCACGAAAGGCAGCTGCCCACACACATGCACATACAGACACAATTCCACAGAAGCGCAAGCACCGGTACTCCTGTTTTACAGGAGTTGGGGACGAGCCACGCCACAATTGGCACCACGGCTACAGGATCACAAATCGGGCACACGTTTGCTCCGCACAAAAAAACACACACACACACAGCGAAACACTGCGATTCACCGGCGAAGTAGGCGACGAATCCTTCCCGTATCGAACGCAATACACTTTTCAACACCACTACACTGACACGGTTCTGTCACTCAGTGGCAAACAGGATACTCTGGTGGGGGGGACACGTACACGGTGCAGGGATGAGTTTTCTTCCTTTTTGGCCTCCTTTTCGCAAGCGATCTCTGCAAGCCCCGAATCTGCTTCTGATGACGTTAGCGGAATTCTGCACGGAAGACGAAAAACAAGACACATTGAAAATATCTCCTGCTGCTAAACAACAACTTGAAAAAAAAGCACGTGCCCAAACCGTAGGTAGCACGCGAGGGAATGGGTGTGTTTTTAAGAATAATCGCACAGACGGAATATGTACGGCAGGAAGGTGAAAATGCTCAATTGGCAATGGAGTGGTCAAGAATATTCTCACTATTACCGGGATTACACAATCGCGTGCAAATTCACTCGCTCGCATGCATGCACACGGGCAGACACACGTGCACACATGCGCAATTATACACAACGCACACTAGAGCGTCTGAATTACGTAAATGAAACAAATTTTCCAATATCTCTTGCCGACGATGGAAATCCATCAGCATTTCTTGCGTCGTATAAAGAAAAGCTGGAAATACGACGAGATCTGACTATAAAACAAACTGCGAAAAAACGGAGGAAACCATCGCAACATGCGCTACAGAGAGATAATCGCAAATATTTCACTTTCAACTTTTTTTCTTTCCCTTCTAGCAATGGGTAATTCATTGAACGAATTGAAGAATAAGCATATTCACACAAGCTCCACTATCGATATCGACCAACAAATGCAAACGAGCGAACCGGTAAATGATTTACACCAGAGTCAGCAGTTTTCTAAGTGTCTAAATATATATTCACTGCCACCTGTTCCAGTTGCTTGGTTCGACCGATTATCGGCATGCCCGTAAAATGGCTTACTATAGAACAGTGGACTGTTATTTATCTTAACTAAGTAGCTGACAATTTACCACGCACTGAGGAAGTAGAACAAAACCGTCCAGATTGAGCAGACTCGGTGCTAGGCGCCTCTACACACGGCAGACTGATCGTATTCTTTCGTTCTTTCCTCTGCGACTTAACGAAGTACAATACTATCGTCCGCTTCTTATTTGCTGCGACGACCTACTTGGTCAGGCCCGCCTTAAGCGGTCTGTACACGTACACCTAGCAAGCGAGAGCAGGCCGAGAAAACTGCGAGATGCTGCACCAATTATTTGTCAACGGCTACACATTGCAAATAGTAAATAGCCTAGATAATGCTTGCAACAATTATGTTATTATTAATTTTTGTCGTTTATTATCTATAAAAGCTAACTGACAAATGTTTTAATTTGTAATTTTACTATAAAAAAAAGTTTGTGTTGTTAGGAATATTAGTATCGAACATTTCTCTAGTGCTTGTATGAAATATAATCGTAAAAATTATTTACCCACATGTTATCTGAATATGCTACCCGAAAAAGAACAGAAATAATTTAACGAACAAAACTAACTCACACGGGTAATTTTACGACAGCTGATTTGCTCCGAATTACCGGTAATTTCAATTGACAAATGACCGAACGATGGAGGTGACACCACTGTGCATGAATTCGTTGTCTGCTGCACAGTTTGATAAAGTTCTACGACAACATTTTAAATGAATCTATAATCTTTGCTTTGTTTTATTCAATGTCAATGCAACAAATTGTTATATAATACATAGGAGATGTATTCTGTTTCAGTTACGCACACTATTTCTTCTTACGAACGCAATAATATCACGATAGTTCTGCAAATTGCCCAGCAGTTGCTCTAGTTCAGGTTTGTTTCAATTCTACCGCTTGTCTTCGGTGAACTGGGACGATACCCACGTGAGTACCCATTTCAGATTCGTCAACAAATATTTCAACGCTTTCGTCCATTGCTCCTCGGAGTTGAATTGAATCCTGCAAGATGAAATGCGTTATAGTGTAATTTGATTTGCATTTTTTTGTTGTCACATTTCCTTACTTGATTGAGAAGCTGCTGCCCGTCGACGCATCTTCGATTTTGCCTTTCTCCATCAGGTATGGTAAGCAAAAGTCGGGATCTCTTCGGACGATTTCTTCCTTGAATTGTTGTAAGCAATCCAGAAACGCGACCATTGCCGCATCGTACTTGGAATCCCACAGAAAACGGAAACCACCGCTACCGTACAGCGGTAACTCTTTGCCTTCGCCCAGTACCTCTACGTAGGAATGGTTACCGTACGGCACCAGACGGTACTGCTTGAAATTAAAGTTCAGTTTGCGCGCCAACGCCGACAGCAGCAGACAGGTTTGACCCCAGGCAGCATTTATTTCCGACCAATCAACCGGTGCCGAAGGAAGTCGCCCGAGACGGAAGTTGTTTATCGTCCCAAAGTGTCCCGAATGCCAAATGTGGAAGGTAGCATTGAATACGTTAGTTTTCTTCAACTTTTCCAGCTGGCTCTGGGCGTACGCCATCTGACATTCGAGAGAACGGAACTCGTCCTCGGTAGTTATTACGTCTCGGCGATGCTTCGTATATTCGCGCCAGTATTTGTTCTCTTCCCGTTCGAGTCGTTGTTTTTCCTTTTCCTGCTCCTCCACCGCTTGTCGGATCGAATGCTCTTCGCGCGACAGATTACTTAACTCCTCCAGCAAACGTGTTTCGTCCAGCTTTAGACCCGCCAGTTCCTGCTCCAACTCCGCAATGTTTGGCACGTCGTCCGTCATTTCTAGCTTTTTCAAGTAGTTGTTATAATCGTTCCATTCGTCTTCTGCTATTTTGAGCTGTTTGTCCATCAGCTCCAGAAGCGTATCGGTGCACTCGTCGCAGAGTGGATGATCGATTTCCGAATTGTTCGACAGGGCATCAAACAGCTCCGCCTTGACGCGCAAGCTGTGACCGAGCGACTCTTTGTCTGGCCCGTCGGAAAGTAGCATGAACCCATTCGTGTCGTTCGTCGATTCGGTCACGCGGAAAGGTGGCACAAAGTGATCGAAGCTGGCCGATTGCGATTCCAGATCGACCTCCAGGTGGGAATTTATCGGTAGTGCAAGCTCCGCCAGCGTATGCTCACCGAGGCTGGCAAACGTATCATCGACATGGATGGGCTGTAGGCAGCGCTGGCAGGAAAAGCTGACGCTTACTTTTGCGTCATTCATTCTGCACGGTACTTTTCCCTTCTTAGGCTGGTTGATGCTGGAAAAATGGGTTAAACTGTTGACACTTTTGTTATTTGGAGTGGAATCCTTTTGTTACAATTTTCTCTTGCAATTTCTTCTGGAAGTGACAATGTTTTGGATGTCGTTTCGTTTTGACATTTTCTATCTGATTCAAAACAAATAGACACGCTGTGTTTACAGCTTGTAGTTGAATACTATCAACTAGCAAAAATTCCACTCAAATGCGGGCTGCAAATGCTGGATCCGTTATTGGCTTTGAACAGGCCGTACAGAGTATTTCAAATCTTTAAAACATCCTTTTTGGGAAAGTAAATCATTTTCATGCATTACCGTTCAAGACCATTCAAACCTCCACGAAATAGTAAAGATTGTACTTTGGTTAAAAAAAATTGACGGTATCTTTTTCTCATGAATTAGCACTCAGTCTAATCCACCGGAAGTCTTTATTCGAACTCTATCTAAACTGGTTCGATGTAGCCAGGAATTACTAATAAGCTAAGCAGTAAAAATCAGTGTATCGAGTCATTGTTTGGCCAACATAGCTTTAGATAGCTCATAACGCCTACAGCTAAACACATTTTCATAGAAGAAATGGTGCTTGGTCGTTACTACTGCACAGTTCCACAAAATAATACTGCAACAAAACAAAACACTCTCGTAAGGTTTTATACGCTTTATTCTTCTTTGTTTAGTTTCGTTATAATTTCCTGGCTTGTGGTATCCAGCCGGCTGCTTTCACATACAATTGCTATTAAGATTTATGTTGCTTCACAATTCATTACGGTGCTCTTGTACGCAATTCATCACCAGCTACACAGTTGTATGCATTACCCCTTTTCATCCTCCATTCATGGTGCTTCAGTTTTTCCCCCCATTGCCCTAGCTCAGCATTTGTTTGCTTAAATTTCGTTTGATTAATTATTATTATTATTATTACACATTATCAGGTCGAGTTCATGTATGAGTTCCAATAGTTGTGGAGTTGCGTTCTTTTATGCAGCTTTGTTTAATGTTTAATCATTAGATTTTATGTGAACCCGCTCGGAGCTTTCATTGCTATCTTTCCCTGGTTTGTTCGTCGAGTGTTTTTTTTAATCCGCGACAGTATATAATATGCTTACATATTAACCATAATATTTCACCATAACATATCCTTCTCAGCAACACATTTTGCGCGAACCGGCCCCCTATCTTTACTGCTCCACTACTGCGTCGTATCTACTATCATCGAAGCGGTAGCTACTTCCCAGTTAAGAGCGTAGTATATGTGCAGTTTTATGCAGACCTCTCTGTCGGTCTATGAATCGCCGTCGTGTATTGTTAGTGGGAAAATTTACCCAGCAAATAAATGTAGATCAAATAGTGCAGGGAACTCTTGAGACTTATCACACAAGTTTGGTGTGTGGGAAAGTTACGACTGGATCGTGCTTTTTATAGGGATCATTAACTATTCAAGTGATCAGGCACTCAGATAGCCAGCCACTCGGATAGATAGAGCAAGCAGATCGGTAAAATGACCCAAATAGGAAGAATGTGATGGGATAAGGATTATGAACCGGTCGATGACAATTATCGTCATCACCGTTCGCAACAGTTTCGTTGATGTCACAAACGTGTGCAGTTCATTATTTTTGTAGAAGACTATATGCTAGCGATACCGGCTCGTACACGCCATTTATTCCATTGCAAGAACTTCTTGTAGAACAATTTGTTTTCACATAAACTTTGTTTTGGTGAATACTTCTATTATAGTGGATGATTTTGTTTCCTTGATAACCGTTTCGCTCTTCTTCAAGCACGAACTTTTTGTTTTCGGTTGTACGGTTTATGAAATGTGATTGCACGCACGGTTGATGCCTACCGGAAGCAGAACAAATAGGTGCACAATTTTATGGTTAATCTACCGTTGGACGCAGCTTAATTACAGCCGGCGGGTATAGAAACAGAGCGATAAATATTACGGAACCGTTCTAGCTGCAGCAAACACCGACCCAGATTGTTTCAATGGATAGTATTTCCTTTTTTCTGTTCCACTTCCAAAAACAATGTGCAGTGCCGATGTGATAAACCGCATGATTTTAATTTTTACTTCACGTCAAATGTGAAAAACTGTTGCTAAATAAATCAATCCCAACAGGACCTAAAGATAAAGTACGTAAGTATATGCGCTGAACCATCTTTACCTACACATTTTGCCCACATGAACTGTACATTTTTTCTCTCTCTCTCTGGAATCCCGCAACACGATCTATCTGCGACATCTGGCCAGCTGCGCTTGATACTCACTTAAAACCATCGATCGATAGGAACGCGCTGCCGGGGGGGGCGGCATGTGATAGCAGCATGGGAACTGCCGGGAAAGAAAGTTACCGTCGAATCATCTGCCCGTACTGCTGGAAGTTGGGTAGCGTAAGGAAATCCAGTGCTGGGGCCACTGTACCATGCACGGTGGCATCGAACGAAGAACGGCGACGAAGCACCCGGTACACCGGTTCGAAGCGAAAGGCGACACGACGAGGGTGGCGCTGATGGTTACGACAACGAGAGCGAAGACGGTAAGGACAAAGACAGCAACGGGAACGGGGCTAGTCGATAAAACTCTGCTCGACGCAGGCTTTCACTCGTTTCTCGTACTCCCGGCGGTTTTCTTTGTAGAGCTGCGCGGCCATCGAGTTGGCTGGCGAGTTTGGATTTGGATCACTCAGTAACGACTGCAGTAGAAAGATTCGTGGGGTGTTCTTAGTTTGTCGTACGAGTTGACGGGGGTTTTGGCAGATGGAAAAAAAGCAAACTTACCTGAATGGATGTTAAAATAGCCGACACATCGTATGTGGGGCTCCATCTGTTTTGCAGTATGTCCAGACAAATTCCACCGTCGGCGTATACATTCGGATGGAACATCTTCGACACGAACCTCACCGTGGGCGGTTTGTTGGGGTACTCCTCGGTGAACTCTATCGTTAGCTTAAACGTACCATCCTCGAAAGGTGTGTCGTGTGGTCCGAAAATCACAGCATTCCAGATCATAATATTGTTATCGGTCGGTGCACCGGACACACCGGTTGGTGGATCTTCCTGAAGCCTGCAAACGAGAGATCGAGATCAGTTTCTGTTTGTTCGCTGGTACATGTTGTTGCACAACGGTGATGCAATTTGACCCGTAAAGGAGTAAGAGTGGGTTTGACCCTACCGCAAGTTCAACGAATAGTTCCTTGACACACTATCAATGAAGGAACTTTATGCCACTGATTCCAGCCAATACAGCATCGTCAAGGCAAGCACATCGTCTATTGATAGAGATTGAACTTGAAACACGTAGCGCACAGCATGGTGCGCTAGAGTAACTACATCCCGGCTACACAGCTCTCGACCGATAAGCAACGTCGACACACTAATTGTTTCAATAGCACGTAAGAATGTAAACAAAACAGCTTGTGCACCCGCAATCAGGGTCAGCTGAGTTTTTGGTCGAAAAATTGCATGGATCGAAACATTCTAGGATTCGTTGCGTAATAAAACAATGACAAAAACCATCCCGAACAGTTTTTGACCTGAGCCAAATGGAACGGACCACGTTGCTCACTTTCATATTAATTACTGCTAAATTCTATTTTACATTTTGCGAACCCTCCAGCCCCAAATGTGTACAGAGCATTTTCCTTCAACGTCATTCAAATTTCCCCCGCATAATTTGTCCTTCTCCGATTGTGCCGCACGCCCGCTACAGGTCGCGGTGTGTGTGAAAACTACGAAAATAAACTTTTCCGAAGCGTCCATGTGAGCAGTTTAGCTCACCGCTAACAGACGGTGAGAGTGAATCTGCAAAGATGTGGTGTTCGGTCGTCGGCTTATTGGTCATTCCTTACGGACGGCTGCGGTCGGTGAGTGGAAAGGCTAGTGTATACCGCGTCATCGTATTTTCTTGACTCAACCGTGCACCTTCCGTGCGCGGGGCCATCAAGATCACGCCAAAGCGTGCCGAAATAAGTTCGTCTGTTTTTTTTTTTTTGGTGTCAGTGTGTCTTTGCCAAAATGTATTGCTCTCAGACCCTCTCCGAGTATGGTTTGCGCGAGGGGGACAAAAAACACCATATTTCACAAAGAAGCTTGCCATTTTCCAAAGCCACCTTTGTATCTAGAAAGAAAGGGAATTTTTAAACAGCAATTCTTTCATTGATCTGACAGCTACTACGATGGTGCACTTGATGCAAACGCCACACTAAAACAATAACACCTTGATGCTTTTCTTCCATAATGAGAAAAAATCCTTTCATTGCACCGATCGAACAGCTGGCACGGTGGACCATGCAACACACACCAGTGCATTGTTTCGTCCGTTTTCTACGATGTACTACCGCCGGTCGTTCCCATTTGCCCAACCCAAGGGCATCCCTTTGGTATTGGATACGAATGTAACCAAACAAAAAAACTGTTACTACAAGGTCGTACCATTCTTTGATGGTTTGAGTTAGCTTGACTGTGTGGTGTGTGGATATTTTTATCACGCCAAAAGTACACGGGTACGCGGTGTTGGATCGAATCCTTCCTTGGAAGCGGTGGATGTCTATCTACTCAAGCACTAAGGATTTTCCCGTTGCGCCGAGACTGCTACTGCCACCTTTTGAGCGAGGTGCGATGATTAAGTTTTCAGGTCTAGCAGCAGCAGTGCTAGATAATAAGCGTTGACACTGCTATGACAACGCGCGTGAGCGCAGTTTGTTACGCACAGGAGGCGTTGCATGACGAGTGTGGAAAGCAGCGAAAAAAAAGCATTTGCTTTTAGTTCACGTACCGAAACTTCTGACACTATGTAAACGTTTGTCCTAATTCCTTTTTGCTTTCCGCCACATATGATGAGCTGGTTCATTGCGTCAACCAGTAGCACGGGAGAGAGGGTAAAAAAACAATCACATACACCATCGAGACTCATCGCAAAATTACCTTTTGAAATCTCGCATCAAACGTCGGCGAGCTGGAGTGGACATTCTCTGGACGGGGTTGGCCTACGGTGTTGGCAACCAAGGGATTATCCAGCAGGATCTTTGTTTTGTCGAAAAAACCCCCTTCTATTCGAACTGTTGCTTAGATGTGTGCTGTTTCTTTTCCGGTTCGGCGCTACTCTGCTGCTGCTTCTCGAACAGTCTCTTTCCTTCTCTTTCGCTCACGTGCCCGAGCGAACGTATCGCTCTGCCCGTTCGGAAGTTTTCTTCCTATTTAGGTGAGGCCACCGTCTGGTCGGACGGGGAGAAAGTCGGTGCAGGGTGGCTGGTGGTTCCCTTTTTTTCTGTCCGCTACGATGCGCCGCGGAACTAGCAAATCTTATTTTTGTGCACTTGCTGACGAGATATACGAGTTTCTTGTTTTATATAAGCGCTGGCTTTTGTGTTCGGACAACCAGCGCCACAAAAAAAATAACACTGACACACTCGCGGAGAGCTTTCGCGCACGATACAAAGCAAGGGGAGAAAAAAAAGAAAGCAAATCTTCTACCGATTGAACGAAATTATGCACTATAGCACAGGATCACACGGACGACACGAAAACGCGGAACCAGGAATCAATGGCCATCCGATGATGATGCAGTAGCCGTCGCAGCGCTTACCAGTTTGTATTTCTTTGACCCGTCCTCATATATGCCACACTTGCATGTACACCTCTCTCGATCAGCTCTGGCTGTGCTGCTCCGAATTTAACTATACGCTTGATGCCTTTCTAAACGCTAAATATCACAATGTGTACACGCATTCACCACAAGGCAGATGCGAGCTGATAATCAATCAATCCACCCAATTCTCGCGTAAAACCCAAACGCGTAAATTGTTTGCCAAGTGAGATGTGTTTTTTTGCAGCCTCAATGTGCAAGGGAAGCAAGGTGATGCACTCATTGCTTTTCATGCGAACGCCATATTGGAATTCATCATGACAAGCTGGGTAAGGAAGGAATGACAGTTTGCTACCCCACGCGAACATTCCAATTTTGACAGCAAAAATTGGAAGTTCGAGATCAAGAAAATGTTTTACCAAAAGTCGTTTATTATTTTCTGGAACCAGTTTCTTTTGGCGATGTTGTAAGTAGGTTTTTCTAGTCAGTATAATTACTTATGTTGTTCAAGATTTGAATGTGTATAGTGAGCAACACAGTTGTGCTTGTTATGTGAGAAGAAAGATTCAAAGAAATGCTCATTTTAAAACAAATCTTTGTACGTTTGTCGACATATTTATGTAATGTTACTAAAACAGATGAAAACCAAACCACAAAGCGCATCACATCAAGAACGATCGCATTAAACGGTTTAGTATTTTGTTTATAAAATATCTTTATTTCGAAAGATTATGTTTGTTTTGCTACTCGGACGGTTCGTGTTACTCTCAGTCTGCCTTCTAGCTCTAAACTACATTGTAAATCTTATTATGTCAAGTGCTTAAAGTTGCATAAAGCCGACCCGAGACGATAGCTACGGAGACTGTCGAGGGACAACTGACAGCTACAATTCTTTTGTTCTCCGTATGTTGTCATATCGCCGATAGTTGTCAGTTGTCCCTCGACGTAACCCGCATATAGCGGGTTACGAGCTGGGACAACTGACAAGTCTCAACAGGAATGTGTTTAAAAAACGTGGGTTGAAGTGTTGAAAAGATATGACGTGGGTTTAATTTGAAATAACAGTTGTGTTTATAATTGTATTTGCTGATTTATACCGGGAAGCACGTAAGAAAACACTGTTGACGAACATGAAACAATAACCAGAATATTCAACTCCGATGATAAACACATCTACATGCACGTTTGACATCTGCACGTTAAGATTGACAGTCGAAAATACAATCGTACAGGAGACTCCCAAAACGTTAGCTACTTGTCCAAGGTCATCGCTGCTTGTCATTTCAGGCAGAACAAAAGAATTGTAGCTGTCAGTTGTCCCTCGACAGTCTCCCGTCGCTATCGTCTCGGGTCGGCTTAATACGTTCCTAATACGTTTGTACCTTCGTAATTGGAATAAACATCGTCATATAAAAAAATGTATAGAAAGATTCATGAAAAGGAATTACCTACTAAAGTAAAGTAAGAAAATTTTACGATACTACATGCAAATACTAAAAATGTTCTTATTGGAATGATATTCAAAGTTTGAAAAGTGAGGTCATTTTGTAGATTCTAGTGTACTCAAGGCATCAGTAGCTCGATGTTTGGTGATTGGAGATTTTCAAATATTTGATACTGTGAGTAAACGCACATCCAGCAGTAGATCTGTGTAACAAGTAGGGGAACAATTAGTTGACGGACTGACAGATATGGTCCAATTGTTTTACTTACATTGTAGGCCATCCACACCCACAGGATAAGGCTCGATAGGGTTTGTTGCAACTGTGAACAAGAGGCGTATGTTAGACAATTGAAATTGATACACAGCTGAAGAGCTAAACAACACTCACATAGATGTAATAACCACCAATTAGCCACAAACCGAACACAAACTGGAAGAGGATGGCTATTCCAAATAGTGACAGCCACGGCAACATCCAACCACGGGTGGTGGTTTTCAACGAATAGCACACTCCACCCGCAGACAGTATGAGCAGGATGAAGTATACGATAAAAAACCCTCCGACAACCTGCATCGAGTCACGAATGTCGGTTTCAAACAGTGGCGAATACAGCTGAGATGAATCTCCTCCCAGCAGGTTGTATGTTGTCTACAAAATTTAGAATAAATTCATATTATTTTGGAGTGAAAAGGGAATTTACAATTCGTGTCATGCTTACCATCGTTATCAACACGATTGAAATGGCAACGGTGTATGCGGCTACTGCATAGCTTCCGGATTTAACGGAATTTGTCCAAATACATGGAGACCAGCAGGATTCAAGCCAAACCATGTTGTAACTGGTTTTTGGTGATAACTGTGAAAACGGTAAACATTGCATGATACGGTTTGTTTGAAAATATTCACCCGCCCTCATGCGCCAGACGTCATTACGTTTAATGGCTATCGAAAGGCACGCCCATGGCTCGCATACTGATTCACAAAACTTACCAAAAAGCGAAGAATGTATTATTGAACTGAGAGTACGCCGTTACTGTGACGCAGGGAGGATTAGGTTCTGACCCGAGATGATGATTATGTGCTGTAAATTTTGTAATTTGCAACAAAACAAACGTAATTACAGAAGTAGAAAACACAACGCAAACAAACAATCAAACTGCATTGAAGCTGTCAGAATTTTGACAGCTGAACATATCGACGCCCAAGGGGTAGGAAATCGTGAACAAATGTTTTGAATTCCATCTCCCATCACAATGGTAGCGGTGATTTTATAATATTCAAAACAACGGTTATTATATGTTTTGAGTAGTATCATAATTTGTAGTTTTTTTTATCGATAAAGAACAGCCATATTGTTACAAAATATGTAGTTTTTATAATTCGTTCATAAAGGAATTATTATGATGAAAATTTAAAATCTATTTTCCAGATTTCTATGATATTGCAGTATTCAAAATGCTTTGAAATGTTTGATTTTTATTTCGTTTTTAATGTTTCTAATTCATTACTTTTCACGAGATTTGTATCTTATTTATCACGCATTTTATTCTATCGTTCCATGATATATTTTATTCATCATATAAAACTATTTCAACAAAATGGTTTCATTAAACAAAAAATGATGTGTATGATATTTGATATTATTTGATATTACTATCTTGGCAAATTACACCAGTAATACAATGAGTGAATTCGTTCGTATTCCAAGTTTCATCACTTTTCACAGTTCTTGCAGCAGAGCTTGTCACATTTATTTCTAATCTTGCACTGGCACAGTTCTTCCAATGGTGAGCTATATTTAATTCGAACGCACTTTGGAGTCCCAAGCGTTGCATGTAGGTGGATGCAACATTCCGAACGAACCCCTTTCAGAGTATGTGAAACTAGTCAGTCTCGATCCAATTCCAGCGCTTGCATACTGTGCTACGGTTGAAGGTGTGATGGGACACTTTTATCTACTGGGTTTTGTTTTTATTAACATCTCTTGTGCGGCTTCGAAGTTACGCGCCATTCACTCCCCAGACGCACGGTACATACACGTAAACCAAAACGGCAACTATCACGCATCACCGCCTCGGAGCTATGGCGAAGGTTTTGAGCAATCAATTGGGATAGATTTTAGAAGCGATTCGAAGTGTTTCGAGGTGAAACTTCGACCCATCCCATCGGACTAATCGGTGTGCATGTCGCCCATGTCGCCTCTGCACGGCACCACGTGACGGTCGCCGAGTGGGAAGTAATTTAAATATTGGAAGTCTGCGCGAACAGATCTTAAGCACTGGTTAGCGCACGGTCATTATCGTAAACGAAATTCCGTCCCCCATTTAGAGAGTCGTACGGTGTGTGTACGGCGCAGCGTATGGCCAGCGGGCTTCATCCTTACCGCTCTCGAACCCCAAAAATGGAACTCATAATGATACGGTTGCAGCAGTAGGTTTTTTGCACATTTCGTTTTTTCTACTCACCATTCATGCGGGGTTTTTGTCTAGGTTGAAGCATAAAAGTAGCAACACCTTCGGTGAGATTTACTGAAGCTGGAGATTGACATAATTTTGGCACACATCCCTACACGGGACAATCGTCAAGAACAATACTGCCATGGTTGACCCCCTAAGTTAAGAGTGTATGAAAATAGATAGAAAATGTTAAAAAATGTTTTACTATTCTGATCCTCAATAATAGCTTTACCTTAAAGCTTTGAGCTTTTTGTTTTCCTGTGGTATGATGAACCTCAAGTGAAATAAAGATATTAATCATGGGAAGATACATTTCTTTATACCATTTTATTATGTCTCTCCAATATAATTCATTGCTTTCTTGTTGAACAGTTTTAGCTGTCGTCGGTTTATGTTTGAACCATCTTATTTCCATATTAATGATCGTGATCACCAGCAGTAGATCACATTAATCTATCATCCATTTGTTTAATTTAAACCTTTTAAGCAGATGAGTTGTCGCTTCCCACGCCTCTCCAATAGACAACATTTGATAACGCTCCAGATGAATCCATTTGGTATTTGGAACATGGAACGTGTAAGCTTGTGTGAAGTGAAGAAAATTAATCTTTCAGGTAACATTGAGCTGTTGTTCATTTTAATTCTATTTGAAAAATTCCAGGAAATATGTGTTCAAGGAGCATTTTAATGCTGCTGCTTGAAGATCTGTGAAGATCAACATAAACCTTGCGAAAAGAGCGCACGCTGTAGAACGAGAATGCCGGGCGGAGAACTTGCTCATGCTGCAGAATGGCGCTGCACTTGGAGATGCATTTATTCTCGGGTGGAAGTTAAAAATTGAAAAGAGTGTGAACAGCAACGCGCATTTGTTAAGCAAGTTGGAAGGAAAACCGATCGCATCGATGGTTGATTTCTCAACGCTCTCTATCTCTCTTTCTCTCTTCGTGTCTGGACAGGGGTTTTCAGTGAAATTTATAAACCAATAGAACATATTTAAGGAGAGAAAACATCTCACGATCACAAATGAACGATCACATAAGGTTGATAAATGAATCGGGAATGGAATTATTTGATGTAAACAAATTACGATCAACTCGATATTAAAAGTGGTTGGCTGTACATAAAATGTCCATTACGAACCCTGCACAATTCAACTCCGCGAGCGCGAAGAGACGACGAACCCGTTCGCAGTTTCCATTAATGATCTCGCGAGCAAACTAACGCTGAGCCGCGCATGTATCCGACCAGAGTGGCTCAGTTTTATCGAACGTTTCTTCGCGGTCGGTTAGACGCGCTGCGGGTCCGATCGTGTAGTTGCCGGTTCGTCTGCTTCTCGTTTCCCACCCATCCCAAACACCTTATTTCCGTCCACGGTTTGGGGTTCTTTGCACGGGGATCGTGAAGTCTTCTGTCCGCCGGTTTCCCGGTTTTACCGGTCGCTTACTAAAATCGAAACATAACAAATAAAAATAACGCATCGCCAAGGTAAGGTAACGATCGATTCCGGCGGGTGTAGACGCTGTTCTTCACGAAAAGAAAATTCAAACCCGCTTGTCGGTCGACGGTCGCTCAAACTGTGCGTATGGCTTATGGTACGGCGGGAATGTGCACGTTGATCGTTAATTGTAAATTATGGTGTGTACGAACCGCGGTTTTTCCACGTGTGTATGTTTGTGTGATCGCACTTATTTTCGACCCGGTACCGGGATCTGCTTAACCGCAGTGATCGTGCGGTGCGGTGATTTGCAAAGTGTCTAAACCGGGTGGATATAAATGTTGTAATGGTTCGGGTAGTGTAAAAAGCAATAAAACGTATCCCGTTTTGACAAAAGGATCTTATCGTCGGATTAGTGATAGTGTAGTGAACGAATGGGGTGTTTTTCTTTATCTGTTTCCTCAACGTAAAGGGTGATCTGCAAACCGGTGCTTTAAGCCACACAGTATAATTGTAACATTATAAAATTCTGGGAAAAAATACTCCCCCCTTCTCGACATTTATAGCACGGTAAATGCACACAATCTACTATCGCAAACTTACGCTAGGTGGTGGAAAAAAAGAAACAAGCCGGAAAAGAGAAACCCACCACGCTTTTCCACCTCAGGAGGAAAAAAACCAAACAAAAAAAGGCGAAAGAAACGAGGACAAGAATTGGATAGATCTGATGAAACAACCAAACAACGAAACAAAGCACACACAAAAAAAAACAACTCAAAATCAGGGTGGAAGAAAAAAGCAGCTCACACACACACACAGTTTAAAACGAGCTCAACGATTCCCCCCCGAGTGGCGTAGAAATAAAAGTGAAACAATCGACCGATCCTGTCCTTCGCCTGCCGCGGATCCATCGAAAAATCCCTACGGTTCCCTTCTGGTTCTTGATATTTCTGCACCGAGGACAGTGCACCGAGTGCCCGGCAAAGTCGCGGTGCATCGGAAAAACGGCAGGGCAGCATCTTTCGCCGTCGGTTAAGATTTATGTAGTGCACCGCGAGGCCCCGGTACGCGCTGGCTCAGGTTCCTCGGGTTGCTTTCGCTCTCACTCTCTCTCGCTCGCTCGCTCGCTTGGTTTTGGTACATCGTGCAGGGCGGTAAAGGTAACTGCATCAGTTGCGGCCCGCCGTTGATGTAGTTTCTTCCCGGGACGAATGGTGGCTGCTGCCGGGGTTGAAGTTCTTGTTGTTTTCGTGTTGTACCGAATTTATTCCACGGCCACGGCATGCAACAAGAAGGGGGAAAAAACCACGGACCGAAACGTGCATTGAGAAGCAAAACGATGGTGAAAAGCTGGTGACTTTGATGATGATGATGTTGCTGACTTGGGGGCATGGATGGAGCATTCTTATCCATTCTGTCCGCCCGCCTATTGCCAATGTGGTTGCGTGAACCAGTTCGCGTATAATTTGCACGCGAGCTCAATAGTGTGCTGGAGGTGATATGGAATTTCCCGCCCTGGGGAGGTGTCACCCGAGTTGTCGCCAAGTTGTGAATCGAGTCGTTTATATTTATTGGAAGATTTTTTTGAAATAAAATTTGGCAACTATTGTGCTCTTTATCATGATTAAAACGGAGGTTTTAAGGAGCCTTCGGGCCAGTCAGAAGCACATACATACCTACTGAACTTAAACTACTTAAAACGCAATATCAGCGTGAAACATAAGCTGTACAGCGGCCACCACCGCTAGAAGCCATAAAAGCAAAAAACATCCAAGGGAAACGAACCAGTACGAAACGTAAAAAAAAACCAGAAAATTTCCACGTAGACGAAACCGAATCTGGGTTGATCTCATTCGTCAGCACATTGTGACCGTCAGTGCTGTTGCGGTTTGGAATTGATGGGCAACTACGTGAAATGGACGTACAACAACAAAAAAAAAGAACAGACGAAACACAGAAGCAAATCACCATCACTTCACCATTCACCTTCTTGTCGTCGTCCCAAGCCAAACGGCAGGAACCACAAAAACGCGTTCCAAACGGCATCCAGCATCCAGCATCTTGCGTGGAATATCTTTTTCTTTTCGGGAATCGTTTGCAATTGTGGTTAATTTTTTTTTTTCGGTAGCTCTACTACCGTCGGTGCACCGATGGATCCGCTCCGAAAAAAAACCCTTTCCCAAGTGCGCCGATCGAATGAAGATCCAGAGTTTGGCGAAGGAAGTGGAATTAATATTTCCGAACTTCAAACTTTTTTTTTTCATCCACCCCTTCTTTCTTCCCTGGTCTGTTAGAAGGGCCTTGGGAGTGGGCCAGTTTCGTTCGGTTTTGTGGGATGGCCGGGAGTCTCGAGCACAAAACAGGGTTGATTATTCTTCGTAATTACTGACCACCTGGTTGGAAACGTTGGACGGTAATTAGGCGGTGCCGGGCACCGGGCGGTTATCCTGGAGATGGTTGCGGTTAGCGGAAAATTGGGTGGAGTTGTGAAAATTCGTACCAAGGCAAGTGGATCGCCCCATTGCCATGCTGGAACCAGTGTGGAAGCGAAAGATCACGTGCTTACGCAATTGCGATACGTTGCCAGTTGTAGAGTGAAGATTTTGGGTGTGTTTTGCTTTCCGATGGCGTCTGGTTGAGATGTATTTATTGACGCACGGGAAACATCTCCCTTAGGTGGCGCACGAGACACGTACCAGGTATACGTTACATAGAACTTTTCATAAGGCGCAACTAACCTACTCTCGTTTGTAGAGTTATGTGCGGTGTGAAAAGGTTTACTAGACGTATATTACACTACAAACGGTCATCTAGTTCTTTCGGTGGAACGCACAGTTCCTTAACATATGATCGCACTGGAATACATAATCCAAGAAATATTTCCTATGCTTTTATGTCATAAACATGTTTTACTGCAATTCCTGAATGAAATATAACAAGTTAGTGTTGGGAAATTTTTAACAGTTTTAAAACATTTCACAGAAAAAGATTGACTATTGATTGTTTTATTATCTTAATTATTGTTAATTTAAATATTTCGACGACCTCAACAATGGATAGACTTTAGACAGAGAATAACTGTTACTTCTGACGAGAGTCGAACAATCAGACATGAAGATGTGATCGCTTCCGATATTATATGTCCCTTATGGGTGTTATAGGAGATCCTCAGATATGTTTCGAATCAAGGTTCGTTATTTGAACAAGGGGAATACTGCCCCAAGCCGTCATCTGTGTAAAGTGAACTTTTCTTCAACTAGATGCCTTAAGATCAGTTAATATTTTCTTAACTATTTTTTATACAATAAGAGATTGGTACAATAGTTAATATTGTAGTCAGTTCGGTCTTTCAAGGAAAGAATATTTTCTAAAAGTCTACGAGTCCGCATCAGTGCTCTCATGAAACTTAGAAGTTTTTTCCAAAGTGTCGTGTAGTCAAGGAAGCCAGTCTTGCCAATACCTCTCGAGGTTAAAGTGACATAAAAAAAGAACTAAAAACATGAAACGGCCAAGATGTCTAAGGCTATAGTTCAACAAGGCAGAAGTAACATAATTCCGCAACATGTGTGGTGTTTGGATCGTTTTCACCTGCCCATCATGGCCGTGGGTTTATGAGCTCGTGATGAAAGTAAAGGTTGAACTCTCTGTTGAACAACCAATCGTTTGAAACCGTTTAATGTAAGTACCTTGCGCTGGGCACATTAATTCTAATCATTACCATCATCATCTGGAGCAATTGCTCACAAATTTAGCCACCAACAGCCCCAAAAAAAATCCGGTTTCATCTTTGGGAACCGGAAGCAATTGACGCTCTGGCGCTTGGGTTGCAATTTCTCAGCCTCTGTCACTTGCCCTTCCACCTTCGGGAGTGGTATAGTGGCTAATCTTCCCATTGGGTGCAAATAATCACCTGCACTCATTAGCAGCGTACCGGTTGTATTGGCCATGCTTTGGCGTGGAAGACGGAGAAAATCAACACGAAGCAACCAAGTTGTAGGTAACGAAAACAAAATAGGAATAAAAATCACCTCAGTGAAAACTAACGGCTGCCAATCAATCGAGTTCCGCTGGTTCGGCAGGATTGGCTGCAAGGTGCGCGTTAAAGCGATTAAGTACATTCATGACATTCTGCTGACCAGCAAAACGGCGCACCAAAACACCCTTCCACCAAAGCGTTCCCTTTACCTGGGGACCGTTGATGAAGACTGACGGGAAGCCGGGAGTCTGATATCTTGATCGCGATATAAATTTCAATCGCCAAAAGTCCCAAACGTCGATCGTTTGCTTGGTTATGGTTCGGAAGCTGCAGTCAGAATTTGTCTTTCAGACGGCCGGGAGATCGGGAGGAATGTCCACGGAGGTAAGATGATAAAAGACGTGCGAAAAGAGTTTATTAAAAAATTGCAAAAAATTCCCATTCTTCGTAAGGCGAAACCCGATCAACAGATGCTGCGCAAGATCAAAGATGGATTGCGAAACTCATTGGCTCGATTGATGGCAAACAGGCGTCAACCGGGCTCAGGAGCGATCCTGACAGGGCTTACCCGATAGCTCGGATTCAATCCGGATTTATTTCGCCACTGAAGTGTCCTCTTGTGCCGAGGCTATGGCTGGAGCATTGCAGAAAACAGAGCCGAATCCATTCGTATGGGATTCTGAAAGTTTGGACAGCTCGTTCGAAAGTCGTGAAACCGTGAGCCACTCGTATTTCGATTCGACTTAATACCAATTTCTCAGCTTCCCAACACAGTTTGGTCCGATCGTCAGGGCGTATCAGCTCCTCGAGGATGAAGGATACAGAATATACTTCACCAAAGCCCATCGAACTCACGTTCCGTTGGACCTTTTGACTGACGAATGCATACATTATTAATATGCTGCTTTTATTTGTATAACCCACAACCAACCCCGGTCCGTTGGCCGACGGGGTGGGATTACTTTAAACTCCTTGTGTGCCGCCCTGTCGAAACCTTCGGGACGGTGTGAACGAAACAAAGTCTTTGTGGTGCGTCCTTCCACATGTTTTGGTCGACGTTTTCGCACCGATTGTTTGATCCGTTACAGTGAGCACTTTATATGCATGCAAAAAAAAAAAGAAGAAGAAACGGTTGCCGTCCGTGTATCACTTCCAACCCCGGTTGCCAGCAGCAACGATGGCACCGAAAGGCAAAGAATGGGTTAATCTGGGTTAAGTAAGAAAGGGTGCGATCGGACAATATTCGACAACGTGTTTAAAGCTTCTGTGGGAAGCAAAAAAGAAAAATGGAAACCGGCGATTGAATGGATTTTTGGAATGTGTAATGAGACAAGAGATGATGATTTTATTATAACAGTAACAACGAGCTGGACAGTCGGCACCATCAGCAGCTGACAAGGGGTAATGATATTCGGGAATTGATTTAGAGATTTTGTTTTTATATTGAAAGTAGATTATTCGCAAAAAATAGGAAAAATAGTATCATAACGAACTACAAAACTGATTAAAAGTGTTACAAAATGTGTTACAATTTTTACATAATCTTTAAAAATAAAATAAATAAAAGTAAAATAGTTGAATTGGCTATCTTTTTTGTGTAGTGCACATTGTTCCATCTGAGCTTCCTACTATCGGTAACCACAAAGTGCTAGTGACCCTTGGAATGCAGCAAATCGTCCTGTAGGCATGCCCAAGAATTCCGAATACCGGTAATAAGTCAGTGAAACGAGTGGGTCGATGTGGTGATGATTTTATGATTGAGTATCATGCAAAGTGAGCATAAGCATCGTACAAGGGTGTGTGCGTGTGAGCTGTTTTCCATCGGTGAGCTACGAGTAAGTGAGTGATCACAGAGAGGTGAGCAGTGAACGTGTGCAGTGCAAAAGGTGAAACAAAGTAGGCGTAAAAACCGCACTCAAAAAGTCACGTCAACGAAGCTCTAGCAGTGTTGAGGCTGCCGGTCGGTTCGGGATCCTCGTGGAAGCGGAAGTGCGTCAAGGTGTTCGATGTATACGGATTTGTTGTTGGTGGCAATCGGAATCATTGCGGCGGATCTTTAACGTAACGGCGCACTGGCACGCGTGCATGCCAATTTCTCCGACCGTTCCGGTACATGCGGTGGTGTTTTGTGTTTTTTCCTTTTCATCCCTCTGGTTTGGTCTGCCCGAACGTGCCGGTACCAGTTGGGAGATTGGAGTGAGCAAACTCCACAGCTCCCCCGACCGGGTGAGAGTGTCCGGTAAGTGGATAATTAATTTTAATATTCAATTATGGGCGGAACGATTGAAAATTCATATTAATTGATACGTTACTATCGGGCCGTCCGGATCTGTCCAACGTGGTTGCGTTGCTGGTACAGTCTAGCGTGCGAGCCCTCAGCCGGGGACCCTTTACGCTGCACGGCCACTGGCGGACGTTCGGGATCGCGGGAGAGCTGGGTGAAATAGGCCCGAACGCGCCGTCGAAATGGCTTAATCGTGAGACAGCACAAAACTCCTGACCTTAGCCGTAGCGTCGTGAGCTTATGTGATCCATTTCTTGGCGGGCACATACCACTTTGGTGGCTGCGTCGGAGGTTCGTTTTAGACGACGCATAGCGCGAACGCGATTGCCACATACGACGCTATTCAGCCGGCTCAAGATGACTTTCATGAGCATCGTCTCGGGTCGTGGATGCTGACGATGATCATCATGACGATGATGATGATGATGATGAGTTGCATCACACAAGAAGAGGGTGCACGGTTTGTCTGGGATGGAGTGTATGGAACCGTCCTCAAATGGGCCGGTGTGGTGATTGAGCTCGAATTGACTGGGCTCGTACGTACGGACGACCTCGCCACGCGGTGATCTTGTTCCCGGTTTGATCGTCGCCGTAACGCCGTGGTGGATGAGTTTCAGCGAGACACATTCCCTTGCCGATGTCTAGTGGTACCACTGTATTGCTTTCTTTTCAGTTTTTTCTTCCTTCAATGAAATATTTATCCAACTATGGCTTTTGCTTTGCGACACGAGGAGTGAAAAAAAACCGTCCCTTAATCCCGCGCTCTTTCGGCGCAAGCAAACAACCCAAGCCGGGTTAGTGTTGGCTGGCGGGTGAGCTGTTTTATTTTTTTTTTGTTTCGTCCACCATTCACGTTTGAACCATCAATCGGAGCCGTCTCACGTCTGCCGTGCTAGACCGGGCGAAGGATGCGGTACTAAATCGCATCTTGGGAAGTTCATTATGCACTCAAATGGAAGGGAGATTACGGTTTGTCGATTAGCCCGACGAGGCGGGTGTGCGGACGGGGCTCGGTATTGATCTGCTCTGATTGAGTAGCTTTCGATGTTTGTGTACGCCTGTTATGTAGCTGAAAAGTGGCTTTTAATGGGGGTTTTAAACATATCCAAATGAGATTATAAACCTATACAACGGTGCTCAGTTGGCGATAAATACGTGAAGCTTGGCTGCATGAATGGATAACATAGTATTGAAACTTCCAAGCGAAACAGTAAAACTAATCGCAAAGTTTTTTAAATTGTGAAAGCATTAAAATGCACTCAATCAATATTCACACGTTATTATTAATTCTTTTAAAAAAAAACATAAACATTGTTTTAAAAGGTGAAACAATATTAACAATGTGTAGATTTCAAATTAAAATGTTCAATTATGAAAATTAAGTTTAAAACAATCTTAATTTACCCTTATGACTATGATAAGGTTTACTGTATGGTCACAAATTTGTCCCCATCCAACCTAATGCTTTGCATTTGTTTCCCCTTACCGAAACCGTTAAATCCAATGGAGACGCGCTTGTTAGCTTATGTGGTCTACGGAACGAAATGGTTTGAGGGATTATGCTTCTAACTCCTTTTTGTTTCTTTGCTCTATCTACGTACCTCAACCGCGAGCAGGATGTTTGTTTACGCGCGGGGAGTCGCGTGACATTTGGTACGGGACGGCAGCGCTCCAGAAACCTGACAGAAATTTCCATTTGAATGACATTCGAAAGCACGGTTAAGCAGAAGCTAAGCATCAATGCGCGTGGAGTGCGCACACACAGCCCCGCAGCATAAAAGAAATTAATAACCGGTTGATCAAACAACGTCACACCCGACGCAGATCAAAGGAAAACTCCCAGGCGACCATTGGGTAGATCTTGTAAGCAAATAAAACCGATGGATATCGATCAAAACAAGATGTTCGCGCTCGTGGCGGGAGGTTGATGTCCCTCCGCTCTTTTACTTCACTTTATTCCGTTGGCAAATCGTCCGTATACAGGATCCGGTCCTTTGGATGTTTGTGGGTTTTTTTTGCTTGACGGGGTATTTTCTTGCTTGTATTTATGTGTGTGAACCGATCTAACTAAAAGGGAATAAAAGATTTCTGTAATATTGTATTCGATAGCTTCAGCAGTCCCCCAAAATCAGCTGGGATGTTACGGGTCCCTGTGGGTAGAACATTTACCTTAGGTTACCAGTTGATTATTGCACCTTTTGGGTGCAACCGTTGCACCATTCGTCAACATTTCGTCCAACCGGGAGCTGCAAGGGACCGCACTGATTGCGCCGACCGTGCTCGAACGCAATGTTTACCGGCGCGGCTTGTTCGACCGTGGTAATGCTGACAAATCTTTAACTAAGAACGTTATTTACAGACCTCCCCTGGTGTGAGGCTTCGTGAAGGAAGCAGAAAGGAACTGTCGGCTACCGCGTTGCCGGTTCGGGAACAGTGTTCCAGGGCGCTAAGTGTGTATGTGTGTGGGTGTGTGTTTGTGTGGAATGAGACGGTGGCCAATGTGGGTGGGCCGACCAGATGCGGCACGGGCGGGTGGCATTGAGACATGTGGTAAATATCCTTATTTATTGCGGTCAGTGTCATCTGGACGATTTGTGTTGCAGTTCAGCGTTGGACTCACGGGAGCACCGGCAATCATGTGGTGATCCCAAAGCGACCGTGTGACCGTAAACTTGCAGAGAAAGAATTACCAAAACCACGTTTCTGGGAGGAAGTGGCCCTAATACTTTGAGCATATTTTACACTCCCGGTGGTTAGAGGTTGAAAATAAGGAAAATATAATACCGATAAGAGTTTGTTGGAATATTTGTATCTTTATGAGGAGATATCGAGGATATTAAAACTCAAAACAGTTTTAAAATTTATGAACTTATGGACTTCTATGGAACTTATGGATATCTACTTATAATCCAACCATTTGTTAATGATTAAGAGGCAACCCGGAAATCCAGTGCATTCAATTGTGCAACGTATCCCGCCTCGTCGACTACATTGTAGTGCAAAAGGTATCATTATTCTCTTCTGCAAAACTTGTGCAATTTGCAGTACAGGAACTGCGTCTGTTATTTTCTCAACACACATATTCACTAACAGCGGGCGCCAGTTGAAAGAAAATAAACAAAATTATTGAGCCATAGTACGCAACAAACAAACAAAAACAAAAAAAAAACATCCCCCACATTGTACATCCAAGACGCATGCTATCCTATCCCGTGTGTGATTGTATATTTTAATCGCGGCTTTTGTTGATCCACACCGTATGCAATCTTGCTGCTCGCGGCGACTATCAATTGCGCAGCCGGGCCTCCACTGCAACGCGAGATCCCTGAGAATCGGGCGCAGGAGGCTTTAGGCGGCGATTCTTGCCGACCGGACCACACTTGCCACATTAGTGTGGGTATGTACCACGCCTACGCGACGCCCTTTACGGGGCCCGCAAGGCTTCCAGGAGCAACAGTCAGCGACATTCAGGTGTCCGCTTCAGGTATGTGCTTTTTTTCCCCGATCTTCTGTGGCCTACGCAGATGCTGTTGCACGATGCCCATTGCGCATTCTGCAATGCTTGTCAGCATCAGGTCAGCATAGGGCGCACAGGTTGGTCTAGCAGAAGGGGATTGGGAGTACGCGGGGGGAGGAAAATGCCTGTTGCATAAAATTGCATATTGCGCTAAACCCCGGCCGCCCTCCCTCTGTTTGGATTTTGAGGATTAAGGTGGTTCGGGAAGATGGAGCCAAAGCGTTTGGGGTGCACACGGTGCAACAATGGGCACTTACGGTGAATGGTGCAGAAGCCGTTTGTGTCGGTGCAATGGCAGGGAGGCGGAAGAGCGAACGGAAAAGGATGTAAACCGAACATGTACTCCCAAGACAAAATGCAAGAGCCTCGGGAAAATCCCTTCGCCAGTACCGCCGATGTGTGCCTCGATCACCAGCGCCGATAGGTCGATGAGACAAAGTGCACTCTTTCGCTGGTTTGAACGATGCACCGGCAGCACTAGATCGGATGCAATCATTACGAAGTCATAAATAGTAAATTTGAATAAATAAATAAATAAATTATTCTCCACCCCGTTCCACCATGAAGTAATCTCTGCTTACATGCGCTTGCTGCTACTTGCCGTCCTGGCAGAGCGCCGTAGGGTAAGTGGCTTGTGGGTGAAGTGGATATGGTTGTGCAGCTTCCATGGATGTGGAAAGAGATTCCAGATCTGCTTGAGTGGAACAGTGCAGTTCATGTTTTATACTTCACAGCTGTGTATAGATACACAGCACTCCATCCAGTTGTCAGTGCCGCGCTACAGACGGTATGAAGAGTTAGATAGTAATAGTTTGTATTGAAGAAAAAAAATCCTCATACATTTGCTATTCTCATGTAGAATAAGGATTTGATTCTCGTAGAGGATTCGACTAGTGCTGAGTGAATCTGACTCACATTCGTTAATCTGAATAAATCTTTGAGTTGAATGTATGATTCTTAATCTCTTTTCTGAAGAATCATGACTCCTCATACACTCATTATTTTAAAATTTATCATAAGTTTATCTTCTAAATAAAGTTTTTTTTTAATAACGTAGGACGAACGTGTTCCAAGCCAAATCCAAATTGTGATGCATGGCGAATCTCTAAAGATCCATTGATCGTTGAGGGTTAATCATTAAGGATTCATGAATCTTCAGAGAATCTTCAAGGATTCATACATCATAGGGAGTCTTTAAGAATTTAAAATACTTAATTTATGAAGATCAATCATACTAGATAGAGTTTACTCACGATTTAAACGACTCCTTACTGAAGATTCATTTGAATGACTCCTTTCGAAAAGATTCATTCAGCGCAGCACTAGATTCGATAATCAATTTAATGACTAATGTTATGAAAAGAGTTTTTCTTTATCTTTGAGTAACATTTGGCTCATTTGGACTCTCGTGTAGTTTGTGCGTTGGTTTAATTAATTTTAAAATACATAAAATCCACCATGTTCTTTGTGCAATCATCTGCATGCAGTCGACACCGTGTTTGGGTGATGTGCACCGGTTTCCGGCTGTTCGCTTCCAAACCCCGCGGTTACCTATATCGGTGGTGCCGGTAATGGTAGCGGGACAGCCAGCAGGAAGAAGCAGCATAACTGCAAGTAAGTAATAGGCCATCTAAAACCCATTGAAAACAGAAGGAACAGCAGGAATGGTAGTAAATAAAGTGCAAGTCAAAAGGCGCGAGAAGCAGCGAATGGGTAAAACAAAGCGCAGCCTTCGGGGCAACATCGGGATGACCAGGATGCCCGTCGGGGAATGAAGTCTATTGCAAGCAGCAAGACGCCAACATGAAGGGTGAGTCCGTGTGTAAACGTTTGTCGTTACGATCTTTTAGGCCACTTTCGCACAGCTCAGCTAGGGAAAGGGCAAACGCAAAGTGAAGCTTAGCAAAACAAAACAAAAAAAAACAGAAGAAAACAGTAATAATAATAAAACTGCACCGAATGAAATATGATCACGATGCAGCGAAGGGACGGGGCCGTGTATGCTATCATTATTATTTTTATCTGTGCGATTGTGCTGATTCTTCCAGGCAAGGCGCATCTTGCGCGATTCTGGCCCGCAACCAGATTGTGCAGTAAATCTGCTGGAACCGAAGCCGTCTATTTAGTATTGATATTTGTTTATTAAACAATCTAACAATGATCATCTCCCGCGGTTTGGTGGAGATGTTTGTTGCGGCGGCGAATGTTACCTGTCCGATCGAGTAGGGAACTAAGGGAGGGAGATTGGAAGATGGTGAAGATTTATTTTTACATGCAAGGTTCTTCAAAGCCCAAGTTCGCTTCGCTGGGGAAGTACAAGGCAACCGAGGAGTCTTGAGAGCCTTCTTCAATATCCCTGCAGACGAACTCATATACTTACGGACAAAGTTGACGGCAAAAACACTTTTGCCAGCATGCAGACGATCACGAAAGAGGTGCAAAAGTGCATCGCAGTGAAAACGAAAGTTTACGCTACCCTGGGACGTAAAAGACCACCGTTGTTTTTCTCGCCGGATCTCTCGTGTGCCGGAAGCGGCCAAAGCAATAAACCGCCCGATGCGTTTTGTTGCAGACGGACCACTTGAACTGGCGGTGCGTTTTGTTGCCCCTAAATAACATGGATCGTTTAATTCCGTTTACATGTCTCCTTGATGTCCGGTTGTCTTCGGAACTTCACTGTTTGTACCCTGCTCGTTTGCCGTACGGGCGTGTTGTCCCTGACGGAGCGGACCGTTCCGGCATGTGGACGGGTTTCGCACCTTCGCCGGATGTCATCGCAGTTTGGCAATAATTGCTTTTAAATGAACAGTAATTGACACCGGGCTCGGTTTGCCATTGAGCGGGCGCAACGGGCGCCTTTCACGACGTCGAATGCAAAGTGTGCCATATCGGGGGTGGAGTATTGCAGCGACCTCGCTCTTATGGGAACGAATCGTGGTGAGGGTTTTATGTATTAATCAGCAGCATTGATGCAGCAGCCTGCCCGTAGGAGGGTTGAGGTTTCTTGCGCGAGTGGTTCTTCAAGTGGTCCTCTGTGATCTTGTAAGGAATACATTAAAAAAAACACACACTCACACCTCACTTTTCCTCGATATCGCCGTGACAGAGCTTTGATGTTGCGCACTACGTGAGGGTTGACTTCGTTAGTACTTTTGGACAGTACGTTTGTACGCCGAATAGCCTGACACCAGGAGGAACACCGTCGGCCATAGCTCGAGTGTCGTCTCAGATCCTTCCCGTAGGGGCGACTAGGGCTGTGCCGCACCGAGGGTTTCAGTTCTTCGTTCCTGCTGCATAGGATGGTAACGTCGGTGAAGGCCACCGAAGAAAGGCACGAAGCTGAAAGGCACTTGCCCTCGGTTACCTCGCTTACCTCGAACGTTTAGCAGCGGAACCGTACACTTTAAAGCGATAGCGTTAAGATGCACAACACGTTCCATTGCACGTTCTGGCGTGGGTTGCCAGGTCCTGCCGGTACCGAAAGTCAACTCGCACGGTGCCGCAACAAATCTGTGTGCAATTGCACGTCAACACGTGACGGCAGCGGTTGTGCGATGAACTGCGCATGAGTCCGCGGTTTCGGAACACTGCACACCCCGGGGACGGTCATTTTAATGCAAATAGTTCCACGGGGCTCCCGCCGGCTGAGGGGATTTTGGTTTTTAATGGGCATTAGGAGATGACGACGACGGCACCCGGAAAAATGTACCGCTAACGAGTGCGAAGTGTGGCCGTTGATAGCAAAAATGCATCACATAGTCGTAGTCGTTGTCATCGGGGTTTTTTTTTCTCACGTGCAATCGTCGGTTACGGTTGATCTTTCGGGCAATACGCCTCAAGTGATATGGACAACCATTGAGGCACTCACTTGGGCACGGTTGCGTCCTAGCGTGATTCGTAAGATTCGCGTGCACACTTTCGGTGTGCTGGTGTTGAAAGCGCATAGATCTTGCCCCCGGGGGGGAAAAATAGGTACAGTCCAAGCACGCGGGCGTCGCTCTGGATGCCCTGCACAACACGTTTACCATACACTATCAGATGGTCAGTGGTGGTTCTTTACTGTAGCAAGGGTAGTTGTGTGCGCGAACGTTTTGTTTCGCACGGTAAACATATTTATTTCTGCCCGTGAAACCTTCAAAGCGTTGACGTGGGTCGCGCAAGTTTTGGAATGCGCAAATGTTTGCAAGGAAGGGAGCACTATCCGGGCGCATTCCAGAAGAGCCATGTAAGACGCATTGTCAGCTCGAGTGTGTCCGGTTGTTGATTCGTGCTTTAACGTCTTAATGCGTGACTTTATCAGCGTTGTTCTGCCAACCACACACCTAACCTGCGTGGATATTCTAGAAGTTCATCGAAGGCCATGGAAGCATATCCGGAGGGACTTGCCGTTTCGTTGGAATGTGCTATCATTGCTCCACACTTCTGGGCGATCGTAATGAGGTTGGGGATATCTGTACCCCAAGTTCGTTGCGGACGGGCGATTAGTGTTGTTTCAGTGTCAGTTTGTATCTCTGGCACAGTGATAACTGATAAGCTAGTTTACCTCAAGAATTGCACTACTTTCAACAGAAGAGTAAGATGCGCACTGCATTGTCCTGTCCATTTTATCTCTGTTTACTTGGTGGCTTTCTTCGTTTCTGTTACGCTAATCATACCTGCAAACTATTGCCGAGACGTTGACGTTATACCCTTAGCCTTGGAATACTTCGATCATGTGTTGCTGTTGGTCGGATAGTGCAATGTGTTGAGATAAGCAGCGATGAAATGTGTAATTACAGGCGATGATTTGAAGTGTATCAGCAGTGCGATATATTGCACTGTTGCCACTAGTTTTCAATCTAGAAACATGACTTTTGTACATTTTCTTCAGACTAGTTGACGGATGAACGAAAAGCTGGGTACTTTTAGTCGACTCATGCTCGATCATAGACATAGCCACAGATTCCTGCTGTTCCGCTTTATGTTCATCACGATCAGGTGAATGATATCCAATGATAGTTGCGCATTAATGACCATTTAACGGAACAGAAGAAATCGATCCAGCTCAATGGTCAGCCTAGAGCTCGTTCTATTCAGCCTCAGTGCAGTAATCGATCAACAGTACCCCACCATTCGGGTGTAGGGTTAATCGAACCGATGTGTATGATTTATTGCACTCGATCGATATCAACGTATCGTTTCGTGCCGATGCCCGGTCGTACCATTCAATTCCAATCGCGCCCAATCACACCGCTAACGACGACACCCAGCGTGTCCGAAAATGCTTCGGCTGGTAAAAAATATTTTAATGACACGGCAAATCACAACATATCGGCATCACCAGTGCCTGACCGTTTGCGCTGTAGCGGCCCGGAGCATCATGTTCCAGATGACTTCAATACCCTCGTATTTGGTTATTAATCATCCGAAGGAGAAATGGTTAAAGCATGCGTTCAATCAATTCGCTCGTAGTGTTGGTTTTTGTTTTCTTTATGGTGTTACATCTACCGGCAGACAGGCAGGTTCGGGTTGTGTGTTTGTTGTGTTTCAAGATGATGATGATGATGATGATGTTGAGGTGGAGGATCATAACTCGAGCGAAGGTAAATGTTCTCCCATAAGCACGTGCCTTTAGCATGCTTGACCGACGATCGGAAAGGCACGGGTTGAAAGATCTACAAAATATTTGTGCAATTTGTCCCAACTGGAAAACCCTCAGGGCGGTGACTCAGTTGCAGGCCACTGGGTCCCGTTGTTGCGGTTGCAGGCTAGCAAACTGTGCGCAGGGTGTAACATGCCATAAATTGTAGAACCTGACGCGGGGCGTGATATTTGGGACAAGAATTTCGTTGCAGTCCTCAAAATTCCGATCGGCGAGTCTGCGCGAAATAGTGGAAGTAGGTTGAAGTTGCGCTTCGATGGTCTGGACCGCGCTCTGGAGTCGGGAATCGACTGCACGGCGGAACATCCATTGGGCAATGTTTTCTTCCCGTCCGCGTGCTATCCGGTCTATACTTTGTCCGGACCGACCGTTTGATTGATGAATGAGCGTCGCAATTGAATTAACGGCCGACTGGATGAACGACCGGCCTGGAAGTCGACCCGACGGGGAGCTAATAAGCTGCTGGGAGCCGTAGCCATGGCAAGGTGGTGACTTTATGGCTACATTCCGCCAGCCACCGAACGCGGTCAGCAGCGGGCTGCATGGTTCGCTGTTCCAGCCGTGCGCGACCTAAAACGGGGTGTAAGTTATGTTCAAATCTGACAGCACCGATGAACACGCGAATGATTTATGAGGACAACCTGCTAGTAAGAAGAGCGCTCGAAGCACAGCGTATGCGTAGCCATGGCGGATTCTGGCGCCCTGCTTCAGATGCTTTCCGTTACCGCTGTTGTTGTTTTCCCCGTCTCTTCCTCATTTGCATGCTCACAACCAGATCACAAGCTCGTGACGTGCACGGTACGGTCCCTTTGCACCCGTGCCCGACAAACAGCTCCTGCAACAGCAAGATGCCACAGTTGTCCATCTGTCCCACCGGTTGATCAAGTGTTTCTCCTGTTTTAAGGGGCAGGGTGCTGCGAGGAAAACCCATTTCGGTCATTAAGACATCGTTTCGTCCCATTTGACGATCAGCTCTTTTTTTATGACACCCGTTCAAATGGAACGGCAGCAAATGGGTTGATGGCGATGAAAATGATAATTGCTCACGCAAGCGCACCCAAAACGCGTCACTCACGTTGGGCCCGGCTTGGTATGGATCTCCGGATGCGAGCTGTCCGTTGGCTAGTTGGCAAATGAGCGAGAGCGCGACTCCACCGTTGCGGCATGGTGAAAACAAGTTGCCATACAGATCGCTCCCATATTGCGAGCCCGCTTTCTACAAGCTGATGTCAGAATTCCTGCCCGCGAGAAGGGTCATCGCTTTTAAAAGGATGCAATCTGTTCCGCTGCGGCAAAGATGCTGTGTCAGGATCGTGGTCGCTAACACGCATTCTTGAAGAGGTTAATTTAGACCGTGTTTACTGCACTTTGCGTGTGCCTCCGGGTGATGGTAACGGTGCGAGACGATGATGATGATGGTGGTGTATTGGAATAATTTTGAGTGCTAAATAAAGCACGCAGTTTGGATATTTTTAGAAGTGGCTGCGTTCCTCAACCACACATCTGAGACATCGTTTAATAAACGGAAGAGAATTGCTTACGTTGTGCTATTGCAGACGTTGACAAAATGGGCCTACAAAATTCTCGTCTAGTTTGTGCGAATTTGATCTTGAGTTTAGAAATGTTTTCTTCTTCTTTTGCTTCAAAGTGTGCTAATGATACGTAGGAAGAAGCGAATTGATCGCATATTTAAGTCATTGAAGCATTCTGCCAAGACCTTGACTTGGCGTGGATGCTTCTCGAGCCAGCAGGGACCTCGGGTTTTGGGTGGCTGGCGCCACCTCTGCAATTTGTTGTTTATCATTTCACTGCAACACCATCGCTACAACCCGATCGAGCGATCGGTTCCAAATTGGGAATCCTGTAATGTTGGCGAGTTGACATATTTCTATGCTAATTTGGAGCACGGCAAATCTTGCTCTCCGACGCTATCGTGGTCTAGCGTCTTGAGGCACAACGTTCGCCGTCGACTTGACAGGTAGATAATCGGTAGTCGAGAGTGGTATTCGAGACGACGCAACGGCTGATGACTATTTTGGGGTCTGGCATCCGGTTGCTGTATTCGTCGCCGGGTACCGAAAACTCACCGCGTGCTGAAACATACAAACACGCTACAAACAGAGCAGCACACAGAAAGCGGGACGCACCCGTTGTGTACGCGCCGGAATGTCTCCTTCGGTGCAATTGTAGGACATTCATCTTCAAGGCCCGTCACCTACCTCCCCGTGTGTGCTCTTGTTTTTGCTGATGATGTCAATGCTGTTGGAGATGGTTTGTTGTTTTCTTCAAGGAAGTCAATGCAAAGCATAGATCATGATCGTACTGCTGCAGAATTAAGTCACGGTAGACTCTTACTTTGTGTATGTGTGTCTTTTTGGTACAAATTGCATTTAAACATTCGGAGATGGAAGGGGTTAGAGCCAGGATCCAAGATAATGTACTGCAAACGGAGGGGTTTTGTTCGACACCGAAAATGGCCACGACAAGAGTCATAATTAACTGCCCAACCGCAGCAGTAGCAGCGCGTCCGTTGTGGAATGCATTGATCGTGGCATTTGCACCGAACGCCAATGCATTTTTGTTCCCGTGACAAAAGAAACAAATGCAAGCGAGAAGGTACAAGGCTTTTTCGTGTTTCGGAAGGTAGTGCTTTTAGTGGTTATTTTAATGTGGATTCAAAAAAAAGCACCATTTCATTAGCGAAACAGGATGAGCTATGAGTATTGTAACTTTCATTAGTCGAATGAAATGTGGAATTTTTAAATGAAAGTATCTGGCGATTGTAGTAAATGACTAACTCGGAAGGTAGCGCTTGTAGTCGTTATTTTAATTTAATTTAAAGTGAACTCAAAAAACACCATTTCATAAGCAAAACAGGATGAGCTATGAAAATTGTTGAGGTAACTTCCATTAGTCGAAATGAGAGTAACAATGCATTACTCGCGGTTGTGTGAAATGTCTAATTAGGTAGGTAGTGCTTTTAGTGGTTGAGTTAATTTAATTTATTGTGCATTAATAAAGCAAAACGTCATGAGATATGAATATAGTTGAGGCAACTTCCATGAGCCGAACAAACTGAGGTATTTATAGATGAAAAGTAACGCTGCATTATCCGACTAACTCCCGATACCAGGTGATGAAAGATCAAAGCTATTTTACTTCGCCTCTTCTAACACCAGTGGCACTAGAGAGTTAGCAAAAGAAAAATCAAAAATACGTTCCAATAAACCACTCAACAAAGCATATCCGGATGTTGGTATGAGTTTAACAAACAACAACAAAAAACATACAAAAACCCTCCACCGAAGCATGTCGCGTGTGATCGGTCTGAAGTATGCTAAAAATACGCGAATAATTTCGTGCGCGTCGCATAACATAGCAGAAATACGCAAACGGCGTACACGTGTGTGCGCGCGTGTGTGTGAGGCGTTTTATAACCTTTTCCAAAGATGAAGAACAACCGAAAAAACAAGCGAAACATTTTTGCAACATCGGCCAGTCACATTCCACGATGTCCGGCCGCATGATTTCGTTCGTGCGTTGCTGTTTTCGATGGCGTGTCAAAAGCAATTTTCTCTAATCTTCTTTCCTTGCCAATTAGAGTGAAAAAAGGGGCAGAGGAGAACGGCAGCGTACAGGATCTTCACCGAGTCGAGGAAGCCTGAGGATACTCTGCGACATTCAGGAGAAGATTGTGGCTTCTCTCCATTTAGCTGCTGGTACATATTTCTCGTCCCTTTTTTGTTCCGTGGCATGTCGCACGAGGATACTACAGTGATCTGGGGGAAGTCCGAAGGTACACGATCGCACACCGCAAAAACCCGGGAACCGTGCCCCGTGGGCTAAATGAAGACCAATCCGATTAAACAGTCTGCGCCCTTCGACCGCTGGCGCGCTTGACTATATCTTGCGGGGGTTATTGTTGTTGCTGTTGTTGTGGCCGTGTGCCTAATCCTCGGTGCATCTGTGGTGCATCCACACGTTTGTGAAATGCATTGCGAATGTTGAGCTGCTAGCGTGTTTCGGTGTTGCTTTCTTGATTGACCGCACGTTGTCGGGCCGGGGCCGCCCAAGGTGCGCGAGGATGCTCGTAATGAACCGGCTCGTTTTGGGGCCGGTTCAGGAGGACGTACCAGTGTTGGCAAAGATTCCCGAGACCAATTCAATTCGCCACGGCGATTTGGTAGTTGGGTGTTGGTGATGCTGGAGCGCCTCCAATCCCAAAACCCTTGGCATGACGGATGACGTTTGGTGTTGCAGGTTTGGTGGCAGAATTTGTGATCATCGCATTGCTAACAGGTTCGGTGAACTGTACCGGCGAAATGGTACGCCATTAGTGTGGTTCCACTGAATGTCATCTGTCTCGTTGTATGATCGTTCTAATCACTCATGCGGAAGAAAGTGTTCCGTTCGGTTAACGGGCACACGGTACTGAACCCTTGTCAGAAAGGGTAATGTGAGTTTAATGGGAAGTTTGTGCAAGGGCAGGAAGAAGTAATTGGGAGGCAAATATGTTTGCAGATATTGAAGCATATAGCAAAATTGGATATATTCATACAAGTAGATTAGAATTAAGCATTCTTCTTCTTTTTTTGGCGTAACGACCAACTCGGTCATGCCTGCCATTTCTGGCTTACGAGACTTAATATTACCACGTAGTTGGATAGTCAGTCCTCACTACGGAGGAACGGTCCGGATAGGATTTGAACCTCGGTCTTGCATGTGAGAACAGCGCCGTTTTCGCCTCGGCCACCGGACCGCCAGAATTAAGCATTGCATACACATTTATTTGTCCAATGTTTGAGTCTGCAATGCCGATTCCTGGTGATTGTTTTGTCTTAAATTGATTGTTGTAGATATAGCTGAGGTTTTTTCATGCTTGTACAGTTTATTCAATGGTTAGACAGTTAGTTATTCATAACTTTCTGAAGCGGCCAATGCTCATGCAAATTTACCAGAAGGTGCATTGACTCAGCTCAGCTGGTGATTGTGTGTAGCCATAAACTGTACAACATTTGAGCAGCTGCCATCTCAGCTTTCTGCATCACACAGGGTGTAATGGCACCGTAATCACTAGGAGCTGGTTGGGATTGATTTATGCAGACCGTTTGCTGCTAGCCGACAGTTTTTTGTGTTTTTAGCTCGGGAACATGATACTGCTACTATTTATTGCATTCATTACTGAGTGTTTGCGGGGACGCACTTGTGAGGTATGTGACGATATGAAAGAGCGTGCATTTTGGTGTTCTTTTTCACTACAAAATCACTTAAGAATTAGCGTAATTGTTTGTTAGTTCTCTTTAAAGTTGTGCGAGTGTTCCAAAACCACTACTGCTGGTTGAACACTAATTAATATCGTTTGTTGCGTCAAATAACTACACCCACCCAAATAGATACCAATGACGAGAAATAATGAGATTCAAGAATCGGTGCTCCATTTTAAAGCACTCGCAAAATATGCGAAGGACTTGAAGTAATGGTGCGCAGCCGCACTTGACGATCTCCCCCAAAATGGTAAAATGCAAAACGGCCAGTGGAGTAATATTCGCTTCGTTATGAGTTTACGATCATGGACGGTGCAGTCAAGTCGAGACGCTTTACTAACGGTAACATCGATAGTGTTTAATCATCGAACGTCCAGCTCGGAGCGGGCACATTTACTGCCAACCTCCGGTTTCCTGCCGATTCCATTTACGAGGTTTCGTTTTACCGGGGTAGTTGAAATAAATCAGCAAAAGTACTAAAATGTTTTAATTAGTGCAAAATGGCTTTCAGCTACAAACCGCTCAATCTGCATCCCAAATGGTGGAATTGGACGGAACGGGCAAGGATGGGGGAGAAAAGCAAAAGAGGCAAGCAACAACGACATGATGACGGTCCGTTGCTTGGTTTGTTGGGCCTTAGCAGCTTCAAACCGTTCGTTCGGCGCTGCGAAGCAGTTCTTGGTGCGCTAGTGGCGTAGGGAAATAAGTGACAGCGACCAAATGACACTTGTACAAGGGTACGGAGTGCATCCTCCAGTCTGCCACTCTGCCACTGCTTGCGTGTGATCTGTACCCGTAGGTGAGCGTCGTTTCGAAGGTACTGACAGCTTGCTTCAAAGCCCATCGATGCCTAAAGTTACAGTTACGGACTTGCCTGGTACCGTCAGGTTCTCCATTTGCGTGGAGCGGATGTATGTTCGTTCGTATTGGTTTGCCCATTGGTTGTCTCTTTGATATGTGTGTAATATGAAGATGTAATGTAATTTTAGTACACACGTAACTGTGCGTTTGTCACCTTATCCTGGCACTCCGTGCTGTTTTGTGTATTACGATTGCTTTGAATACACCATTAATTGAACATTAAGCAGCGATGGAAGTATTAATAAAATTGTTTTTTTTTGTACTCGATGAATATTGTATTGCATGTCACATGCAATAACGCATAATACGGAAATGACTGTGGATTAAACATTTGTCTGCAAGGAGTTTTGGTTAACAGTCTTTCAAAAAGAATATCTGTTATAGACGTGAAAAAACGTCACCGTAAAGGAAATGATATGAACCAACGTTAAAGTTAACACGAACAATTTCCACCGAAAACTTTAAGGCAGTAATACAAACGGTTCTCTCGCAATGCTTAAAGACATCGAGAGAGTCGAGCTGCATCAGTTGCGTTGATGCGTATGCATTTGTTGCCTTTCCTTTTCCGTCATGCAAGTGGTTTGGCTCGTTTGATGCGAACTGTTATGTAAAAGTAAAGTGATGTGATACAAGTGTCGTACATTTTCCCCATGTCTTTTTCCCAAAAGCCTTGAAGATACTACTCTTTTGTATCTGTTCGTTTTGCAATGCGATACGTTTCCTGTGATACGAACAATTACTATGTTTTAATACTGCTTCAATTGATTTTTTTGAAATGTACTTATCATAGTTTTGATTAACTGGAATATTAAATAATACCAACATTTATTATTTTATGGGATTGTTTCATCTCAACAATTGCAAAGAAGAAAATAAGAAAAAAACAGAAAAGATACATATTTTACCGAGTATTCATAATACAAATGAGTTAATTGCTGTATTTGTTAATTACCCTCATAATACGACTATAAACACATATATTCACCTCTTTTTACAACGCACTTATCACCTTAAGTGATGCTGTATAATGGTTTTGAGTCACCGTGCATGCCATGTTTGTTTAATGGGGCGCTCAAACGAGAAATGAGTAGGATTGAAAATGTATTTAATTGTGACACAAATGCGTTCCGAATCAGTTAGGAACAACACGTTTTCGGTTTTTTTTTCTTCGTTCACTGCAAAACCAGTAACTCCAAACTGTATGAAAGAGGAGTTGCACTTGCCCTAGATGGGGCGAACGCTCACCAGCAAATGGGATGTAATTTTAATTCGAATTCACCCGGTTTTTCTTTGCTCGCTTTGGGCGTACGTACGAGAAGGTATATATATTACACGGCCATGCGACGCGATGACCCTGACTAAAGGTATTATTTTCATGTAATTTTCATCACCCGCTTCTAAGTACCACAGGGCCACTGTAAGATCAGTATGAGTGCTATAGTTAGGTGAAACAATATATTCGCAACAGCTTATTTAGCTGCGGTTTGCAACGAGTTTAAAAAAATAAATGCACCACTGAGAGTACAAGCTTCCCAACAGCTTTACGTCTATAAAAACCATTAAAAAGAATGTTTAAGTGGTTGACACTGAGGTTGTCGTTGGTATTTTTATTGAATTCTTGAAGTTGAATTTTGTTCATGAAGTTGTTAGTAAACACTGCTGGCAATCTTATTTCCAGTATTAAATTGAACACGTCATTTCTGCCAATAAGATGTCATGGGAAATGATACTGTGAGTCTCTGGTGCGGATTAGGTTGTCGGCTTATCGGGACTTCTTGGAGACTTTGGCCGGAACATTCGGACCTGAGCAAAAAGACTTTGAGCAACAGAAATGTTGATGGCATTTCCCTGCGCATAGAATGTTTTTCATTAACTTCGCTCCATTGTGAATCAATCAAAGTACCTGTATCTTATCTAACCGTCAAGGACTCGACTCGGCAGGGAAAATAAGCTCCCTATCTGCTGATCTTTTCCTTCCCGCCGCCAGTATGGGGCGGCCAACACCACCGAGCACTTAATGTGTAAAATTTCACACCCAATCTAATCAAATCATGATGGCTTACATGTTTCCAGCCAGGAGCATTTCCTTACGATCTGCAATATGGGGTTGAATAAAGAAAAGACGCATCCGAACACGATGCAGCCGGAGGGAATCGTCTACTGTCTCGTCATGTCTGATGCGATGATTTACAACTGCATCCGTAAAGTTGCACCATAAACGTGGAATGGCGGAAGGTACATCTGCCACTAACAGCACATGGGTTGGATTGATTTCAGCTGCAGTTCGGTTGGAATCGAGATGCCAGCGCAAAAATTACTAGCGACGCAAAATAAACCCAAACCGCAACTACAAGACAGCCCGAGTGCCTTGAATTAACTGGTTGAAGGTGGGCCACTGGTTAAGATTGACACATTCAATTAGAATCAACCTGGCGGGATTAAGTTTGATGTAGATTTTACGAGAGGTGACAGTTACTGGAGGCGATTTTATTAGGTGGTTGATAAGATCGAGAGTATTCTACACTACTGAGAAGCGGTAAGAATGTTGTATCAGCGAGAAAAGTAAAGGAAACCCTTAATCAAATGATTCAATGGAGAAATGTAATACTGTAAAATATTGTTTATGTTGTATTATTTATTTATCTTTTATTTTTATAAAAATAACAAAAAAAAACTTCCATACTTAAAGTATTGGGTGTGATCTTTTGACATCCGTATCGAGGGCACATTAAGCCTGTACTCCAGATCCTCCCACCATAATTGTTTTCGAAAATTGAAATGTAGCGATTTTTCCTGTTTCGCCTGTTTTTCTACCAAACCATTCGATTCGCTTGCCAATTGCATCGGCACTTGCGAAACGGCTTCTCTCCTGCACACTGGCTAGTCGATGTGCAAAAAAATCCAAAAGCATGGAAACAAACAAGAAATTTATGAAACGAAGGAACGGACAATCCCCATGCGTTCGTGAGTCCAGCCGGGGGTGCGCTGAGTGACTGGCAGTCTGCTTTGCCAGTGCTGCTTATCTGTCCATAAAATTAATAGCTCTATTAAGATAAAATAAATGGAAAATAATTACGGAAGAAAGTGAAAAATAAATTTTACTACAAATTGAGAAAACATACTGTTTCCGTACTGGTTCGCGCTCTTTCGCTCTGGCTGACATGGCTAGGCACAGCGAAGGGAAAATAAAATAAAGAAAACGAGGAACCGGGAGCCGGATAGAACAGGAAAACGGCACTGAAAGAGTGCACTGACATCATCACTCGATAAGTTTACCGAGCTGTGATGTGTGCCGGAACACTGGCTTAAAATGCTGGATGCTGCATTGCACGGAGGTTCGTTCAATACACGCTAGCAGCTCGGAACCTCGGAGTGCACCATCGACCGTCGCCGGAGCACATCACCGCGTTGAACTCGTTGAGTATCGCCGTAGCGTTGTAGGCAGCGGGAGTATTGGGGGAAATTTATATCCTCAGATTTCTAACACTCCAACGGCGTACGTGAAGGCGGCACATGGGAAAACACCACAACGAATTGCACACTACTGCCGAAACACTCGGCTAGAGCGCAGGTTGGTGAGTGACAAAGACGAGCGGTCGCGATTAGTGGCTAAGATGAGCATAAATATCGTGGTGTTTGTGGTGGAATCCGATTCACCACGATTGATCGAATAAAGGATATTACTGTCGGTGGAAATTTTAAAACCCCTGTTGAAGATTTTGTGCAGGTTAAATGTAATTGTAACTATCAAATCGTCTAGGAGAAGATATTAACAAATTATGAAACAATTGCAACATGATGTCTAGACTAGAGATGAGTTTCATTTATCCTTTCTTGGGAGACTTCAAGGGAGACTCATCATACGACGACTCTTAAAAGAGTTAACAATCTTTAATGATTTAAAGAATTTGTCAAGACTCCTGATTCTTCCAAGATGTAGGAATCCACAAACATGTTAGAAGATTAAAAATGCCTCCGAAGCTCAACAGTCTTCCAGCCTAAATGTATTTTCAAAGATTCATAAATATCTTAAGAATCATCAATCCCTACAGATTCGTAAATCTCTAAAGATTAATGACTATTTATGAATTTCTGAACAATCAAGTATTGTTTTCTAAGTTTCTACGAAACTTAATCAAACTTATCCAACACTAGTGTAAGCTACAAAAAAGCATTCTTTTTTGTGGTGTATTTTCACTGTACGCGGGAACACTTGACGAGCACTTGCACAACATATTGACCTGATTTGAAGTCGCATTCGTTGTGTCAGGTTGATCTGATTGTTTATATGTTGTGCCCAAGCGTACCGCACAGGATGTACACGGTCGTAGCAAAGCGTCAATGCCGAAACGTGTTCCTCGGTGAGTGTTTAATTTATGGCTTTTCTTTAAGCTACGGCACTAACCCAGCAGACGTTACGGAGTACGGTACGATGCTATTGCCATACACTCGTCGTGATGAGGAAAGAATTACATCCCCAGCTTCAGTTGAACAGGGCTTTAGTTTAGGTGGTCCCCACCGGGCTGTCTGTAACGGCTTCGAAGGCGTTCCTGCGAGACCCATGCCAAACCAAAGGAATGCAAGACAGCAGAATAAAAACACCACCCCCATCCCGTTCGAAAGGGGGTTCGATCCGTTCATGCCAATAAAATCATAATTCAATCATTCGGTACATGCTTATGCGACTTCCCATTGACATGTACCGTGGCATTGTGGTCGTTCTTTTGCTTACCGTGCCCATTTGCATGCATGGTTCATCCAATGGTCCGGTCCGGTTGTCTACCGATGACGGATGTGGAACGAATGCTGGGATACTGAGGGTAGAAATATGTGGCAAAACCACCAGGATCGTAGCGCGTTGGCAACTTTCTAGGCAATTGCGGGCAAAAACAAGATCAATGAAGAATGCCCAATGTTTGTTCGATGAGGCATATGCCGCTACATTGCTTGGTAGATCGACTGTTCCACCACGAGGCAAAGATGGATGCATTTCGATAACGTAAGTAAATAAATAAAAGAAGCAGTGAAAACAAACCCCTCACCCGCCGGAAACGTGGGGTGTGTCGAGTGGAGAGGTATGGGGATCAACCAGGCGGGAAGAAAAATGATCGTCGATACATGTACTTTCTATTTCCATTGGCAGTGATCTAAATAATTGTCACTGAATTAATAATAATTAGCCACGACTTCGGCGGCGATCGTACGGTGGTCAGGCATTTATTTGCATAAACTGCATCATTTCGTCGAAGGTGTTTGCTGATTGGTTGATGGCGGCAAGCGAAACCACCTTCCCCGAGGTGGTTGCCCTAATCAACCATCAACCGGCGCGGCAATCGAACACGTTTGCGCCGCTTGCCGAAAGTGAAATCACCGTTTGCTGCTACGGGGCTGACAATCCATTATGCGGCCACGTTGCATTTGTCTCTGGCCGGGTTGACCACCCACTCGCACCGAGGGCACCCACCATTCGGGAAAGGGTGACTTATGTGTACGGGAGTTGCGCGGCATTGTCGCGCTGTGGCCGTGCGTGCGTACCGTGTGGATGAATTGCAGAGTAAACACGCTATTTATTGTCGACCGCAATTGGCGCGCACGGGGCTGTGCACCGTACCATTAATCAGGCGCTGGTTAAGTGTGTGGGGTAGGTGGAAAAATCGCGGCGCCAAACCTCGTGGATATGTGACGACGGTTAATCGGCAAAACCTGGTCCGGGAGGGTGTGGAAATGGTGCATTCATAATTGCCGGCGCGTAACAAATGCATCCTTATTGATTCACACCCTAGAGAAACAAATCATGGTGTTTGAGATTTCATGAATGTTTTCTGGGTGTTGGTTGAGGGTGTGTTCTTTAATCCTGTGCGCATGTTTGTTGGTTTGATTGTGCTTGGTTGATTAGTCGAACAGCGAATGTAAATTATTGCAAATATATATTTTTTTAAATTTAATTGTATGCACAAAAAATGAAACAATTGACAAACAAATGCTTAGTTTCGAGGAATGTTTTTTTTCTGCCATGATTTCAAGTTATAAGAATGAATTGAAGATCCTAGAATCCTGATGGATCAAGTTGTGAAAAATGCATCTTATACATCAAGTATGTTTATACAAGTAATAGACAATTATACATTCAGATTTCTAATAAAGCTTCTACTATTTGGAAAATTTTGCTAAGTCACGCGTATAATATCATGTCAGAGGGTTACCAAAAATTTCAAAAAAAATTTCAAAAATATTTGTCCTTTGCACAAACTTCTTTACACCTACTAGAAGTTCAGATCAAATTTTACTAAGATTGCTTGTCTCAAAAAAGGATTATTTTGTTTAGCTTTGGAGAACTCATTTCGCCAGAAGATAAACGTGTCCAAGGCAAAAAATTGTTAAAAATATAAAAATATGCAGAAATCATAAAAATGCATAATTTATATGCTTAAACATATGAGAGATCAATCTTATCGATCTCTTCAATTTCTTTTTTTTTCTTGAAAAAAGCATATTGTATTAAGATTGCATTAACCGTGCTTGGGTTTTGTTTCTGGCTAGCTGATTAAATTCTATAGGTACCAGGTGGCAAATGATAATGGGAATGTGTTTTTAAAACAGGGAATCTTTAGTAAAGAGTACCATATTATATACGTGTTTGCTACCATGCACGTTATCGATGGAACATTCAGCATAACACGATGAGAACTGTCATGCAACACAAATATTATTCATTAAATTTAATTTATGTATGCGTAAATTGCAAAATTACAAAAACATTAACGCATTTTCTCATGTTATTGTTTATATTTACAACATGCCGAAGCATATAGACGGGAGTGTGTGTATGTAACAGTCGTAATATTTTGAGCCGTCTCCATACGATCGGTACTAATGCGCCTATTTATGGGTCTGGTTTGTGGCATACGCAATCGTTGTAAATGGGTAAGAAAGCTAGCGGTTCCGTTTCCAGCACCCTATAAAGCAAGAAATTATTTAAGCCTATCCAATTAACACAAACCAACCAAGGGATGGCGATCTGTGAAAAAATCCTACAGCCGCATCCACTTACATGCGCACCATTCTTTCGGCAACTTCGCACCGACGGTACGCACGGATCCACGCGCCCCAAAGTGCGTCACCAACGTTGAATGTGGCCGATGTTTAACACATAAATTTAACGCTACTTTCAGTTAACACGGCTTATCTTGTATCGCGCAAGCGAACGAAACGGGGAAGCTATAACCAAACACAAAACAACAAAGCAAAGGAAGGAAAAAAACTGAAGAGGAAATAAAAACTCACACACATACGCGCCATCATCATCAGTTCGGCTCTAATCGGTGCTGGAGAAATTTATTGACAGGATTGGATGCACCTTAAAACTACATCTCAATTTAAGGCTTCCCGAACTTCCATTCGTGGAAGTGTTGAAATTTTATTGCAACTCAAATCAACCCGAACCCGTGTGAGCAGTGCGGTTGAGGGCAGGCAAAAGTGATAGTCGAAAGGGAACACGCCGGCGTTCGCGTTCGATGGTAGCCACCGTCGATGGACAGGTGGAATTGAATTTAATGAGGGAGAAAAATCGTATCAATTCCACCGATCGATCGTTTTGTCGACCATTGGGGGGGTTGCTGTTGTAGATCGTAGATCGTACGATAAAATCAAAGCCGCATTGATTGATTGATGGATCGCGTACCGTTTGAGCTAGCGATGGTACGTGAAGATGCAGCCGGTGGCAAATGTGGATGGCGATTGGTACGATTGCAGCATCACCACGATGGTAGCGGCAGAAGTTTGCATGCCCAGATACCTGTCGGATCGTTAAGATAGAGCGACGTTAAAGGTTCATTTATTAAGCGAGAAATTTGAGCCCTTATGAGGTGATGCAAATTACGGATGATTCCTTTCCACTGTGCCGTCCCATGACTATTCTGTTCTAGGTAAATAAAAATCAAGAAATTCAATAAGTCAGAAACCTCTCGAGGATTGTAGTGCTATTGAATATGACCGATTGGAAATTGATGTGGTTCTAATAAAAATAAACTATCATTCCTGACTGGATGAGTTCGTTTGCATGAGTTGTGCATTTTTTCGCCCAACAAATGCATAGTGTGGGTTTACTGCCTTTACAATGCAGTGTAAATATAGCAGTAGCAGAGATAAATAATGAAAAGATATGTATAGGATAAACAAAACGGACTGTGATCAGCACGATGGTGTCCAAGACGATAATATTCTGATTAAATAAGTGTACTTTACTTAATTCTCAGTGTTTTTTTGTTTCTGTCATATAGTATTGAGTCGCAGTAAACGATCAAGCCTCTTCAAGATCCCATGCGGAATGAAAGTTGGAATTTTCTAGCAGTAATGAAATCTATTACATATAATACGTTGGATCTAACGACGGTTGCTTTAAATATGTAGAATTGAGAATCGAAATGATTCCAAAGGAAGTCTCTGATATCCACGTTAGTTGCAAAGGCGAATTTGGAACTGAAGATCGGAGAAAAGCACCGCCTTTTGAAGGGTTTGAAGAACTGTTGAAGTACTTGAGCATCATTTATATTTCTACTGCAACTCTCATTTAATTTTTCTTATCATTGTTTAAGAACGGCCTGGACGTATTGCTATATAGGAACATGTTTTATGTACCAGTTATTATTCATATATATTCAGGATTTTTTTCAAAAACATTAGTTGCGGCCAAATCCTCTGAGAACGACACATGCTATTCGGTGGTTGAGTTTAAGAACTATGCATCTACTAGGACCCATCTGCTGTTAATTCATGACAGTTTTCTATTGTGTCGATCGTACCACCAATCGAGTAGAAGACGGCCGATTCTTGTCACTTTCATGCAGGTGATGCTGATCGCAATCGGCCTAACGGATCTTCTAGCAAAGCCACCATCGAAAAGAGTGGTACACAAGAAAATATGCGATAGATGGACACAGATGAACCGTACGGCAAACGGCATCATAATTGATTATTCCAATGTTATGCTTGTATTTCACCTGCAAATGCACCCACGTGATCGTCACATTGCTGAAGGGCCCTTGCGTAAAGCTCCTCCGGGAAGGTATTCCCGGATGCGTATGCCGCATAGCCCGGCGGTGAACGTTTCCCTTTTGACTGAATGCGCTCGATTGAGTTATGAGTGGGTTTGAATTCACCTGACTTTCATCTGCTAGCATCTTCCAGCCATCCCCGGGGCTCTCGTTATAAGTGATCGCAAACACTTCACCGTCGGAAGACGATTGAGATGGAGGTGGAGATTCTAATAAATTATGATCCTCCGGAAAGTCAGTTACCTTTCGATCGTGTACGGATGAGGTACGACATCGCACGGAAGGGTTGGTTTTCTCACACCGACCGAGGTAACGAGGGTTCAAGCTCACCTTCCGTTTTCCAGTGTTTGATCGGGTTGTCCATGGTATCTGGTGTAGTGTTTGCCGTACCTGACACACTAACGGTTTTGCCGCGTTTGGCGAGTCCTCATCCGATGTACGGATTATTCTCTCCCGTGTGCGGTTAGTTGCGCAAGATGAAGTATGGGGTGCAGAATGCAAGTAATCCGAAGCGGTGCTAAACCGAACCGTAGTGCGTTTCTATCACTTCTGGAATCTCATCCACACCGTCCCGGTTCTGGTCACCTCCACGGCTTCCTCCACCCACAACCCTGGCTGACAAATCGATTGTGTTAATTTATTTTATTTTACTTTATTACAGGTTTCGCACTTTGGTCATGGTTAATCCTCCAATAAAATGGTTATGCATACACGCATAAAACTACCCGTTTCTCAGCGTGCACTGTCTGCCCGCCCGATGCATAAATCCTATGCACATGCGCACATCTGCTCGCGATGTGCATGTTCCGAGCGCATTCGTGTTAACCGAGCGCATCCATCGCGAAGCCACATTATGGTGCGGATCTGCGGTTCCGCTTACATTGCGATCGTGATTCCGATCGTGGCAAAAAGGGCGTCCTGCTCGCGCTCACCACCTTCGCTATGGTGCGTCCCGGCTGCAGCCACGAAAGCCCTGCGAGAGGATTTAGTGTAAACATCCCATAAACCTATTAGTTGCCGGTGACGCCTTCCGAAATGTGGCCGGGGCGCGTTAAACCCAAACGGTGGGAACTGGGCTTGGAGATGAACGGGAAGGCGACCTTCGAGGGCCAGCGACTTTGGTATCGTGGTTTATCGTGCGATCTCACGGGTTGGCTCTGAATCGGTGTGTTGCGTGCGTAAAAATGTGCCATCCCTTTGCCGGACGGTGTTTTGTTCGTTTTCTATGGAGAAAACGGAGCTAGTGAGGGATGATCCGGACGGACGTGCCGTTGGTGAATGGGTCGAAGGGATGACCGTAGTGATGTTTGCGCTGCGATTATGCAGTCACCCGGTGTGGGAACGGCGAAACAATTTGCCATCTTTCATTGATACCGAGTCGTTTGGCATTTTTTAGGTGATGAATGCTGTCGATAATTCACGACGCTCGTTAAAAGAAGGATGTGGGCCGTTAGCAATGTAATTTAATGTAGTAGAGAGTTTGTTAATATTTTATTGTTACAGGTGGATTATTTGGTGATAAAATAATAGTTGCTTTCATTTGCCAACCAATGTAGGCTTTAACTTAAGACTGGGACGATTAAATGATTAAACTATACTTGTAGTTTAAAGTTAGTTTCGTAGATTGTTCTTTTTTTTTTGAATTTCATTATTTATTGTGAAGATTTAAACCTTTTTATTCACTTGAAATTACTCGAATGAGTTGAGGTCATTGAGTCTGCGCTTTTGCATTCGCTAATCATTGGGTTACTGCTCAGTTTTATTTATTATGAAACAATCGAATGAAATCAGCAAAATGAACTTCTTACAAAAAAGCGAAGCAAAAAAAACTGTAACAAAACGAACAAAAAACACACGAAACGAGAAAATTGCCCAAAACAGTACATGAAATATCGGAGACCACTTAAAATGTGAGGCAGGCGAACATAAAACAAGGACAACCGGGAGAAAACCGAAACCCCGTGTGCCATTGCACCGCGCCCGTGCGTCTTTCACCGCCAAGCGCAAAGTAAGACATTTTGGGGTGTACGATAATTTATGTCCTTGCCACAATGGACGGTATCAGTGGAAGAGAACGGGCCTCCGTATCTTGTTCCCTTTCGGGTGGGTTTGTGTTTATTTTTGGCGTTGCCGTCTGCCGTCCGACGCGAGCAAAACCCTCCGACAAACATACATCAACAGCACGTTCCCGGTTCCCCGGCCCCGTCCAGGTTTAATGTAATCACGGATGTGTTTGGTGCTGGAGCTTTCTTCTTTGGGGCTTGCAAGTTTGTTTCGGTGAATTATTGCAACCAACTGCATGGTACTGCATTTGACACGCATACACGGGCTACACCGTACGGTTTGCATCGCTCCAGTATTGATGATCTCGTTGTTCGGTGCATTGTACGGCCGTGTAATGAGTGGAAGGATGCACCGTTGGTAAAAAGATGGAATTTACTTATATTGTTTCTTTCTCTTTTTGCTTTGTTGTCCATTAGTCTTTTTCCTTTCTGCTGCGCCGTGGTGCGACAGTGCAACTGAAAAGGGGAGATAGCTTTTGGCACAAAGGAAATGAATATGAATCTTAAACGAATACATAATTTTGGCTATCCACGGGTGGTGTGGTTGTTTGCTCGCAGTTCACCATGGACGGAACTCGTAAACTGTCCTGCGTTGCAAATGCAGAAACGCATGAACACCGTTGCGCCGGACCAGTATCGCTGGCGTCGAAACCACGAAACACCACCGGTTCGGCAGTAAATTGTGGTGTGATTGCTTGTGGGGCTAGCTGCAGGACGGTCGATACTCACCGGTGCGTATTAATTGTTATAAATGCATAAAGTATGTGCATGCTATCCTGTTCCCTGTTCCCCCCCGTACATGGTGATGATGTCCCGGCCACTTTCCCGAAACTCTCCATTGCTTTTCTCACCGTTTTGAGGTGCCACAGTGTAGTGCCATTTTAGAACCGTCCAGCCCCACGACGTCGTGTTAAAGGGTGGCATTGCTTCTCCATTCCCGGTTTTTTCTTCCCGGCAATGTCAATGCTCACGCCCGCCCTTCGTCCGGGGATTGCTGGTGTTGGTGAGTGGCTAGCAATGTGTGTCACAAGCGACGACAGCAAAAATGCTATCGAAGTTTATGTTTATGTTTTATGCTTGTTTGATTACGGCTTGCAACGCTAAATGGGTACGCGCAACATATGCTAATTTAATAATAGTGTGCCCGGAATGGTCACCGGCGATGGGCACGGCGTGTGGTCACCGGAAGTGTAGCGATCGCGGAACCCAAATGAAGCAATGAAGCCGCGATCGTTTCACTGCCATGCTGGCTTGTGAAGTGAGCAATTTTTATTTAACCTCTAGATTGCTGCATTCTGGTGCGAAATCGTGTGATGATGTTCCTTGTGAAAATTAGAGCAGATCTTATCCTTCGTTAGCTTAAAGAATATGTAAATAATAGCCAATGACAAATTTTATTTATTGAGTTGACAAAAGTAGAAAGAATTAATGACAATTAATCAAAGAGTCTTCCGATTGTTTTTGATTTTATTCTTAAGGTAAAACAAGCTGATATTCTTAAACAGAGATGAGAATATGTATGTTGTACATATAGAATATGAGTCTGAATAAATTCGGATCGAAACAATACACAATTAGCAAGCTTTCATAAATTATAAATTTATAGCTTACGTAAAATTTTGTGTGAGCATAATATAATGCAAAAACAGTTAATAAGTGTTAAATTCTCATAATTAAGGTATCTAACGTAAACAAAATTACTAGTGTTCAGTAATTAAAGTACAGAGCACAGAGGTAAAATACTTTTTTACTGAAATTTTGAAGAAAGAAAACAAGCTTTCAACAGAGCCTTCCCGATGTCCAGCAGTGCTCCAAAATCTTCAGTAGTCGACGGTCGACAATTGAGTGCAAAATTACGCTTCTTGTCATTCGCAAGCTCGCCAATCACTGTGGTCCGCCGCTTAAGCTTTCCTTCCTTAAGCGCACTGGGAGGTATGGAAATAAAGCGAAAAGAAATTGGTCTAGTTCGGTGCCCGGTAGCAGAATGAATTGGCGAAATGAGCCGCAACATGCGGTGTGTGTGTGTGTGCTGGATGATGATAATTCAGTCAGAGTACTTGGCCACTTCGAGTTGTCAGTTCGACCGTTTGTGGCAAGTCTTGGGTGGTATTTTTTAGTATTTATTTGCTCTCTTTTTTAATCTCTTCCATATGCACACACACGCGGGCGCGTTCCATGCTTTTGCTGATATGTCTTTTTCTGCAGATTGATCGTAAAGTCGGGCAACGAATTCATTGACCGGTCCTTATATTTTTTTCTCTCCTTCGGTAGCTCATAGCCGAACCAAACCGAGCTACACCAGAAGACCTGAATTTGATCATTAATGGCTTCTGGTTTGGCCTTTTGCACGCATTCTGTCGGCGCACGAGTCGGGAGGGCGTTTGTGCGAAAGAAACGCATTGTTACCGAATATTCGCAGCCCGACATTGTTCGGTGGAAGGGTTGGCGCGACCAGCAGTACCCGGGTGCTTCCCAAGACACGGGTGGAGCAAACGCAGCACTTGAACCGCTTACCACCTTCCTGCGCTGCCTTCACTCGTGCCGTAAATATGCCAATGTGCTACCGGAGCGAACTCGCGGGCTTCACGGGTGCGATTCATTTTTCGGTTTTATTTATGTACCATGTTTTTCGATTTTTATCGGTGTTAAGGCAATGTTGGCGGGTAAATGGAACGATTTATTATTTCCCCCGTGTGACGCTGGGCGCGCTGCAATCGCTGCGCTGCGGTGAAGCATTTTCAAAGCGTTTCTTGTATCAATCGACCGCTAGGAGTGTTTTGCCGTTTTGCTGGATGCTACTTTACACAAATGTTAAAGTAGTTCGGCCGATATCTGGCGTACTTTTGCTTCCGCCGTTTTTTTTCTTGTTCCCGTTGGTAGCGCAAAGCACGAACACGAGATTAAGTGATCAGTTTTCGATGCCGTTGAAAGGTTGAACTATATTTCAAACGTCATCTCGGCGCTCAACTCAGCGATGAAGCACAAGCACTGTAAATGGTTTGAAAAGTGATTAAGGAGGGGGGAAAACACGAAATGATTTTTTCCTGATTTAATATAGATAGTTGTATTAATTGTTTAAGGGAAAAGGATTGTTTGATTTTTTTAAACAAATTTCTATTTAAAATAATATCGGGGAGCTCATTTTGTTCCCTGTGGGCTGTGCAAAGCAATAGCAAGAAATTATGAATCCTGAAATCGTTCAAATCAAATAAAACTAGCTAATAAAACAGCTTTCGGTTCGATAGAGACGGAATCACACAGTTTACCTGAGCAATTCACATAAAGGTTTGCCTTTGATGTTTTATTCATCGTCCGTGCAAAGATAGCGCTAACCATCGGCAAACTGTAGCCACTATAATGGATAAAGTGTTTTTTTTTTCGCTACGCTTCCAAGCGCTTCTCCTTCGTTTGATCACGTACCGACGTTTACGACTTTCGGACGAATCCATCAGTCGCGATTTAATAGCTCAATATGAAACACATCGAGTGCGATCAATCACGTTCAAAGCGTAGGCGATATGGCGAAAAAGTGGAATATTTTTTTCTTTACCGGAGCCGTATCGTTTGACCCATTTCATTGGTGGTCGGTAATGGGTTGGGAAAATCTATGATTTAAGACCCCAAAAACGGGTTAGAATAGGGGGCTGGATGGATGAGACAAATAATCTATAAAGCTCATATGAAGCTACGGACACGGAATTGTGGCTGCTCGTTGGTGCACATGTCGTTAAACGTTGGTGATCCTTTGCCATGATTTCAGACGATTTTACGAGCATGATCCGAGTTCTAGCAGCGTTTCTCGTTTTACCGCTCATTAAGGTTCGCGTATTTGACGACTTAAAACAGCAACACAGGTAAAACTAGGCACCAAAACGAAGAGAACTTGAGCTCTGGTTGGGGGAGTAAATCTATCGAAATTCGTCCCTTACCAAGCTGAACTGAGCAATCCCCTTTGACCGGTGATCCACTCGACTGAAGGTGAAGGCAAACGTTCAGGGTGCTGGGGAACAGAAACATCTTTATTACGGTTGTACCATGGTGAAATTGATGTTCCATCATTCCCGGTCCCGTTCGGATACGGGCAGCGTTTTTATCTTCATTACCAGCAAGATGGAAACCAATCAAGCAGAAGTGAAGCCCGATCGGGATATCAGCGCCTGAGATACGGTGGACGGGACGGTAGAAATTGTGTGTGTGTGTGTGTGTGGAAATTGGCGACGAATTCGGTACGAAGTTACACAGGAAGAGGTCAGTTATGATAATAAAAATCTCCCAACAAACACATCCACAGGCCCCGGGTAATCAAAGCAAAAGCGATGAAAGATCAACAACAACATGGGTTGAAGTTGATCTCTGGAAGTGAGTGAAATCGTAAGCACAGTTTGTTTTGTGCACACTCGGCAAGTGATGCCGCAGGAATGGCCAGCCATGCCGTCTGGTTCACCGGAACATGAAGAGAGCTTTTGCTTCCCTCCTGTGCGAAACCCCCTCGACGGATCAGCGGATGATGAACCGCGGATCCCACAGGTGAAAAGAAACAGTTCAAAAATTAATATCCCCCCATATAGATGTTCGACATAACTCATTTGGCAAATTTTTAACGACTCCACCGCTCTTCTCCAGGCGGTGGTGCGGTTATTACTTTTCCCTGCATCGATTCCACCTTCATCTCGCTCGATCTTGATGCCGAGCTTAGGACAAGGGTGGCAGGGCTTTTTATTGCTCCTAAACAGACTAGACAAACTGGTTGAGACGCAACCACCAGGGTGTAATGTGTAGAAACGGTCTAAAAGGCACAGGAAAGATGGTGAGCGTAAAACAGACGCACTGGAAACGATGAATTTACGTAGCATGGTGAACAGCAGGCAGGCGGTTTGGCGTGGATCGAACGAAAATAGGGGATGTGCAAAAAAAACACACTTCCAACATGCCAAAGCTCGGTAAAAAGCTTTTCCGGTTTAGCGAATCACGCTTGACGGATCGCCATCGAACGATTTGGCGGAAGGTTTTTGCACGTTGGGCTAGTTTTAGTAATTTATTGGTGCAGAGACGAGCGACGAGCGAACGAAAATCGTCTGTTTATGTTGTTGTTTTCCTCCACACTTTTGAAACATCTCCACCGTGAAAACATCCGGAGAGGAGCATAAAAATCATCACACCACGACGGAGGCTCGTGTTCGTTCGATCGCGGCTCGAATTGATTTCATATCGATTCCGCTTGTGTCGTATTTTTCGTGTTTTCGGTATTTTACGTGAACTGTTGCTTTACCTTTATGTATTGATCTGTAATACTTCGTAAGAAAATGTTTCATAATATGCTTAAAATCAGTGTATTTATGCATGGACAATGTAGTTCCCAATTTTTTTTATTGCTGTCTTCATAAATTGATAGAATTGGGAAAGTCCAAATTATATTTAGAAGAAATACGATTTATCGCACAATAAACGAAAGAACATAAATCATTATTTTGAATAACGCTTAGGGTCATATTCAAGGTGAGATTGATCCATCTATCATATCCACCCGATTAGTTATTTCTAAACCATCATAGAAAGATCATGAAATCAATTTATTTGTTTTTATTCGCACGTTCTATGATTTGTCTTATTTTATTATCGATGGTCACTGATCGTTTGCGTTTTGAGTATGTTTGAACGTCTTCAAGAGAAATAGCAAATAAGTGCACTTCCTATATTAGCGCCACTTACTACAAGTACGATAACAGCAGGAAGATAATTTCCTGCGCTCAAAAGAACAGCTGAAGTGTTCGATATTAGCTCTGCTCTTCAGTGATCAAGCAGTTCCGTGGATTGTATTGTGGAGTGTTCAATATTGAAGGATTAGAACAGTTTGTTGAAATAACATAAACTGGATTATATTTTATGTGCTAAGAATGTGATTTGTAGAAACAAAAATAAACACACATAAAAACGTATACTGTTGGTACAAGACATTTTGCTTTTAATTGTTCTCATTACTCTTGCACACTCAATCGGACATTCAGTCTAATAGTTCCATTTTTTTCCACTCCAACTCATTAATGCTCATTAGAGCTTTTCTCACGTCGGCATGCAGAACTTGGTACCAGATCGTGACCAACCTCCGGCCAACTTGAAAGGGATCACATACCAGGTAGCGTATTCTTATCACTTAGGTCCTATCGGACGCCCTCGCAGCACGAACGAACTTTGTAAAGGGTGTAACTTACTTAGCGAGTTGCAAAAAAAAAAGAAATGTGTTGCAAATTTTCAACTGTAAGCCCACGAAGCTCATCCGTCTCAAGACAGAGATGCCCGCGGATTGGAAAAGCATTCCCTTGAGGCATAAGCGAGACCCGAACTACATACATCCGTCATCACAGTATGTAGCACTGGAATGGAATGGAAATGCTCTCCATATGCCATTTTGCGATGGCTAGCTCGTGGTAACTCGATCTGTCCACGTTCAACCACTCACTCCTTTAGAGTTCAACCTTGATTTACTTGAGCGTAACCGTAAGCGAAAGAATGTACACCTTTTAGGTGAGATAGTTTGTGGTGTAATTGTCAAAATTCCTATCCCATGTTGGCGATCTGTAACAACACACCGCGCCTGTGCGGAGTTCCCGGGGATATACGCGGGGCACAGGAAGAACACATCTCGTAACAGCAGGCGGTAACGTTATGTGCTATGTCACGAGGATATGTTACACGGAGGAATGTTGTCAGCGAGGAGGAGAAGTAATATTTTAAAACTCTGATGAAATGCCATGGCACCAAGTACGTACGAGAGGGTACGAAACATCGGAAGGGTTTAAGGCAAGTTTGATAAACAAAGTTGCATCGCTGTTTCCCCCCGGGGTGCACGCACAGACGGGGCGGAATTTTGATGTTTGATGTCACGGATCAGAGGGATGGATGGTGGTGAGGGAGTCGGTATGCATGTCCGAGCAGTGACCGCCCCGGGTTAAGGTTACAATGATGAGAATGGTGGGTGTGCACCGCAGTAAACTAATTGAAGTGCAACAATTGTGCTGACAGATTCGTGTCAGATGTGCTGCTTTCAAGATGCGGTCCGTGCCGTGTGCGAACGGCTAATGGCAGGAATGGTTACCGAACAGACCGAAGGGACAGTTTGCACGAACGTGTGCCCTTGGGATTTATGCGTGCGTGCTTCCTTCATTGTGTGTAATAAGTAAATCAAAGTGAACTCCATTCAGTTATCGTAATGGAAATCATTTTCATGTGCAAAAAAATTGTTTGGAAAGCATTGTATTGGGACGGGTTTAACAAGGATTAACAAGGATTAAGTTGATATGATTTTTTTTAAATATTGCTACTAAGCTTAGCAGAACATTGTGGTAATAAATTAGAAAGTTATTAATGTCATTTGAGTATCAGTTATTTTCTCCGCTTAGATGAACTGTGTACGGATACGCTCGACCAAGCAAGTCTGATAAATTTTCTCAACATTTGTTGTAATTTGTATTAACTGGTAATTTTTCTTCTGTTGGGGTGGATCGACACAAGATAATGAAATTTGGTGTAAAATTTTCAACAAGAGAAGACGCCATCCAATGACGATTTGTTACTAAAATGTGAACTCAAAATCTTTTGATCGTTTAAGGAATATTTATTCGTAAACAAAATTTTATGTAAGTGTTGCTAGTCGATTTGTCATTCGAGTATTTGAGCTAAACGATCCTCTTTGCTTAATGTTTCAATTATCAAAATTTCCAATAAGCCAAACAAACTCACTCTACAGGATATACTGCTCCACCTTCTGGTTTAGTTTTTCCACGTGAGATGCAATTTTTTTTGCAAACTTTTATAATCCCCTTGCAGTACGTGGGAGGTACAAGCAGTGGGGTGGCGAAGAAACAAACAAAAAGGAGAAAACAACAAAATAAAAAAAAACGCAATAACAAAAGGTTCGTGCCAGCATAAAACAACTTACGAACAACTTGTAAACGTTGGCTCGAACAAATCCGTTCGCTTTCGCGCGGGCGCACATGCATGTACAGCCAAGTGCCAACCGGGCGGGTAGGGTGGATAAAAGGCACAATAACAACAAACAACGGCAACCATCTCACTAGGAAACGGTAAACAAAAAGCTATCGCTGACGACTCGTTGGCGGCGATCGGTGGTGGCAGCTTAGTGACGGTTCAACATGAAAACTTTGAGGTGGTCAAACCTATGCTCCGCCGCTATTGATCGGCCACACTGATGCACAAACACACACATTATTGGGCACATTGGGCATTTGAGGTTTCGCAACTTACAAGCGTGGGACAGCATGGGTACCCCTATTGGTGTGCGGGGATGGTAGTGCGCACTTTTGGCTTCCCAGCCTTCCAAGTCCGCAGCTCGCTCCCCTCGCTTCACATTATTTATGTGCGGAAAGTGGCGTCTAGGGCAGGATAGGTGATTTATAGTTTATGGGCAAGATTGATTAATTTTATCGGCGATTTAGTGCCAAATGTTCACTACATTGTTACTGGCGTGTTGCGCAATTGCGTTGCGTTCGACCACCATGAGGTCATGCGAATGCAATATATCCGTAAAAAAAAACAATTGTGATAAAGTTCGAACCAGACTGACGATAGGTGTCGTCTACGCTATGTTCTGGGAGCGAGTGTGGTGATCATACGATTGGTTCTCGGTTACATCTAAGGGCGGCGTTCGCTTTGAGACCTGTTGCGGTAAAAAGAGCGTAACGGAATGACTCAATCACGAAGAGCATTGTTGAAAATAAATGGGAAATCTTTCCCAAAATTGGAACAATTTATCATTCAAATCAATTGAAGCTTCAGAAATGGTAAAAAGCATTTCAAATTGTTGGTAAAATACTCCTTGCATAATACAAGTTCAAGTATAATGTCAATTATTATGTCATTCTATGTTCCTGATTCTAAGTAGAGTCATTTAAGAAATTACAACTGAACCGAATAGAATAGCAAATTTATTTTCTTTGTACCGTAAATTACCAACAAACATTTTCAATTACATTTGTCGGAATATGTGATCGAAAGGTTCGCATTAAAAATTACACATGCCCATAACGACCGATCTTAATATCGGCGGTCTTTTCAACGTGTTGCATTTTGAATTGAAATGAAGAAGAAAACATCCTTCTCCAGCAGCAACACAGAATAAAATATGATGGAAATCACAACCAGAATGGGACATTAAGCAGTGCACTTCATTTGAGAAGAAAGCGCAACTGATTGGAAATGGTGGCCGTTAATGGTCGATTTGATCGTCCACACATCCACTGGACCGTTCCGGAATCTGGTGAAATAAAAAAAAACACACACACACACATACACCAATCCTGAATGGGAGTTTGACTTAACAAGAAAAAAGAACGTGAGCAAAAAAGAGCCGAGTCTAACCGAGTGGTCCATGATTCACCTGGCAAAGATGCTAGATTTGCTTTACGTTCCCATTTTACGCTGAGTGCGCCCGTGTGTAGTAGAGGGACGCCAAACACACACACACACAGGAGCACGGATGGGCGGATGGTGCGAAAGAAATGCTCCACCATAATGAACCGATTATTTCCGACAACATCGCCATGGTCGTCGTTACTCTCGGCAGGTCATTTTTATTGAGCAGTCAACACCATTCCATCATCGTAGCAGGGGCGCTTAGTGTAGCCATTAATTTCAATTAAATCAAACATTCAATATTTGTCGAACGGGTGGGATGCAGGGGGGGACGGGTAGGGCCGTTTGGGTGCGATCCTCTAGCGAGCGAATGATCGCGCCAGTGCTTTTGCTGTTATACGGCACGAACAGTACAGAGCACTAGTTCCACCGGGCACGTGGTAGTGCGGGTGCTATACGCACCTCTCTCACGGCTCGCCCGACAACGACGACGACGACGATGATGACGGGGTGCGCAATAGGCAGGAGGCAATAATTCATAAAATTTGCATCCCACATTATGCATGTGCGCACCGTGTGATTATCAACATGACAGGCGGACATCTTTTTACCACCAGGCCCCGTAATCCACCGGCCGCGATAGTGAGTGAAGCCTTGCAAACGGCACGATCGACATATAAATATGGACCCCAGTACCGACCGACCGGTACGGTTGGCTAAATGGAGCATTTCTTTTCACCGAAGTGAAACTGTGTGCGAAGCGAAATGTGAGCAACGTCGTAGACACCCTGTGCGTTAAAGTCCCCGGAACGGGTGCCGGGGGCCCAGGGGGTGGTGGTTGAGCTGAGAAATTAATAATGAGTGCTTGTAATGAGTGCTTCTGACCTGCAGGACCAACATGCCCCGGTCCGGTCGGTGGCGTAAATCCGAAGCCCGGGGGCCCGGTTTGCAAATGTTCGGTCCGCGGCCTGGAGGATATTGACCAGCGTTCGGATACACTTTCGGACGCGGTTCGGTGGTTTCTGTCGGATTCAGGTTTCTCGTCTCGCTGGCAGTTGGAATCCCCATTTTGCCACCATCCAACCATCGGCCGGGTGACGCAGTTCCACCGCTGTGATCGTGTAAGCGGCACGTGGTGTTAAATTTCTGTCAGATGGGTTTGAAATTTGAAGAAAAATTGTGATGATCTGTCGGTTTTTGTGTCTGATTTGTTGTGGCTGTGTACTGCCTGCTTTACGTTCGAGTCCATTTTTTTTGCTTCAAATCTCGTACCTTTCGCAGTGAATAATGTCAATGGAGGTAAAAATTTATATTAATGATTATTACTCAACTCATCAAAAGAAAGACATCATCTATTAGCTTATCCGTACCGAATTCTTTAACTGATTTGTAGCGGAGTGCGTAACAAAATTCAAACTTTTTTTTTGTACCATCTTCAATCAATTAGATATTTGCTCCGTTTGTTTTCTTCTCATTTTTCCCTTCACCCAGTACACAACGTCCTTCTGTTAAGGCAATGTAATTAACATATTTTAGTGAGCGCTGACACATTAATTGCAATCCACCTACGGTGTTGCAATAAATTCGTACATCCCGGTGTGCTGGCACGTATTGTATTGTTTTGCGTTTGTTTCTTTTCCACCCGCAGGCCACCAGACGTCGATGTTCCGAATTTGAGACCGTACCGTGAGCACCCGTACCGTAATGATACAAAATGCAACATCGCTTAAAATATGACCAGCAAACCGCAACCAGACAAATTGGGAAGGAACATGAAGGCGCTGCCATCGGCTATGTGGAACAGGTGAGCAGCGTTTGTTGCAAACCTTTGCAGGTTGTTGCTAAAACAAAACGTTAATGTGAACGCAAATGCACAATGCCAATTTAACTTGCTAGAGGTAAATGATAACGTTAAAATATAAAAAAATACGTCATGTTTAATAAAGGAAATAAAAGGGGGAAAATTTACAAAATAAAATTAATACCTAAACTTGCTATTTATTTTCTACTGCTAGAATAGAAATCGGTACGAAAAAGTTATAAATCTGCCCTTTTTTAATATGCGAATAATCATAATTTTAAGAATTATTTTAAATATCATGCAATTACTCTATTCAACGCTTTTATTCAAAGTTCCTTTCCTCTGCGAGATCAAAGCGAAAAAACTGCTCGAAAACAAAACACACAGGACGTATTGCGTATTGCATACTTTACGGAGCATATGGTGTTTGCTTTGTAAATAGGCTGCGTACGTTATTCGCTAACTGCTTACTCTCTTTCCTTTTACTCACTCTCGCGTAGAGCCATACCGGAAAATGACTACATCCAGCTCGGCACGTTACGCTACGGTGTTCGACTGTCCAACACTGGGCTGCTGGATGGCGGGAAGCCGGGCCACGTGGCCGAGTTGACCGAGGGAAATTCCCGCGCTTCGGTAAATTCCTACGAGATCGCGAACGGTGACAACAGTGTGCACAGCGTCGGGGGAACGAGCAGCATTAGCAGCAATGGAGAGAAACAGAATTGCTGCTGCATCGGATCAAGCGGTGTGGAACTGCCCTGGACGAACAGCTTCGCCCGTACCAAACTGCCAGTTCCTAGTAGCTTAAGTAAGATATGGTGTTTACTACCAGGTTCAGTATCATATGAAGCATTTCCGTAATGCTAGACACTGCTTCTCCGGAGGTTCGGGTAATCGTTTGGTGGATCAACCGAAAACGTATTTCAAGTTGTTTGCATCCCGCGCCTTCTCTGTGTCGATGGACGCCCATCAACAACGATGAGCGTTGATGGCGCGAAACGTGCGCTTGCTTCTGCCCGGATCGGACGGAAAATCCATATCACAGTGTATGGAAGGAAAACTAAAATTAAATTTTACGATCCAAACGTTCCGCGTTCCCGGCCGCTCGTCAACTCGTCCGCCCTTCAATCCCATTCCTGCGGGATTTGATTTTTATATTTATTTTTCCATTCGCTTGCGAGCGGTAGGATGTTTATCTTCTTCGATTGAAGGGGAAATCGGTAATGATTGTCTTGGCAGTGTAAAGACGCGAAAAAAAAACCGGGAAATACTACACCACACCATCGATCGTTCACGTTTCGGCTACTAGCAGGGAGTATGCACGGATTCGGGGGCACATGCACCGTGGGTGGAAGGCTGGATGGTGGCGTATACGGAGAATATTGGTGTAGGTGTTCTCACGCATGTTGATGATTCCAGTTGTGGGTGGGTTAACTTTATTTTTAATTTGAAGAGCGAACAGCGTGGTGATGTTCCCGGTGGGCTATTAAATAATTTTTTTTTCTGAAAACACAGCTTTATACACAGATGCCAGACAAAGGTTACGCTTTGAACGCGCTGCGGCTGAGATTGGTAGTGAGTGCATAAATTAGTGAGGTACTGGAATGTTCATAATTGTGATTCGTTTTAAAAACTACGCATTTTAAATGTTGAGCTAAGCAGAGCGAGAAACCACACTGGATTCCAGTGAAACTTTTTGCTTTTCGCTTTCATCCATTTCCCGTTCATCCGTACTAATCAAATTTGAATGAAATGGCGCGTTAAAGTGGACCATTTGCGTGTGACAATGTTTCAAATGCAGGTGTGACAGCTGCACCGTGTAAAATGGACCGAACCGTCTGGTACGGAAGGTACATAGAATGCACATTCGGTGGCATTGAAGAGTAAATATAGCCCAGGCAGCGAAGCGTAACCGGCCCATAATGATCCACGACCTTTCGCTTCCAGCGAATGTTTGGAGAGATCATACACTTGCGACTCTCACTACTAGTATATCTATATGCCAAGAATGGGCACATTCTTTCGCTGCTGGTGCAGTCGGTCAATCATGCTAAAGTGCAAAGTAGTCGTGCAAGGTGTCGTTAGTCAGGACCAAACGCATACAGCGCACTTGCCCTGGTATTGGGCAGTGGGAAACGCACGTCAGAAATGTAACATTTTCTCTACTATTCATCGCTTTTTCTTACTCTCGCTCTCTCTCTCTTGCGGTCTTCCCGCACCATTTTGGTTGTTACTCCAGCTAAGAATAGAAAATCATCTCCCTTCGCATCGACATCGGTGGGTTCGTCCGGAGCGGAGGGCCATCATCAGCAGCAGCTGCCGAGGTATCCCGTGTTGGCGCCTGGTCGGACCAACAACAACGGGACCAATTTCAGTCAGTTAGCGCAATCGCACGGCCACGGAAGTGACGGTTACGCCTGTGGGACCGATTTGTTGGTTGACTCGGGCTACAGGAACGGTGTTACGCACCTTCACAGCAGTGGAGTTGATCACAGCAACGCCAACAACACCAACGGTCGGCATAGTCAGAAGGATCGCAACAGCAGCAACCAGGATCATCATCATCAACTGTACGACGAGACGGTGCGGCAACTACAACAGCAGCAAGAATCCTCACCAAGATGCTCCACGGTAGTGTGCTGCTACAGTAACAGTTTCGGCACGGGCAGCAGTAGTAAGAAGCAGCACAGTGAAACACAACAACATCCACCAAGCCAAGAAAGCCCCGTATCGCCTGTCCCGAGTGCCGGATACCAGAGTGCAAGAAGCTACCGCAAGCAGCATCGGCATGAACGATCGATTGGTGGATATTCCACCACCGCACTAGATCGCCACGATGGAGCAGAATATCTGGGCAGCAATGGGCAGCACGGTGCTGCCATAAGCAACGAGTTTGATGATGCAAATGATGCCGATGTGGATGATGATCTCTCGGCACTGGTTATTGTTGGTGCTGCCGGTGAACTCGACCAAGCCGATGGTGGATGTGGCAGTGTAATATCAAGTGGCGTCGGTGACTATCGGAATGGGGGTGATGATTTAAATTTAAATTCGAAAAACGCACTACGACAGCAGCATCTTGTGCCGCAGCAAGGTTGGCCAGTGCAGGGACAAGGCGGAAGAAAAGATGCGAACATAAATAATTTCGAGAAAAGGAAAATATCATCTGAACTGCACAGTGGTGGTGGTGGTGGTAGTGGACCGAACTCCACCAGATCTATTAGTTCACGGTCCGGTGACGGTGGTGTCGGTTGTGGTAGGAGTAATATAAGGAAAAAACATTCCTCCTCTACGGGTGGAGGTACTGATCTTTGCACGGACGAGCTATCCTCTACGTCCTCTCTGTCTCCCCGGCCTACATCACCCGCACCACAACAAGCAAGTCCGTTTGGTTGTGTCCTGACGCACTCTGCGTCCGAGGATACGGGTGCATCTTCCCCGCATTCGCTACAAGCACATCCACCTCCGATTGCGACTCCGTTCGCGCAGCGACGTCGAATATTGCAGCCTCCGTCATCTTTACCGGTGGTGAAGTCGTACAGCTTCCATCGCGTCCCATCGGATGCTATCGGGTACTCCTCACCGACGATATCCTCAAGATCACCTGTCGGCGGTATCGGTGAGTGCAATCAGCTGTACGACGGTCCTTTGCTAAACAGTCCCGGGAGGAATAGATCGTTCCGTACCGCAAATCACGCAAGAAGGTTGCAGTACGGCTATTTGGATGCAGATGCGTTCCGAGTGGAGAAACAAAATGGTCTCATTAGGGATGAGATAGGTGGTGAGGCTTTGTACTTGCGGCCGAACGTAACGCGCAAATCATCTCTGCCAGTTTTGAGTAGCAATAGCACGACAGCTGCCAGTGTCCGCAATCATAAGTGCAGCGATGCCATCAACGAGATCCGGCTGCAATCGCTGAACAAGTACTGCAACAAACTACTGGGCGGGACGACAACAAATACGACTGCCGTCATCACCGCACCGTTCCGTGGCGGTGGTGTACCGGGTGGTCTGGGGACAGCGGCCGGTAACGACGCCAACCTGACGACGGTCATTGGCGGCACCCACGGCCGAACGCAACAGCGTCCGATCGATGAACTGGAGGATCTTAGTTTCATTGACTCGTCCGATCTGTCGTCGGCCGGGGACGACATCAACATCAACACGCTCGTTGGCACCGAGCACGAGGAGTACGGCCAATACGGGCGCGAGTGTAGGACGCAACGCCAACAGTATCCGTCGATCATCGCCGGCACAGCGCACCAGCGCACGCCAGCTGTGGGAGCTGATGGGGGTGATGGCACGCTGCCAGCTGTGGACAGTGGTAAAACAGTAGCATCAAGCACGGCCACCGTCCGTACCGTGAGTGTTGGTGCATTTCCCGCCACTAGTGCCGCGTATCGTAACAATTACATCGACTCGTCCTCGGACGAACTGAACAGTGTGTGTAGTGGTGTGGAGCAGCGAACGCTCGCCTGTGACAGTGCCGAACCGCACCGACGCAATAGTGATGAACGGTGGCCATCTCCGTCGGTAGTCAAGTGCCGTACGCAGTGCAACCGTCACGACAGTCACGCCAACGACGACTATCAAGCGGCACCGTACTGTGCTGAGTTGGTGCGATTTGGTGGTGGTTTGCAAACGACATCGGCCATCAGCACACTGATCTCTTCGCTGGCTGTGAACGGGGGTGACATTTGTGCCGGTAGCAGTGACATTGGACACATCGATAGAAACGTTGCAAATTCGCAGGAGGTATCGATCAGTAGACGCAGTGATAGCAATAACAATTACCACCGGAATAGTAGTAACGGTGACAGTGAACAGCAACAGCATCAACAGCCACAACAGCAGCAACAGCAGCAGCAGCAGAAATATACTACTGTGTCGGCTAATAATAGCGCTGAGAAAAGTGTCAGTGTCGGTGGTGTTGGTGGCGAACCCGGACGACCAGGTGGTATCGGTGAGCAGACGCCGTCGGGCCACGCGGCAACGGATGATAACTACCCGCCGCCGTCGCTTTATGCTACGGGCAAAACGCTGGGCTACGGTTCTGCTTGCTCATCGCCGGACAGCTCCCCAGCACAGCACGCTGGGTTAAATTGCTTCGGGAGGAGTAACACTCAATTCCATGCTGCGAGTAGCGGACCAAACGACAGATCGGTAAGTTGTTTAGCGTAACCGTAAATATGAAGTGAGCGGGCTAGTGGCAATTATTTATGAATGTAGCGTGGATTTCGTGGAAGTGCTAACAAATATGTGTTCTAGACGATCGAGTAGTGATCGATGGTGGGTTCGAACATACTTACAAGTGTTTTGCACAGCACGTTAGGAGTGATCGTTTGCGTTGACGATGAAATGTTCTCTGTATTATATAAGAACATATGATTTCAGGGACAAGGTAGTTGTGTTGTGTAGTGTGTATAAATTATTAATATCCACCACACACGTTTGGATCGCTCTATTAAGTTCTGATACTGTGAATATATCGCATGTGTTTCTTTGCAGATAATGGAAAAACGCAACAACACATTAGATCGCTTGCAAAGATTAGTGAAAAAGACCACATCGAGTTCGTCCGACAAGCAAAGCAACAGTGGTGCTGCTAGCAGTGGTAATGCGGGACCAGGTGCAACCAAAACGGAACGACTGCGAGAGCTGACGGAACTGTTGAAGGGAAACAGAGCACCTCCAGTGCCGCCTCCTCGGCGATCCAAACATGCGAACAGTGTCGAGCGTACGCTTGATCGACGAAATACGGCCCTGTCAACGTCTAGTCTTATCGATACCAGCTTCCTGCATGGTGCGGAATCGAACCTACCAGAGTCACAGCTGCTGAAGGCGAAAGAATCACGTTCGGTCGATATACCGTACCGGTTTGGGGATGGTAGTGGTCAGCGAATGTCAACACCAAGCTCACCACTGGCCGAACACAGGCAGGTTAATCTGAGAGCGAACGTAAGCACCTCGAATTTGGAAGCCTTGCATGAGCTTCCGCCGGTGACGAGTTCGGTTGCAGCAGACGAGTCCAAATCTGAAACCGGTCCATTGAAGGATGATGATGAACTGTTCGCCAAACTTTCGCGTCCCGAATCCCGCACAATCGTTGGTTCATACACGCAGAAAACAATTCCCTTTCGGAGTGCATCCTTTTCCCAGGTGGACTACTCGTCGGGAAAGTACATCCGCTCCGCACTGGGTGCGCTCAAGAATAGTATCTTGAAAAGCAAAGACCAACAGCAATCGAGCGTGGACAGTAGTACGATACCCCGTCAGTATTGCAAGGTGGTAGAATCGGCCCGAAGTTGCAGCCCGACGGAACTGTACGGAAGTCGAACTAATCAAGAGTTGGGAGCGGTGACACAACCGGACGATACGGATGTGGCAAAGCTGACGATCAAGAAAACAGAACTAAACATCAATTTGGCACCGCTGGATGATTATGGCCGGTATCATGAGGAACGGATCGATGGTAAGGATCTTGCCTCGAACCGAAATTCCGATATTGAAACGATCGTAGAAGATCCGGTAGCAGAGCACAACGAGAATGTGGAATATGAAGGATGTACAGCGCAACAGCCAAACATTAGCGTGATGCAGGCCTCGGAAATGGTGCTGGAATCACTGGTCGAGGAAGGCATTCCAATAACGCCAACATCCCTGTCCAAGGATGACGAATGTTTGCAGCAGGCTACGACCTGCCTGATTCCAGTCCCGGTGTACGATTGTGTTGTGAGCGAATGGAGTACTGCCCGGCCTTCCGAGCAATGGATAGATGCGTCGACGACGGAGTACAGCAAGTTTTCCGATTGCTTGGGAAGTATAAAGGAGGTTAATGAGAACGCACTCAGTGACGCAACCGGACCAGGAATTGATATATTTTCCACCGAGCCGTTAGAAGAAAATTATCATCCGGAGAAGATCACCGTTGAAAACCCGCCGCAAATAATTGAACCACAGGAAAGCGTTGAGCTGTCGGAGGATGGTGCGGGATCCGATGGTGCCGGTGATACGAACGAAGGTAGCAATGGATCGGAGGAGGCTATGATCATCTGCACACCGCCTGTTTCGATTATTTGTACAGAGCCGGAAAGCAATGAGTATACGACGATTGTCGACGGAAGTGCAGCGACGCACAAGGTGTCTGTTGTGTTGGGCGATGGTAACGAGGTGGAGGTAGTGGAGGTACGGAAACGCCACAGCAATAACGAAGACATGGGAGACCCACAGAATTGCCGACTGTCGAACGATGTGGATGAAAAAAGGCGTCTGGAATCGCGCAAATCGCGCCGGAAAGGTATCTACATCCAGTGGCCCGCAATCGACGGAAACAATGAGTTGGAGTCGGACCACAACGATGGTGGTGGTAGTGGTGGTACGACGGGCGAGGAAGGAAATGTCGGTTGGAATCCCCAGCAATTGGGACAAGTGAACGAAAAAGATTCGAGTTTGGATCTTAGCGGAGATAGCTTTACCGATCTCAGTGGAAAGGACACGATGGAGTATGGAAAAGACCGGGAGAGCGCGGTACACTCTCCGGAGCGTTATCTACTCGATCCGACCACACCCGATTCCGATCCGGGCAAACCGATCTGGCCAAAGGGTAACCGTCGGCAGAGTCTCACCTACCAGAGCTCGGATGAGAAGGATGATACATTACCCGCGCCGGCCTTACCAGTGCGGGCGCTCAAATCTCTATTGCTTCGATCGGACTCTGTTTCGGACAATGAGAGTGATCGTGCTTCATCGCGTGATCGCACCAGTGCATCGCCTGCACCTGGTGGGGGTGATGCGGATCTACGGCGTTACTCGAAACGACCGCTTCGAGGACCGTACGGACAAATGCTGGAAGCGGAGATGAAGAAACCAACGAGCAAGGTTCAGTACAGCGAAATCTTGGAGGAACTAACTCGAACCGAAGGGTGAGTAAGGATCGATTCGAGTAGAAGTTACTCATCACAGTCTAATGTATGATTTTTCTTGCGTTCTTAACCTTTACAGCCAAAGCAACCATCCAGGCAGTCCGAGGAATCGTGGCGCTGGGAGCCAGTCAATGGACGAAACGAACGATCGCCATGCAGCGAAGGCTGGATCAAAACCACGGAAAACTAGCGCTAACCTGCCCGTGCCGACCCACGTCCGGACGGCTTCCAGCCCATCGAAACTGTCCGACTCGTCCAGTTCACATTCCGCCAGTCCCTCGAAGCGCTACCTTTGCAACATTGAGCAGCGCAGCACGGATTCGGACAAGTCGGAAAAATCGATGGTCAGCGGTGGGAAGCTGGAGAGCAAAAAGTTTTCACTCGACAGCCATCTTACGGACAAGTCGTTGAGGCGCGGTGGCTCGGATGTGCACGAGAAACCGAACAAGCAGCGTAGCGGATCGAGTGCCAGCGATAAGCAGCAAAAGCGCAGCCTGGATGAGGTGCGGCTGTCACAGAACAGTCGCACACCGTCCGAGCGTAGTTTCACGCTGCTGAACACGCCCGAAACACCGAAGGGTTTGGCCGCATCTCCCGAGCTGTTGGCGGAGTTGCTGAAAGGATCGAGCGAAAAGCTAGTCACGGAGCAGTTGACGGGCAGCAGTGGAGGGAATGCTAGTAATGCCTTACCGTCGGCTGTGCTTAATTGTTTGGTAAGTAATCAATCCCTAGTAATGCTTAGCTGCATTTTGCCAATTTGTTCGTTAAGAGCAATACTGACTGTGTTTGAACTGACATTAGTAAATGCTATCGGCCATTTGAATGGGTAATGTGGTAATTTTTCTATACATATTTCACAAATTTATTTCTATATTTTTAAATACAACATATCACTAGAACATGCAAACTAAACATGGTCTGGTTTTGGTTGCATAAGTAGTAACTGCTCAAGCAACGGCTAAGAGCATCCTTCCCATTGAGTAGGACATTACCACTAGTGATCTCAATATATTTTCTGTGGTATATTCGCATACGCAGAAATAAATACCACCATCGCAAGCAGAAACCTTACTCATCATCATTATCGCCACCATTACGGATGCCCATCATTCACACAACCGGTCATTACCGATGGAGACGCTTGGTCGTTTGTAAAAAAAAGGTGGTTGCAAATTGCGTGTACTACTTGCTTGTGAAGCGTAGGAACGCTATGCAAGACAGTTTTTAAGTCAAAAAGCGTTACTATTTCATGCGCAAGATCGTTGCCTGCTGATGGTACACTAATACCATTGCATGGTATAAACCACCACCTGGAAGACTGCTACCAGAGCGAGTTAGCAAGAGAACCAACGCACACCATCGCTCACATCGCTTTTACTATATATGCGTGTGCGTGTATGTGCGTTATGGAAGGACATGCGCAGAAGCAATGTTTTCATGTGCAGTAGTGAAGGAAGAACGCCTGAGACCAATCAACAAGTACGGTTGGTTTGGTTAGGCTTTTCTTTTTTGCTTTTGGTGGTGTGCACTGTCTGTGGACTTTCAAGTGTCGGGTACTCGTTCGGGACAGGGTGGTAGTTCCGTTGGTTTGGATGCGTAAACTAGAGCTCAAAAACATCAACTAGCCGAGATGTGTGAAGGAAGTTGTCGGTGGATGATTTTCTCACCGGGGCTCGGTTTGGATGGAAGTGCGTAGGATGGCGTTTAGTATGTGGTAAAGCACCCGCTTAGGGGAAACAAAAAAAAAGGTGCAAAATTTCATTGATGCTTTCGGTACGTCGCGACTCGCCGTCGGTATTTTTAACGGCAACCCGGTGGCGTTTTTTTTTTATTTTTGCGGAGGATGTTTGTTTTGTAACATATTTCTTTCCGTAAAGAATGTTGATTATTAGCTAAGCTTTCGCGAACGCTGTGCACGACTTCGTGCCTAATAGTGTAATAGAAAACGAAGGAAATATTTTAAATTTTACGGATTTTTTTAATTGTTAGCTCTCGTGGACCGTAGAGCATAACTAGCGCACGAGAAGTTGTGCTATCGGTGTATTTCGGCTTCCGAAACGTGACGGTCCATTAACGAGTATATTAAGCAAACACGCACACGCCAAAACGGGGTTTTCCCGGTGGTGATAGTATTGGTAGTGCGCCAGTAGACACACGATCTCCGCCAGATGCACGGGCATGAGAAACATCATCTGTCAGTATCGACAAAAAAAAACAAACGTTAGAGGCGACCGTTTCGTTGAGTTTCAATAATTGTGAAAAACTCAACCATCCGTTTCGTACCTAATTATCCTTTGAGTGAGAGGAGGGTAAATAGATAGTACACCCTATTCGAGGCCTGATGCGATGGTCTTTCGAACAATGGAAAGCGGCCCGTAGTACTGTCCGTAAGGAGGAAGCAGCAGGTGCGGTGGTGCGGGAAATCGGTTGATGGATGAAGTTGAATATTGAACACGAGAATGCAACCCCTTCGTCGGGTCGGAAGGGCGTACGGGGGTTACCTGTGAAAAGATGGAGAGAGGCGGGAAGGGGGTCTATAGGAACGTATCTACACACTACAGCTGCGACTGTATTTTGTTTGCGTTCTAACACCACAGCAAAATGGTATGGAATATTGTAGGAAAAATGGTCGCGCGAGGTCACACTTGCGGGATAAAGTGTGTGCGCTTGTGTGAGTGCGAGTTGTGGAAAAATCGGATGAATGGCAGCAGGAACAAAAGAGAGCAAGCGATGGGATAGGTAGAGAGTGCTGCTTGGCCAGAAAGGGATGGAACGGAACAAGCATTTTAAATGATCGAGCAGTGCAGAGCAGCCCATCGAAATGATGCGAAGGAAGCTGGGAAGGGAGAGCAGATGAGAGCAAAAAAGAGGAGTAGAAAAAAAAGACGAAAAACGGTAGCATACCAGCCAGTCTCTATGGTTCGTGTGTACGATGGTATGCCGTACAACGCAGTTTTCACGAGTTGCTTCGACCGAACGCGTGTGTGTTTACCTTGCGGTTGTAACCAGGCGGAAGTAGTGTATAGTGCAAAAAATGGCGTGAAACAATTCGCTACAAAAAATATCCCCCCGCAGTACCGTGGATAGTAAAGTTGGTGACTGATGGTACGGTCGTTCCAGAAACATTTCAGGGATGCTCCTTTTCTATTTGGTGACTGTAGTGTTTTCACTGTCCACGTATCGCAACGACTCGACGGCAACACGAGACAGAGGTGGGTGGCCAAGGCCATCATGAGCGTCCCGTAGTTGAATACCTCTGTCCACCAACGGACGGTTGACGAGGAAATCGTACGCTGTTGGGAAAACACTTCGTACATGCTGCTATTTGTTGTTCTCTGATCGAATCGTTACCATAGCGATTTGCAAATAGTAGCCGAGCGGTGTAGTACCAACCCGAAAGGGGCAAAACGAATTCTCCCAGACGTTTCTATCGTTGGTGCTCCTCTATATTGGAACTTTAATGACACTTCATCGTAGCATGCCTATTCCTTCTGGAATGGAAAGATCTCACGGTCTTTGAACACCCTATCGCCATGCAAAACTGTTCCCGAACAAGGTATGAAAGTCGGGTTTCTTGTAAAGTGCTTCGAAACTGGTGCCGTTAGCTTAAAAGGAAACTCGACCCAACTTCCCCGAGGGACGTACGGTCCGGATGGTGAACGCTCAAGGTTTCAAGCTGTTCGGAATATTGAATGTGTGTTCGCGTACAGGTGAACGGTTTTTGTAGCAATCCCGTGAAGGTGGGCCCGCGATTGAATACACCTGTAGCAACGGAACGTAACACGGTCGACACGACAACGCATTCAGTGGTTCGGTGTTAGATTTTTCGTTGCGTGTGTGTTAGTGCTTCCAGCATCCAGCCAGACGACGTTTTGCAAAACGTGCTCCACTTAACGCCACCGTCATGTTGCTGGTGTTTTGTTTATTCACGACGACGTTTTCATTGTGAGGTTTTGCTCCAAGACGTCCAAGCTTTCTACCAGGAAATCCATCCATTTAATAGGATGTAAAGTGTTTGTGAGCGTGCGCGGGTGTGTGTGTGTGTGTTTGTGTTGAAAATGTTTTGTATGGGCTTATGAGATATCGATGAATGCAGGTCCTTCGCTAAGGATAAGTGTGTGGCCGTAGTTGGGAGCCTGTGCGATCTGCCTTAGTTGCTTCTTACTTTCCAACCTTCCGTTGAGGATTCTTCATTGTTTGCTTATCGGTGAACAAGGCCCGACAATGATGCCACTTAACTTCTGCTCCGATTCGGAGGATGATCCAGAGCGGACACCGAAATCTACGTCGGAAAACACCATGTGGCACAACGTTATCAGTTGTTACAATGTAAGTGAATGACCGTGCGTGTGATGAAACTGTTGCAAACCAGGGTTGCCATTAATTAGCCAGCAGGGTTGGGGCTGTTTATTTCGAATTCGTGCAATTCGCTTTATTGAGCTGCATTGGCCGTTTGATAGCGGAATTGTATACGCACGTTTTGTTGTTTGTGAGCAATTCCCCCTGACCGTGACGTGTCCCGCCGCAAGTAGTGCTAAGTTCTGCGAAAGAGTGCAGTCTGTACACTGCACGCCACCGACGATGACAAGCGACAGGTGAAGGTCGTCGAAACACGGGGGTTGGCAATAATTTGCACTATTTGTGCAACAACAAACCAGCCGGCGGATGTTTTGTCGCCATAGGAAGCCGTAACAGGTCGTGATTTTTCGATGAAGCCGCCCTGAATGGCGGGCTTGGAACACGCGTACACCTGCGTACGCTGATATCGTTGGTTTATCAAATGCATACACCAAACACAGACAGGTGGTTATCAACAAGTGTTTACGGTTGTTCCTGGTGGGAATATACGTGTTGATGCAGCCGGTCACACGCTGCAGTCTGTTTTGCATCGTTTATGGAGGTTTAGTTTTCCTTTCTGTTACTACACTTTTATTTTGTTGATTAAGCCAGTTTTATTGTATTGTTAAATTAGTTTTTTACCGTCTTAAAGTTGGATGTAATCTTTTATTTAAATTAATGTAATTTAAATATGATTTTATTCTATCTTTTACTTTCATTTAATTTTTTCTAAAGTTACCCTTTTTTGAGTTATCAAAACGAATAATTTGAAAGTACAACTAATTACCGTAATATTTGGGTAAATATATAAAAGCGAAGGAATCACTCGACATAAACGTACATTTATGAATTAAGGAATGAATGGATTTTTGGTTATCCTCAATTGATTCGTTTTCCTTTGTGATAAAATAGCTTCTTTTTACTCTTCGATATGTGAGGTACTTTAGTAGTAGTAATACGATACGGTACTCCAGCTTTCTGGTCCTTCCCTCATGAAAACTCTGAGTTGTGGTTACATTCCAACATCAAGCGATTTTTTGGTGAATACTGTCTTTCTGATCTTTATTTACTAACAACAGAAAAGCTTGTCTTGCTTACGTGGGAAATAATTAACAATTGATATGTTATATGTTGTTCATCGAATATTCACCGGGCGCCTCCATTGTACAAGTGGTGCCAGTTGCATACACGAATGGAACCGTACTAAAACATAAATTATTCTATCGAAAAGACATATACGGTTGTCTATCTAAAGAAATCATTCGGTTCAATACTAAACGATGCCGATCTGCAATTAATGCAAAAAAAAAAGTTCTGTAGTTTAATTGATCGCGTTTTACCGCATGGATGATTATATCATCTGTTAAAATAGGTATAATAATGTCTGTCAACCTTTCCATCCGGCGTCTGTGATGTTTTTGTTTTCAATCATTAAATTAATTATGACCTCACCCGCTACTGCACAATGGTTTTGTGTATTGATACAACATCGTGTTATTATCGTAACCTAACCCAAACCCGTTCCCTCCTATACTTTGTTGTTTTTCCATTTTTTCCCCCTTTTACATCCGCAACATAATGGACCATGGTACCATCGGCATAATGATGCCGATGCTTTACCCTTAATGTGGTTCTTTAAACCAAATCATGCATCCATTCTTTAATGCATCCATCCATCCATCCATCCATCCATCGATCCATACAGCAATTCACTCAACCACTTCCGTCCGTTTCCTTTTTGCCCGGGATGGGAGAGTTTTCCCGGGGTTTTTTTCCACATCCCGCGTAGCACGGGTGCACCACAATCGCTTCCACCGTACCGCATCGACCAGCGATGGAACCGTTGCGAAAAGTTGTGAAGGAAATTCAATTACTGCAACATGAAAAGCTTTTAACAGGAATGAGATTTTAATTCAGTTACCGATTTTACCGTTCCGCATATCAGGCCACAGTGACACGTTGATGTACTGTCCCAGTACGGCCTTTTTTTTTTATTTCCCCCCCAAACCATAAACGATCGCTTTTAAAGTTGTAAATGAGGGTAAAACAGTCTGACCTAATATGTTGCGCTTTGGTGCTCTGTTGTTTGTTGTTGTTTTTTTTTTGTTACAGGATACGCGAACTCATGTGGTGGTGGAACTCTTCAACACAGAAAAGTCGTACGTGGAATCACTGCAAACGATAGTGCTGGTAAGTGTTGCCCTGGTCCCGAATCATTCGTTTGAAGCAGCTTCACACACAGCAAATGTATCTTCTTGTTTCTTTGTAGAAATATTTAAATCAACTAAAGTCGCCAGAAAACTCTGGTCTCGTGGACGCACAGACGGTGGATGAAATATTTTTCATGGTTCCAGCCATTCTGAACATACACGAGCGATTTCTGGAGGAGCTACGACGCCGTTTGGATTCCTGGGACAAGATGCAAATGATTGGCGATGCGTTCGTGGACGTTGTAAGTACATTACATCGAACAGTTTTGAATGGAAGGTGTGCAAATCGATTGATTGTATCCGTTTGGTTCTCCTGTTTTTGTAACTACCAGTTTTCCCGACCGGTCATACTCGACACGTACACAGCGTTCGTGAACAACTGGAACAGGGCGAAGGACGCTATCCGGAGTGCGAGACAGAAGTGTCCCGCATTTGCAAGGTTTCTCGAAGCCATGGCCCGGGAACACAAGGGTAAACTGTCGCTGGACAACCTGCTGATCAAACCCGTACAAAAGTTTCCAAAGTATGTATCGTTTCGGAACCTGGCAGGGATCACCGTTGTGACACCGCCGGTAACTGGTTTCACTCACGTTTGCGTTTTTGCAGCTACGAACTTATATTCACAAGACTGATAAAGCACACGGACGTGACACACCCGGACCAGAAACCGCTACAGGAAGCTTTAAAGTTGGTGCACGATATTCTGATATTTCTGAACTGCAAGGAAAAGGAAGCGCTGGAAAATGGACAACGCGAGACGGCGCTGCGCGAACTGGAGGGCGTGATCGAGGGCATGAACGATCTGGTGACGCCGGAACGTGCCTTCCTGCTCTTCGATCTCGTGTCGATGCCATCGGGACAGGTGACGCGCAAGGAGCGAGGATTTTTCCTCTTCAACGACTTGCTAGTGATAACCAGCATCAAACGAAGGAGTGGAACCATTCGAAAAACCAATATGTAGGTGTTGCTTATGAGGAATTGCATCTTCAAGAAATAAAACTAACATTTCCGTACAATTCGCAGGACCTGCCCGGGAAGCGTTGCGTCTACGTTGGATACGAACAAGTACAAGTATCTCACGAAGATATCGCTGGACGATTTGGAAATAGTCAAATGTAAGTACATCCGGTACGCATGGTAAAAAGGTTTCCTTTTTATTTCCACGAATGTGTTAATGGGTTCGGCACCGGCAAGCGTACTTCTGGGTGTTAATGCTGGAAGCGTGACATAAGGCCCTTAATTTTGCTTTCGTTTGCACCCCAATCGAGCAGTCCGACCATATCGTATGCCTTGAGTTGTGCTACGATGCTGGGAGCGTGTGCTCGAAGAACCTGCTTAACATTGGCAGACTGGTTGGGATTGTGGAGTGTCGGTTGCATCGGCGGCGTATTTTGTGCATCCTTGGTGCGCAAAAAGGGCGAAACGGTTAGGGCGTAGATGACCTGCAGTGAGCCGTGTTTCAGCAACTCGACCTGCAGCTCGAGCAGGGATGGGACGGACTTAATGTAGCCCATTTTCTGTAACAGCAGCACAAGCGTTTCGTGGTAGACGTACACCAGCTCATCGCGGTGCTTTTCCAGCACATCGAGTGCGGGTGAAGATGCCAAAAAGTACACGAGATCGATGATCGGTGATCCGACTACACAGTTTTGGAAGTCAACCTGGTGGGAAAACTTATGTTAGTATCACTCCAGTTTTAGAGCCCTGTTACGGTGCACTTACGAAAATAGCATCCACCAGTTCGTTGCCCTGATACTTGAACAGGATATTGTTGGTCCAGAAGTCACCATGGTTGAGCACCTTCAACCCCTTGAAATCACTTTCGTACGCTTCGATGGCTTTTTGCAGAGTTTTGGCAGGCAACTTCTGAAGCTTGTCCGCTATGGGCTGGCTTATTCCAAGGTCGGCCGCGATCTCACCAACGATACGTATCGTATCGGGGAAATAATTAAGCTTATCCTTGTATTCGCCGTGGAACGTACCCTTGGAAAATTTGGAAAATACTTGCCCATTTTCCGACAGCATCACAGCGGAGGCAGCATGAAAGAAGGCTAGTTTTTCTACGGCCATTTTGCTTTGATCGAAGGTTAGGCCCAGCGTTTGGTTCTCTACGCTATAGCCACGCGCAGTGAGATCTTCAAGCACGACCAGATCCGATGGTGTCTCCGAGGAGTAGATTAACCTGTAATGGGACGTAAACAGATTAAGTAATATCCACTATTTAACGCGGGTAATTGAAATGTCCAACGAAACAATTGAATTATGTGCCACAGTAGCTCAATAAATCAATGAAAACCAAGGGCCGCCCTATATCTATCACAAAACAGCGAGCATTAACAAATTCCACGATCAATTTTGTCTGCTTAATTTGTGTTAGTCATCGGCTGTCAATTGTGAGTGTCCTGAGCGTGCCTATTCATTTTGATACCCGATATGGTGTTGCCATTATCATGCTGAGGTAGTTCTGAATTGTCGGCTATCTGTTGCTGCAGATAACGATACACCTCGTACGTGTGGTACGAAAACAAAACAACGAAAAAAAAACCCCTTATGCCCTTTCCTCCCCAGACGCACCGATACGATTTATGACCCACTGTTTGCCGCATTTAGACGATACTCGTACGTACTCGCTGCGGGTTCACGCGACCATATCTTAGGGCTAATCGTTAACAGTTCAATTCAATCTTTAATGTTATATAATGGCATCTGCAGAGCGCGGGTCAGCTGACCCGTGCAGGTATTCCAATCGATCACAGTGATGAAGCTGAAGTGATACTTACTGCGGCGCCAGTTCAATGACGCTTCCGAGCTTAGAAATCATGGTCACCATACTGGGCAGCACGGACTTGTACATGAGGATCTCCTTATCGAACACATCCGCCTTTTTGAACTGTTCCAACAGCAATCCGTCGGTGGGTTTGATTTTCGCCACGAACGTAATGACCGCCTCGTTAGAATTTTCCTTCGAGGTGTATCTGGCGAAAACAAATGTTGTGTGTCAATTTCCGAGCAAAAGAGATACAGCCACTGTACGCACTTGATAAGAATCCGGTTCATCGACGATCGTGCGTAGGGATCGTTGATATCGGAAGATGCTGGTTCGACATCGTACGCCTTAATCTTCACCTCCGACTCACCGTACTGCGATTGGATGAGATTGGTTAGGAAGAGGGAGTTCACAAACTTGGTTTCGGCAGTTTTCGGCATTTTGATCGCGTGCAACACAACACTGTGGACAGACAACACAAAAGATGGCTAACTCCCAAGAAGCAGACGATGATGACGGCCGGAGCGTTGTAGACGGACTGCCGCTGTGTCGGTTTTGCTTACAACTCCAGAGTTCGAATGAGACAAATCGAGCCAGTATACTATCAAAAAACCTAGGCTTAGATAAAGCAGTGATGGAGCGCAACGTACCATCAGTATGATACCGAGCGCGTACAGAACGTGGTCATATCAATGAAATTGATAACAAATTTTCACGGTGCTCGTGGCGCCGCTGGAATGACGCGGTGTGTGCAGATTGCTGTTGTATCGTCACATATCGATATGGCATATAATGCATATGTAGTGCACTTTTGAATGTACGTACACACGCCCAAATTCTATGACATGGTTTATGGCTCTCACGGGTTTAGTTGAATGCATATTGGTTATTTGAATTTTTCATTATCTCTGGTTGGGTAACAAGACTTGCGGAATGAGCGTTTTTCGCATTCGCGTGACAGTTTGCAAGTTTGGTACTTAGCAGAGGTTATCTACGATATGTAATGACTTTCGTTGGGACAGTCGGGTGGCAGAGGCGATAACGGCGCCGGTTTGCACACGGCAGGCTCCGGGATCCAATCGCATCCGGATCGTTTCCCCGTAGCGAGGACTTGACAATCCAACTACTATGGAGAGAGATATTCGTAACCTTGTCCACTAGAAATTCTTAATATGCTTTACGGAGACCGAAACTAATATCTTACTTATGAAGCATTTGAGATATTGGCCGGCTACAGAAAGCCTTTATGATTGCGATCGTCAGCTTTTGTATCATTTCTTTTCTTCTGGCTTTCTATTCTTGAGTTCCATACGAATACATTTCGGAGTAAGTTCGTCTCGCCCCTTTTGATCTTATGGACGACTTAATATCGAGAACAATTCGAAACCAGTGGAGTCCAATCTTACATATACAGAGTCAAAAATTCTTCTTTCAATATCTCTCTTTCTTCCTTGGGTATTGGATAGTAACAAACAAGACCATCTTCCAGGCGCAACAGTTTTTTTGTTTGAAAACATCTGACTATGTTATTTTTTGTGGCTTTGTTGTTGGCACTCAATTATCATCCCTAATGTCTGGAAGAGATAGAAATCTTGATTCTTTATAAAGATCATGTGCGTTGCAGCTCGTTCAGTGAAATGAATTGAATGCGTGCAGTGATTCATTCGCACGCCCTGGGTGCGGTATGTCTTTTCATGTTCCCAATGTAATGTAACAATGTAACAAGCTCACGGTGGTTGGTCTTTTATATATTTTTATCTCGTTTGCTAGGTGCCGAGATCTCATAGGTTTCTCACTAAACTATCGAAAGTGATCAATATAGTGTGCTCAATATGTGAACTAGTTTCTTAAAATGTACCACGTTTTGTTTCGTTTTAGCTAAAGACGAAAATGTTAGACGAATTATGAAAGAGATTGAACATCTTTCGGAAGATAGCAGTAAGCTGATAGAGATATCCGATAAAGCTGCAAGCTTGCGATGTCCACACGGAGCTTTGGAGGAAGCAATTCGTGAACTACAGCGCGAAGTTCAGCGACAGCTTGCGGAACGCCAAACCAATGATGCGCAGCTGAACGTGCTGGAGCTAACGTGGAACACCTCGTAAGTAGAGGAAACAAACCTGTCCAGCGCAGGTCAGATGATAGCATGTACATCATTGCCCCATTTCGTGATCGATCGTTTCAGCAACGGTATCCAAAATATGACCGTGGTGTTTTCGAAGCCGGAAAAGCGCACCCAGTGGGAGGAAATATTTGCGGAGGCAAAGCAGAAGCTGGCCAATAGTTTGGAGCGATGTCAGATACCGGACTTCTTCGTATCCGTACCGATACGGAAGACTCGGGCCGGTCTTCAATTCACGTGTGCCTCGCCGACGCTCGGTGTGCAGAAGGACGTATGGGTGTGCAATAGCGACGGGTACGTGGGTCAGGTTTGTGTGCTCAGCCTCGTACCGGAACCGTCCGTCACAAGCTGCAACGGTGTGTGTAATGCGCGGATACTGTGCGTTTCTTCGGTGCCGGCGAATGAAGAACGGTAAGGTTTGCTCATATGGTTTGCTTTTTTTTTTAATTGTACATGTTTACGCATTTCTTAACGCCGTACCGCAGGACTTCTAATTCATCGTTGATGAATGTGAATATATCGATCGTGGATGCGTCTATGAACAGTGCACCGAACAGACCGAACAATTCCATGGTCTCTAGCTCACCTTCCAAAGCGGCCGAACGCAAGGGTTCGTTCAAATCAACCGATGGCAGTACGCAACGAACGGTGACGAACAACGAATCCAACATTCAGCTAGATTCGGGCAGCTCGAGTGAAGATTCCGACGCGGAAAGCCAACCGGACCGGGTAGTGGCCGGTCAAACGTGTGCCAACTCACTGACGCCTAACCATCGGCAGCAGGACTCAACGGCCAGCACAAATGCGGCGGACGAGTCGGAAAATCAGCAATCGACCATGTGGCTCGGCACGGAGGACGGCTGCATACACGTGTACAACTGCACGGATAACATTAGGATCAAGAAGAACAAGATAAAAATACCGCACGTTAGTGCGGTTTACTCCATCCTGTACTTAGATAATCGTGTGTTTGTATCCCTGGCGAATGGTGATATTTGTGTGTACTCCAGGGATCGCAGTAAGTATCGTGATCATATATGCTCTCGGAAGCATTCGTTCCGTAAGGGTAATGAACTCTCGTTTATCATTACAGATGGGTGGAACGTATCCTCTCCGCTGACAGTGACTGTAGGCACGGTTTCCAATCCCGTAGTGAAGTTGCTGAACGTGCACGGGAAGCTGTGGTGCGCAATACAGGGAACTATAAAAGTATTAAACACGAAAACTTTACAAGTAAGTCTTGGGGCCTGCAAATGATCCTGTGGAGTTGGTGAGCCTCAGTTGTCTGAAGTGCTATCTTTGCTTTACAGATCGACAGCCAGATTCAAATTTCGAACGACTCAAAACCAATCACTAATATGACAGTATTAAACGACTACGTGTGGATTTCGGTGCAGAACTCTGCGCACATCAAATGTTGCCATCATGAAAGGTAACGATCGCCCACCGAGCCGAAGATTTGCGTCCTTACTCACTGTGTTTTCCTTCCTACCGTTGCAGCTTTGAGATTATATTTGAGGTTAATTTAGCTCCATCGGTCAATAAGATGCTCTCGAACTGTGATGATATCATCCGACAGCACAAAGCCGCCTGTCTGCGCGTTACATCCTTGCTGGCCTGTAAGGATCTGATATGGGTAGGAACGAGTGCCGGTGTATTGCTGACAATAGCAGCTCACAACGTTGCCAAAGGTTCATCGTTACCGGCTGTGACGGGTATGTTTTTGCTTTGTATCATTTGCTGGAGACGATTTCACTAACGATATGTTTTCCTTATGTTATGCAGGCCTTCCTCACGGTCATACCGGCCATGTTCGGTTCCTAACGTTCGTTGCATCACCGGACAGCGAAACGGAACTGGTGCAGGAAGGGACCGTATCGTCCGCTGGCGCACAAAACCTGACCGGTGGAAAATCGAGTAAAGCATCCCACCAAGATCTGCTGGTAATTTCCGGTGGCGATGGTTACGAAGATTTCCGTAGCGCGGGCAATAACACCATGAGTGAGGTGGCTGGCCGCGAAGACAGTACCAACCATCTGCTACTTTGGAAGGTGTGAAACCGTTCCGGACACTAATTGGTGCCGAAAGGTATCATTGCATAATTGGTACAGGAGCATGTCGTCCTAAAAATTTGTTTGTTAATTTTGTTTGCGAAAAGAAAAAAAAACAGCCGGTAGCTCGGAAAGCATCTCGGGTGGCATCCACTGTGGGTGTGTTATAGGTGCAAGCTGGTCTTGCAAGCTTACAGAAAGATATATATTTTTGTCTTTGTTTTATCCCGTATACATCAACCTGGTAAGCGTTAGGGCACGGGTTCGAATTTGGTTCGAAAGTTTTTTCGAGCGCTTAGCTGTTAACACGATAAGACAATAAGAGTTGCAAACCTATATGCAAGTTACAGGCAGATTTGTAACATCCGTACGCTCCTTCGCCTAACTCCAACAGTCCGACAGTGGTGGATGGAGTGGATTAGTTTTGAGTATTTGTTTTCTTTTGTTAGCCAGCCGTACTTGGCCACTATTCCAAAATACTTACGAATACGGTATGTACAAGCGTTACGTTTCAGCTATATAGAACTCGTAAAGAGACAGACAGAGAGAGAGAGAGAGAAAGAGGGAGCAGACACATTTCTATCGATACAAATGATAGTAAGTTACCGGCAGCAACTGTAGACTGTCACGCAGATTCCGCTTAGCAATTGTGGGCTTTCCTTATCGTTTGTGTATTACGGATACTAACTAACTGCAGTGTGTAAGACTATCAAACTACTAGCCTAACCATAACTTGACTGTTTATAGTTGTAAATCGATGCGATGAGATGGTCGATACTATTAACCGCATCACAGTACAGAGTGCAGTGTGCAGCGCAGCGAAGGCAAACACTAACCAAAGGTTGTTGCGCCAACCAACAACCCGGCCCGGCATCCAATCGAATCAGTTAACAATATCGAAGTGTTTGGCGCGCACATATTTCTGGCCTTCCGCAGCACAACAAACGCCACCCCGTCAGTAGTGTAAATATGCATGCTAGTCGAAAACAACACTGAACCTGTGGTGGGGTAAGTTTATATACATTCGCAACCGAAGTAAAAAAAATAAAACAGGAGGTAAATATAGGTAGAACATTCGTACTTACGTTTTGAAACAGTTTTTGCAGCTACAGGTCAGACGCAACATCCGGGCAGCAGCATGGCTGCGCTTGCCACGGTGTCTTTAGTGGAGGGTTTTTTTTTCGCAGAAAACTGAAACAAGTATTCCAGAATGAATCATTTTGTAAGCCATACCCCTTCACCATTGTGTCAACAAACCAACCAAGCAAATGGCCGTGGATGCAACGTGGACAGCAAACATATAACGCGCATGTATAGAAGATGCGTTGTTTAAACATATATTTATATAGGCATATTATATTAAACCGAAAAACTTCGCAAAAAAAACCCCGGATGTAAGAATGAAGAGTTTAAGCGAGGACAGGTGAACAGTTCCATGGAGAGACCTGATCGTGGAATGTCGCCATCGCTCAGTCGGTAAATGGATTCCAGTGTTCGGTTTCCTTTAGATTATTTTTCGAAGTGTGACATCAAACGAAACCTTCGAATTCGGAAGGCAAAAACAGAAACACTTACACAATCACATACGACGGTTACCGAGTAATTTAATCAACTGACTTACTGAAATCATACGATTACTGTACATCGTTTTTCTTTGTGAATCCACGCTCTAAGCCTAGACAGACAGCAAATGCGTGGAAACCACTACTACGCACCGTGAAATATGCAGCACCATAGTACGATTTATAATACTGTAACTACCACTTCCCCCCCTTCGTATCGTTGAACGGAAGGAATCAAGAGAAAATGGACGGCGAAATACATTTTTTGTCGAAATTGATCGTGATCGTGTGCAGTGGAATTTCATGTCGTATAGTTTGATGACAATTCTATGATAACCATTCCATACGTTTAGCTAAAAAAGCTTTGCTCCGGTTTGTGATGTCTTTGTTTTCCTTTGTTTTTAATGCGTTGTAAAGTTCATCTAAAGCTCGCTTAATTGCATTTGCGACGTACAAAGCGGTTCATGCGTACCGTCGGGTGTAATAAGAACTGCGGTGTCCATGTTTACCGTGACATCATTCGGAACATGCGAGAGGTCAAAACGTTACTAGAACTGAGGGGGACTGTCATAAATATAGCCCCACCAGCCGGCGTTTCATCTTGGCGTGAAGATTTAAGCGTGTGAATATGCAGCTTGATGGTAATTGTTCTGCCGATTGTGTAGCCAACTATTTGTCGCGTACGATACTGCGGTTTGCCACTATACTTTCTACCCGACTGGCAACAAAGCAATTAAAAATCTCCATCAAACCATGAACAGCGAGGGAAATCAAATGGACATTCAATAGACTTTAATGTCAATATATAAAGTTTTTGAAAATAACAGAATATTCCAAAGCTTGGACACAATATCATTCCAGTGGGAGTGAGGCGTTTGGAATGCGGTGTCACTAACCCAATCTGGCCTTGTCCGTATGAAGAACCGCGAATCAAAACGGTTTGCTGTTACATCATTTCTATCGTGCCATGCCAAGCTTCCGTTATGGTCTTAAGCCGTGGGCGTCTATCGCCTCGATCCATAGTTCCGATGGTGTGCGGTGAAAGAACTGGGTCAGCGGCAAATGTGGCAAATGGATGGAGCAAACTAGGGTGTAACGAAATGAAATTTAAACGCTGGACAGTTTCAAATGTTTGGAATTCTGCACACATTAAGTCTGGTTAAACTTTCAGTTCTTTGAATGACTTGGACCAGGTAGAATCCAATTTTGGTGTGTTAGAATAGAAGTGGGCCTAATCAGTATCTGGAGTTGTTTTAAATTTCGTTGGTTTTATATAGAAGTGAACGAAAAAATTTACAAGACGACGATTCTGGTTCACGATGACTCTATAGGTCTTTTTGGCATCGCGGGCTAACAATACGTAAAGAGTAGGGTTAGGTGAGATACAAATTGTACGATTTGAAGAATTCTTACTTTCTTACTAAGAGTCTCTATGCCACTATGTCTCCTGCCCTATCGGGTACGTCTAAGAGACATGGCCTGGTCTCAATGCCACCCATCTCCTTTTAAATTTGAGCCTACCTTCAAGTTTTACGGATTCGGTCGTCTGGTGTCATTCTAATGGCATGACCAGCCCTTAGAACAACTCTTAGCGCTCATCATCTTCCCATATACTGGTCCATAATTTCATTCAAGCATTTTCCTCTCGAACGTATCTGAGACATAATGACTTTTAGAATGCTTAGGACAGTGATGTTAGACCATTCAAATGATAAAATAATTTACACGTGCTTTTAAAGCAACAGCTCTTGTAAAATTTAAATACATCTTGCCTTATTTACACACAAAAAAAAACACCCGAGCTTGAACGATAGTGTGACTTAAGTCTAGCTGCTCTACAGTGAGAAGTTTCCTACAGATGAATGTTATTTTGCAGTCTCCTCACGTGCAACCGAGCCTTCCCATTTGCATAAAATCCTTCAATTAGCAAAGAAACCATTCTTAACGGATGGTTGTGTACAGAACGACCAAGTGTGTTTAACGTCCGAACTGCTGAGCAATACATGGCTGTAAACGTTCCGAGTCCTCCACCCTCCAAAAAAAAAAAAGCACCAAAGAAGCTTTATGAGCTCTCCACCTGTTTTGCACCCGAAAAATAATAGAAAGAATTCAGGGAGCTGCGACAATTCATCGGACCATGCTGCTTGTTTATGGTACGGGTTATGTAGCGAAGGTTAAAACCTGACCCTGGGCACCAATTTGTATTTTCTGTGGTGCTCATTTTTTTTTCTCCACTCTCGCCCGGCTATCATTGTTCCGCCAAACCCGACCAACGAGATGACCGACCCCCGTAGACAGCGCAGTGTATAGCGCACCTGGCCGAACGAGCCCCGAAACAATGACCAACGCATGATTCATAGCTGCAGGAAGCGCAGCTTACTCGATGCGTATACGCAACACAACTGATGTTCCGCGCACACGTGTGGAATGGTTTGAATCGGCACCATTCAAAGAGCACACTGCCGGACACACCGTCCGGGTGTCCATGTGATGTCAATGTAGGAGGAAGACGGTAGTACGTCGTTTTCTTTGGAGAATGTGGCTTTCGGTTGCTTTTCTTCATGCGTTATGGAAGTGTCGCGCGGCGTTACCGTACCACCGGTGTGCCGTCTTTCACTACGCCGCTTCAACAATCATACAGGGAGGGGGTCAACATCTCGCATCTACATCCGAACAGTTTCACTGTGTTCTGCACATGGTGCATGAAAGGGGAGATTTCGATGGGTGGTGTATAAAAAGCGAAAGCATTCAACCATACGGTGCTTAGTCGAGATCGAGTGTCGGCGGTGATCGAAAGAATCGTTGGAACGGTGCGAGTGTGCGAATTAGTGCGTACCTGTACTACTGCCCCAGTAGTTGCCACCGGAAAGTGTAAAGTGTTTTCAGCAGTATAATTATTAAAAACGAGTAAAATGCTGCGCGGTTCTGTAAGTGTATTGTTTGTTAGTTATGGTGATTTGGTTAAACACATTAGTGAATCGTGATGTTAAAGGATGGACTATTGAAGAAGTTCTAATCGAATGATTCTCTTCCTTTTTGGAAGTTTTCTTCAATATTTTCTAATAAAAAAAACAGCATTAACAGAATAAACATTTCAACATAAATAATGTTAAAAAAATCAAAACCAAAAGAAATATCCATATTTAAATGAAAATAACATAAATATTAACTGCAAAAACATTGAAAAAGAAGCAGACATCTCATATAACAGACAAAAATAAATAAAAAAACACTCACATTGCAAAAAATAAACATATAAAATGCTATTAAAATTATGTAAATGACATTTTCCGTTCAGCAACATTTTCTTTTAAACCCCAAAAGTAAAACAGCATTAATCATTTGTGTAATATTAAAAAAGTAACGCCCGACAAAAAAAGAGGAAAAACCATTGCAAATCGCCAGAATACAACAATGGCCCATTAAGCGTTTCAACGGGGAATGATTTTTTGGGAGGCCCCGTCGGGACCAGAACGCCATCGAATAGATATTACATTATAGAGTAGTGTAGTATGTGGTGCTTACTTGTTCGTTTCATTTGATTGCGTTACAGGTTGCGCTGTTCGTTTTGATTGCGATTGTGTCCGGTGCGGCGGCGACCTTTGGATACGGTTTGCTAGGAGGGTCAGGTAAGGCTTATTGATTCGAGATGCTACATTCGTAGGTCCCAGATTGGTGACGGCTTTGTGTGTCACTGTGTGCCGGAAAGTCAATTTCCCACGGTGAATGTGTTATAAGAGCGTATGGTTTTTTTTGCTCCCATGTTTGTTGTTTGGTTGATTCTCTGCTACGGGAAGATACGATTATGAAATTAAATCAAAACTAAAGTGACGTTTGATCATGAAGATGAAACATTAAAATAACAACTTACTATAATCGGAAAAACCAACGAACAGAACAGTATAAAACCCATATGTTATACATAAAACATTGCTACATGGAAGTTAATTGTTAATTTAATCATACTCCTATTTACTTTGCTATTTCAAGGGTATAATGGCGGTTACGGTGGAGGCTGGAGCGGATACAATGGGTATGGAGGCTACGGTGGCTATGGAGGTGGCTATCAACCGTATGGCTATGGATATGGTAAGTTCTCTGGGAGTGGAATGTAGCATTTGTTTGATTCGAAATTCTTCTCTCCGTACCCAATAGGATATCCTGGCAAATATGGCGGCTATGGGGGTCTTGGCGGTTATGGAGGATATGGTGGATATGGTGGATACGGAGGAAATGTCGGCTATGGGGGATACGGAGGGTACGGAGGTTACGGAAGTGGCTATGGTGGATACGGAGGATTCAGACCCTACTACCGATAAACGACCAGCTCTTCTGGGCATGCTTGTTAGATTGTAATCATGTCTAGTGTTAATTTCGTTTCTGTTTAAATGTGATAAATCCCATCCGTTTACTGTCGTTTGTTTGAATTTCTTAACGAATTGGAATAAACTACCGTTCAATGCCAAACTTTTGATAATCTCCTTCTCTCTCTCAATCAGAGCGCTTACCGATCAAGCAGTGGTTACCCATAACGGGTTTCTGCAAATTTTGCTCTTGATGTGGAGGCGTTCAATACGCAGCAACGTTGAATTTGTCGGCCAAGGACGATCGTTTGCTAATGGAGTTGGGTGATGAAGTTCGAGACGTCCCGAGTTGGTAGAGTGCGACCATGAAACCACTTTTCTCGTTTAAGGCATGATCGGATGAAAGTTTGAACTAGTTGTTTTCTTAACGGTAAGGCCGGTTCGGATGAATTGTGGAAGAACTGTTATTTGAGATGTAAAGTGTCCAAGAATACCGCCTACCAGACACTTTCATCCTTACTACGCGATCATATTTGAGACGAAATTATATCGATTGTTCTTTGTTCATCGTAACTTTAAAAAATTAACTCCTTGTCCAAATAACTGTAGAGCTGAGCAAAAGTTGTACTAATGTGCAATTATATTACTACCCTACTTTAAACTAAACAATTAGCAGGGGAACGAGCCATAGCACCTTTGCTCGTTTGTCTTGACTGCTCGTTCAAGTCTTTCAGATCAAAAAAATAGTATTTTATCTTAAGTTGCTTCTATAATCCAGTGGAGAAGTGGGATATATTTACCAATTGGTCATTTTATTCTTCTGGTCTTTATCATCCACATGATCGTAGTCTACTCCTGATCACTACCCTCAGATCAGATGCGGACACTTTGTCTACTAAGAATCGATCGTCAGTTGTTCAGTGATCGTCAAACTTGATTCTCGTAAAGTAAAACGATTTGTTGGAAAAGGAATACTTTTATCCTATGAAGATCTCTATCAGCGAGATCTAGTTAAGCAAGATTGAAGTATTATTGACAAGTAATTCGTTCCATTATAAGAATATCGTTATGTTAACCAGAAGGATCATGGGACCCGATGAATTTCGATTGGATTTGGGCATTTGTTTAATGTGTATACACGCTAATTGAACTAATTACTGTGCATAAAAAACATATCTTAGTGAAGGTAATTAAATCTGTGCTCATCATACGTAGGCTAATATATTTAAGAGTCTTAGTTTTCTTTCGAATACCAGTTTTGTTTACCTCGTTTCCTTTTTTCGTTGCACACGGATTTGTTTACATTGTGAGCAAAAAAAATAATTTATTGTAAAATATATGTATATATGTATGTATATGCTTCATACAGCTTTTGCGTGCTTTTGCTGAACGTAACTATTTACAATGCTACCAGTTTTGAACCCAGAAAAAAAGAGCAAACGAACTTCACTTTGAAACTTAACAATATTCAACAATGTGTTTGTGGTATCGATAGGCATTAATGCGTAGTACGAAGAGAAACTGCTGCTGCTGCTGCCGCCGCCACGAAGATAGATTAAATCTATCTTCCCTTGCACTACATTTGTAACCGCGTTGTAATTGGAACTCATTGCTAAGCGAAACTATGCCTTCCACGCAACTATACATATTCCACCTCCCTCCCTATTTTGCGCATGACTGTTAGAATATAGTTCATTATATTATTATTGTTCGGCCTCTGAGCGCACTCTGCATTAGCTTATCTACTATTATTATACTGTGTTTGACACACACACGCACACGAATACAGACACACGTACGGAAAGAAAAACTATGGTAGTTTCACTGAATTCATACCATTCCCAACTGTATCTTTCAATAGCAATTCATATGTTACTGCTTCCTGCTACGTACCTCTTGCCTACACAGCAAGACTTCCAATAATTGGTGCTGCTTTTCTCACGCTTGCTTGCACCGTTGGTGGTTTTCTCCTTCATCACTGCCAACGTTTAACCTTTTTTGTTTCTACCCTAAGTGTAACCCTTTTCACGCTCAACCTTCACATCACGTAACTGTTTCGGTATAGTTTAGTTTAAAAAACATCCTTTCGATTTAAACTGAATTGACTTTCGCGCAGAACGTGGGCTTTTAAATTCATTTCCCTAAACACTCGGCAAAACCATTGCACATTTTAGGGATTGGGAGCTCTCAATTCGGTTAATTCGCGGTAATTAAAAAAAAGGCACAATGCGCGCCTAATTGGGTAAGTGTGCTTCTTGAATGGTAAGGAATTTGAAGAAATATATGTATTCACGAAAAGCATATGTATATATATAGTTGCTAGTCGATGAAAGATTAAAACGTACCTTTCCATCACGCCGTACGCGTGAAGGGAAGAGAATTATTTGCATTTTAGTATTGGAATAAACATGTTAACAGGATCGTTAAACACTGGTTATCGTCTAATGACAAACAAGAAAGAAACCCGCCATGTCTCGTGGCGGACAACAGGAATGGATATACAATATTGGTTGGAAAAACCCGGATACAAAAATATATTCTCTTGATAGGAATAGAGTAGTGGCATCCATACCGTGATGCCCGTGATTTTTTTTGGTTTAGTAAAATGATATTGCAATCCTTCAACGGCTCTTTCACAGCTAAAGGTTGGGGTTTCCCCGTTCACAGCTAACGTACAAACTGCGTACTCTGCTGTTTTGCGCTAATCCATATGAAAAGAAATCCAGCGCAGTGGAGGGAAAACAATGTTAAAAGGGGTGGTAAAATTCATCCGGAAAAAACATTATGCCATCAGTTGGCACGCACGTGTCTGTGTGTCTGCGCTCGGAGAAAGGAAACTTGCTACTAACTACTAACCGGGCTACGAACTCACCGTAGTAGATAAATCACGAATGTTAAGCATTTCCGTAATGACCCGTGTAACAGGACTAGTAGGGGAACGATTAGCTTCGGAAGCGTTTTAATGTTTAAAGCCTGCCTAATCGATCTGCACCAGCCGAACACGTACAGGATGTTCCGCAATACTGTACTACACTCTAGCACGATTAGAACGATTCATTTATTTTAAAACAGCCTCGAGATCCTGAAAGGAAGAAGATACGAAAAGAGAACATGATAAGCAATTTGTAGGATGAATAGAACCCAATTGGAATATACGTACGCTATCCTACGATAATGGTTAAGCCATTCCTCAAGCAGTTGAGCGACTAATAGTGGACGTTTGTGAAGCTTCTGCTGTGCGACCAGCAGCCCTCCCTCCGTTTCGCACACCTCCAGCCACTGGCGGAGGAGCATCTCTTCACGACCAATCTGCAATCGGGGAAACAAACCAATAGATTATAAACATTCAAATGTGGCCCTTCGAGTTAGTAGAGTACATTACCTCATTTTTAGTCATAAAATGAATCGGTAGCAGCTTCATCTCACAGTCCATTAGAGGCAAAAAGGTAATGTCTTCCCGGTCGTCCCGCGTTGCATCGATGCGCGAGTACGGATCGGTCGGTACGAGCGCACTGAAGTGACCGCGCGTATACCCGAGCGCGATCGGTGATGTGATGCAGAAGCTCTGTTCCCACAGCAGCGGCAGATACACACCCTCGAACCGGGCCAAACCGATGTCCTCGCCGCGGAAACTTTTCACATACTTCACGCCGTACACGATGATCGGTCGGCGCATGATGTGTGCCAGGGCAAAGATGTGTAGCTGCTCTAGGGAGGAACCCGGGTGACTAGCTAGCGACAGTAGCGTGTTCCAGTCTTTCTCCAGCTGCATCTCGCCGACTGTGTACTGGAGCAAAGCCGCCTGGAAGAGTTCATTTTCCTTCCAGCGCGGGTAAAAGCTGCCCAGAAAGCATAAGGTATGCGATAATTAGTTTGCATGCGAGTTTAAGTCGCTTTTTGTTACTTACATATGACTGCATTGGTGCAAACTATCGGCCAACGCTCGGCGGAGCGTATTATCGCGATCGAATACGCCCCAGGTTGCCTGCATGACGGAATCGAGCAAACAGTCGCCTGCGCTTCGATTCCACAGCACCATCAGCCGGGAACCGAGCCGATCCGTGATTTCCAGCGACCAGTTCAGTGCGGGAGGTGGCATTTCCAGCTGCTTCTGTGCATCCTTATCTAGCAGCTCCTCGTACAGCTGCTCCTGCAGCACCAGCGGAAGCTCCTCGATGTCGGCCGGCAGCGAAAAGGTAGCATGTTCATTCACGAACTGGCAGTTGAACGAAGCCTTGCGTATACGTAGCGATTGGGCAAAGTGGCGACGTATGTCGCTGGCAAGATCCGGCGCAACGTACGCCGGTACACGCTTGATACCGGGGCCGGATCCGGAAATTTGAGCCAACAGCAGGGGCAACATCTCGTCGCGATGAAACCGTATGGCCAGATGGATGAGCGTGTGGCCCACATCAAATGCACAGTTGTTGCGACTGATCAGAAACGCTTCGGCGGATGTGAGCGCCCGGCTGGGATCACCGCCACACTCCAGATACGCTTCCACGGCACCAATATTGTTTTCCGCAATGCCGACGCACGCATTCAACCAGTCCCAGTCCGGTTGGCGGCGCAAAAGCTGCAGATACCGCTCCTGCTTGCACGCATCCATATTGTTTATCGAATCGGCATGGCCGACAAACTGTTGATTCCGTTTGTTGTTTACCATGATGTTGCTTGCCACGTTGATACTGCTGTTTTCGTCGTGCTCCGGTGATGCCGCCTTTGCGGCCGCTTGATTACTTTTGGTTCCCACGTTACCGCTGGGGGTATCACGCGCATGCAAGCACATCGAACACTTGAGCGATTTCGGCCAATTTTCGTACGTACAAACGGAACAGAACCATTTGCCCGTGTTGACGGGGGAGCTCGCCACGGCACGACCCATGGTGCTGACGGGAGAAACGGACACTGGAGAGGGTGAGTGTTTCGAATCACTCGCACAGCCTTTTCCGATCGGTTCACTGTCGGCTACACGCGAACTCGACCCGTACGATGCGCCCGATGCAGGAGAATTGTTGTGATTGCGCTTACCGCTTCCGGTATCGCTCGTACACACGGTTCCATCGTCCCCGGGACTGGCACTGCGGCAAATGTTCATTGCGTTCAAATGATCGCTAATGCTATCGTACTCGCTTATCACTTTTGGTGGTGATGATTTTTGCTGTAGCTGTGGCTGGATCGGGATCACGTCCTCCTTTCGCACCGTGTCGCACTGCAGACACCGTCGGGTGTGGGGAAGATTTAGGTAGGTACATGCTGTGCATGGCCAACGCTGATTGGAATCAAGCTCTGTGATCGTTGTCGATTTTACAGCACCGCTCGCCAGATTTGGGTTCGATCGGTTCGTCGCACTGAGCTGCTGCGTTGGGCTCAGCCTATGGCGCACGCCAAAGAGAAAGGAAACGAGAGAAACAGAGAGTGAAAGTTTAGCTACTCATTACGGCCACGGACATGAGTGCGCGGTGTGCTGGATGCTACTTACCGAAATATATCCTCCTTAAGTAGAGGCTTCGAGCCTTTGCACATGATACATTTGAGGGACAATGGATAGTTTTCGTATGTACAGTAGTCGCACACCCATTTTGGTTGCTGCTGGGAGCAATGCTGTTCCTGCAGTGTTTCATCTAGCGGTTGTTGTTGTTGAAGTTGCTGCTGTTCACTTTCCTGTTCTTGATGCTGTTGGTCTGGCTTGTTCGTGGACGACGAACCCGACATACTAGCAAGTCAGAACACCACTCCAAACGCCAAACCGGAAGAACGATTTTCAGTATTCGATGCTATCGTTCGTGTCGTACCGTGTTAGCTGGTACTGCTGCAACGGAAAAGCGGTGGATACAATTATTGCAAAGTACGTTCCCGCACACAATTTGTTTACTGAGAAAATGTGGGTCAATCAGCTGCTCAGAAGAACGTGTTGCGGTGTGTGCGTGTGTGTGTGTGTGCGCGTGTTTATGATGAAAGAACACAAGCGCTGGCTTGACAACGCATAATCGCAAAACATACTACTACTGCACGCAGGTAAACAGAAGGAATGACAGAGACAGCAAACAGCTAATTGTACAACAAATTACTGCGAAATTTAGTCAGTAGACGGATTTATCACTGCATCCATCTTTGTAAAATCGACTGACCCGTTAGCTTTGGCAGCGAACAAAAATAGCACCAGCACGTACAGCAGAGCAGCAGCAGCAGAGCGCCCCTAAATATCGAGCGATATTAGTCAACTTTTTTCCACTATTGTGCCATCCACCACAGTTGCGCCACCACAAATTCGGATTCACTGCTACGGGAAAACCATCAAGCACAGGATTGTTGCGCTTGCACTAGAACTACGGCCGAAGGAAGGAAACTTTACAAACACCACGAATCCATGTAGTATTTAGATTCCGATGATTTATTTACGAAATCATCGTATTCATCTTGAATTGGGGATTTTTTTCCTGTTTGTTGAAGTTTTGCTTGACAGTTTACGTAATTTGGCCCGATGGAAAAACTACCACCAATCGGTGGAACAGCTCGCCAATTGCACTGTGGCGAAAAAAGTTCTATGCTTCGGTCAAAAACAAATGAGCGCTATTGGTAAATAATTTTTGTGGAAAATTTGCGTTTGATAGAACATAGATTACACGAAAACAGCATCATTTATATTTTTTGCGTTCGTGGTCCATGCTGTACGCAGCAGAGTTTTGAGATGCATTCGGTAAAGGAAATTTACCAGTCGTTCTTGTTGAGCTGCTCCAGAATGTCGTATTTTTAATCGACAAAAAATGGTCAATAGGTTTTTAATTGCTTTTTGTCAGCGGTTTTATTCAGAAACTTGGCAAAAGTCGTCTTCTATCAACGACATTTTCGTTCAAGTTGCTGTTTGAACGAAATGTAAACAATCGATTGTTTCGATTTTGACAGCTGTTTGTGTTTGTTGAATTTTGTGGCAATTCGCTCCGCAGAACAAAATACCAGAAGGTACCGCGCTTTGGTAGGAATCTTCTATAGAATTGCGCAACGTTTTAGTAATTAAAACCTCCTTTTGTTACAGAATTAAACCACAACGATGGAAAACATATATTGCCCAAGAACGGAGAAAATAGTGTCCGTGTGGGACGCGTTGGCCGATTTTCAGAAAGAACTGTTTCCGGAGCGGTTGAATAAGATCGTTGATTCCGATCATGATATCATGGAAGCGACGGGACTCGATGGAAACAATGCCGAATTCGATAAGCTGCTGGAATCGGTGGATGTAGGCCAGCTGTCTAGCGCGAAAGATATACCGGTGAGACCGTTTCATCCTCATCGTCACACCGTGAGGCCGAAGCTGGCAGAAATGCCAACCAAGGCAGCCCGATTCCTCTGCGCACAGCGCGTTTTCAGTCGTCGGAGTGCAAAGGACCAGCGAAATATAGACGTAAAGCTGCGGTACAAACGGCACAAATACATGGAAAGAAAGCCGGACCAGGAATTAGTGAAGGATTTGGTCCCGTTCCAGGAAATGGTGCTCGTACTTCGCTTTTACGAACCCTTCAAGTACAAAGCAGGACGACGGTTAGGTCATCCAAAGTTTCACCAAGAGTATTACGTACTTAGCTCTCAGTACTTAACGGAACTGAAGGATGCAATATTCTGCCATTGCGATTCGGGACCGTACTACGAAGTGAGCGAAAACCGGATGGCAGAAACAACCGAACAGCTACCAAAATCAGGGTTCTTTTTTATCCACGATACGTTCTACAATGATTTCCGGGATGATGCGAATCATGATTACTCGGCGGTAATTCGAAAGTGGGCCGATCGTCAATCTTTAATCGGAGAACTAAAATCGAAGCGGATGGAAGAAACGCGCTTTGGAGACCTCAAATTTCGGTTAGGATACCCTCAGGTAAGACACTGCTGTGGTTACAAGGTGTAATCATGCGCTTATGGTTAATTTACCGTTCCAGCTGTACCAACATCAGGGAAACTGTGAACATTTATTCGTGGTAAGTGATTGTCGGCTGTTGGCAACGTCCGATATTTTGAGCAGGGCACGATACCCCTGGCTTAACTCTTACGGATTGGGCCGTGATGTTCCTTGCAATATTTGTGGTCACTGCCAGGCTCAATACATAGTGCAAAACAGTAATCGACACATTTTCGATCCTGCTTATATCTGCGAAAATTGTTTAGACTCTTACCATTACAAGGACGACCAGAAGATAGGGGAGTTTGATTTGTACAGATTCTCTCTTATGATGGTTCGTGCGAACGAGGAAATGGATAGCGAACCATCCACTTCCCAATAAAGCAGCAGACGCATGACAAAGTTTAGTTTAACCTTTATTCATGCTTTGTGTGAGCGACCAATCACTTGTGCTTCTCGAGCTGTGCACGTAGCTGCTGGTTGAAATCATCTTCCACATTATCATCGTCCCAGTTGTCTTCCCAAACGCTCAGCTCTTCCTCATCCTCCTTGTTTCCGGTCCAGTCTGTGGGAGAGCCCATGGTAAAGGAACATAAAGTAATCATGCACTCTCACGATGGATGTAGCAGCTACGGCGGTCGTGATTGTTTATATTAAACATAGCCAATACATACCTTCGGCGGGAAACTCCTCAAATTCATCATCTTCTTCAAGAAGGCCGAGATCCAGCTTGGGTTTTTCCTTGTTTTCCTTGTCCGACATGATTATAGCTTGTGGAAGGTTTACGAAAATAACAAAATGAGTCTCGCAGCGCGATGAAGTTGCTTATTTCGGCGTACACAATTTTGACAGCAATGACAATCAAAGTCAAGGTGTTTGAGGAATTGTGATGTACTTTATAGGCATCTTGATTTGAACGAATCAAATGACGTCCGTTGAAAAGCCGCATAGTGGTGAATCGTAATCGATTTTTGGTCATTCAATAAATTTAGAATTTTCTATTGTGTCCGTTGAACACATTTTAAAATATTTTTCTGTATGCACGAGCATATCGTTTAAGTTGAAATGAAAAACGACGATACAAAAGACAACCTGGAAATGTTTAACGATCAAAGGAATTCCAGATTTTGCGCTTTTGCAATGACAGAGTAATTTCATGAACAAACTTCAAAAAAATTCAAATTACCTAAATCGACCAACTAAAATTGCCTCTCACTATAATATATTTTCATCGATAGTTTTATGGTACTGTTAATTTATAGTAAATATATTTATAACAAAATAACTTTATATATTATGGTGAAAATCATTTTTATGGTAAAAATTGCAACTATAAAACCATCCTTATAGCGAAATTTCCTTTATCTTCACTGCTGAACTGTAAATGGTCATGTAAACTCCTGCAGATTATTATGGCGTTCAGTAAAAATTATGGCAAGGATTTATCATGCGGTAAAGGTTCACATAAAAACTTATCTGCAATAATCTTGCTGATTTAATTTTTTTATACCAGAATATCCTAGAAAAAATATCCTGCTTAGAAGAACATCCTTTTATTGCAGGCTATACTGTAAATGGTTCGAAGTAAATAATATTTTGCGGAAGATATTTTCCGATATTTTTAACGTACACACGAAGCGAAGAATTGATATTGATACATTTTCAATATAAAACTAAGTTGCTTAGAAAATGAACATTTTATTTATCATGGTACTCAAACCAAAATAGTTTAGAAATTTGTGCTTCGATTTTTTTATAAGTAAAACATGGACACTTGTTTTGCTGAGCTTCAACACAATCGACGTTATTTTGATAGAAAATCTTAAATACTTTGGACCACTTGCTAGTGCTGCGGTTTTATGAGCGATGTGGGCCAATAAAATTATCCAAACGAATGAAGCGAACGATGTTGTTGTGTGCTGCATTGTGCAGCATCGACACCCTGTTTCGCCTTATTAAACCTCGCTCCATAGCCACACATTGCGCTGACCGGTTCACCAAAATTTCAATTGCTGCCATATGCCTGGAACGCGCCATTCATACGGGGCAACCGGTAAAACGGGCATGATGGAGATGATTTCCGCAAACGAAAACCAACTTTTCGCCAACTCAATTTAGGTTTTACGGACCCCGGAACTCGAAATCGGCAAACTTGGTACGGTGGCGAATCACACCGCGAAAATCGGAAAGTGTAGTGTTTGTGCCCGGCACGAGCGTAAAAACTCATTTCCGAAAAATGATCAACCATTTCCCAATTGCGGCAGTGCTATAGACGGCCAGCCCGGAACGAGACGCCAGGGAAACCTCCCCCCGGCAAGGTACGGCATTAATTGTTTTATGTTCCTCAATAAAAGTTTACGACCAAACTCTGGTCTTTTTCCAGCCATCGCCGCACCCGTGTTCCGCTTTTCCCGACCAACAATCAGCGGGGTTTCCTGATGACCGGAGGCCTTCGCACATGGTTTCGGGAGCTGGTACCGATTGGTACCTAGCAAACTTCTGTTTTGCTTGAATTTCGGCCAACGAGCCAATTGCTGAGAAGGACCCTTATTTTTCGCAAATGGTGCAAAAGGTGTGAGCACAAATTTTACCTTCATCAATTGGTTATAAAGCTCAATAGCAGAGGGAAAATAAGTTGAAGCTAAACAACGAAGCATTCAAGTTCCATATTGCCTATATTATCGGGAAAATACATGATTGAATTTTATAAAACGATGAACGATGGCCTAATGTGGTTTCGTACAAGCAAAACGGTTTAAATCTATTTGTTATTACACAAAAGCGCTGATTGGTGATGCATAATTTGTAAATAATAAATATTTTCAAGCAATTATAATGCAACTGAATTTGTAAAAGATCCTTATTGCAGAATAAATTTTGTAAATTGTAATGTCAATATTTTAACATTTCTCATAAAATATGCCTTCGCAATCCCTTATTATTATAATATTCTAACTTACAAATAGGTTCATTTAACAGAATCGTTAAGGCTGTCATTTTCTATCAAATATTATAGAGAACAATGCAAAATACATAGTTTAAAGAATAACTATCTAACAATGTTCGATGTAATTTATGTTTCGCAGTGTTCAGTCCCCAATTTTTGTGTTATTTTTGTGCCATTAAAATTTTATTTCTTTGCATATATTTTTAATGAAGAACTGAAGAAATGAGAGAAGGTATTGAAGGTATGAGAGAATTTGCGTATGTTAATAATCCTGTGTTGCATTTTTTTTCGCCGTTAAAAAAGGGGACCTTATCCCGGGGGTACTCGGTTGCTAAAACTTTATTTTAATGTATGATAAATATTAAAAAATGTGCTAAAAATGATTTTTTAATTGAAAATGGTTTAAAAAAACTGTTATATAAATTTTTCTCGATCTTTGAAGATCATCATTGAAAGCGAAAAACAAATATTTTCCCAAATATCTTATTATATCCGGCTCAAAGACAGTTCTGTTCACCAATGGAGCATGCAAGAACGGAATAAAAATATGAAAAACATTTGAAAAAAAGTCAAATACCATTTCGCACAAATGTTACCAAAAATGTATTCATTTCTCTCTTTCCGGGATTTTAACACATCAATATATAAATAAATAAATGAATTAATTAAAATCATTCAAACACATTCGTCTATTCTCGCAACTATTAAAACCAAACAATACAGTTGCATAAAGGTTTCCGTTTTCTTCGTAACGAATTTAAGGAAAACACGTATCGGTTTTTGTTAACGAGCTATTAAACGAAGCCAAAAAAAACCCCTATGCGTTTTCTGTGGAGCAGCTTATTGCTGCAAATATTTCTTCCCCGAACCATTAGGTAGAAAAGCTACCCTAACTGATGTTCGAAGAAAACGCAGCCGAATCAATTGATTTCGATAACGAATGAAGATGTATCCATGTTGTGGGGGTCACATTTGGGGAAATTGGATTGGTGCCTTTGGCCTCGATGTGTACCGTGTCCGATTTAAAGTCACCCACGGTTGGATACGGCCAAAATGCTGCTTGTTTTAATTCGATTACGTACAGCAAGATAATGATGAACATGACAGACAAAACGCGTTTCGGGGCTGTTGTATGCCTACAGAGAAGAGAAGGAAACACACAAGAATAATGGAACGAGATTTATAATACAATCAATAGGAGAGAAGAAAAACATGTACAATGTGTACCATTCGGTTGCGTTTGTCGTTCGTGCGGATAATGGCGGATTGATGACGCGCGGATGATGTCCTACATGGTACAAAGTGTTACGGCAATGTACAGGATACAATATCACTGTCCGGGTCATATAAAAATTGAATCAACCGTCGTGGTGGTGGTGGTGGTGCGTTGATAAAATGCTACCTCAAAAATACCACACAAAATGTTACGCCTCACCTGTGCTGCAGCAAAACCGCGGAAGTTTTGTTTTTAATCGACTATCGACGATCACGTGCGGCCGACACGCGTCAGGAATTTCGAACGCACCAAACTTCACAATGTTGCATATTTCCGCCGATGCCCTCCCCCCTCCCCTCCCCAACAAAAACATTGCCAGCATTTTAACGCTTCCTGACGGAAACAATTTCGAGCCGTATCATTATCTCCCGCGCTGTGGATAAGTTCCGGGCCCCTAGGAGGAAAAAAAGCGAGAGGTCGATGCAGCGTGGAACGTGTTTTACCTTTTTTTCGTCTTCTTCTGTTGCGAGTTTCGGAAACAAAACGCGTGCAAGTGTCCACGGTAAAATGTTAGACATCAATCATAAACCACCGGCAACAACCGGTGGCAAAACACCGAGCGCTAACCCGGAAAATGTGTTTGTACGCATACGCCAGCCTTACTCGCGCGTCCAATGTCTTGCCCGATTTGTGCCGCTGAATTATGTAGACGAGCACCGGGACACAAATGTAGCGAAAGTACGAATTCATGTTCCGAAATTGAGCCCGCGGGACAACCTGGGACGGATGTTTTTCTCGTCCCGCGTGTGTGTGTCGGGGGGTGTTTTTTTTTTTTTGGTACAGTTAAACGCATCCCTCATCGTGGCAACCGCGGGGATACGGTACGGTTGGTGGGTATTTGGAGGCATTTCCGGTTTTTATTTAATTCTTCGTTAACATGGAACCCGGTCTAAGGGTGCTATTGTTCGTATAAATCATGTGTGCATGATTCGTCAAAAAGTACCGGGCGCCTCCATTTTCGGCGTTGGTTTGGCCGTTTTTATTTATGAAGCAGAAACATTGCAATCACTTTCATGCATGCTCATGGGGAATGGCTGTGTTCTTGTTTTCTTGTTTTTTTTTTAGAAGGAAAGCATATAAAATAATCAATTTAATTCCAAATTGATTGTCCGTTTCATGCAAATTCCGGCGAAAAATGTGTTCCGCTTCATTTGGAACCCAAATGTACATATTAATAGTAATGTGCTATAGAAATGTTAGATGGTATCATAAAGGATATGAGTTTCATTCCACATACCGTACTAAAATAGTCACCTGGTAATTTATGAATAGAAATTTCGGAATTCGAAGTTCGGTATGTTGAAACGCAAGTTTCGTTCATTTACCCCTGTTGTCCGTCACTTTTCGCTGTTTACTTGTCCGAACTATACATCGGTTGATGAATTGTATTGTAAATAATTAAACATTAAGTACATTTCATTTGTGTGTCGTTTTTCTATAAAAAGTTTATTTGAAATAAACTAGCAAACAGAACCGTGGGAAGGGACGTAGGATAAGAGTCCTCTTACTTGATTTAATGTTACTTAAGACAGGTAAGAGGATACACAAAAATGATATATAAAATAAACAAAGTAATCAAACATTAATTACGTTCCAGTTGTGTGTCGTTGAAAAGCGTAATGAAGCGGACTCCTAAATGAACATCCATATATTACGTAATGGAATAATGTTAATTTCCAAACTCCTACAGCCACAAAACTGGATGACTAATACTGGAGTCATCTCTCTTCTGATAACAACGTAGCATCTTTCGCCTCCATACTGTAAGTAAAAAATATACATAAAATATTTACAGAAATTTACATAAATAGCTTGTCCTGAGTGTCATCAAATTCAAGTTTATACTGATAATTTAAATCCCATCTTCATTTGTAATGCATTCCGTATTTTCATTCACAAAATCTTCTTCAATCTACAAAGACGTCTCATAATCGTCAATAATCGCTATATCCTAATATCGGATTTAAACATTCACTTCTTGTTTCATATCTTGATTATAACAATTCAGAACCTTTGTGACTTCAGGAAAGGCCTTGATGGTTATCACATGTCCCGATCGAAACAGCATTTGTCCTTAGACAATCTTTCGTTTGAAGAAGAAATATGATAAATTCAAAAAATTTTGTTCATGAAAATAGCGTGAGGTTTTTAAGTGCACTCAGCATCCTGCAGCAATGCCAAAAAGCAGTTCAATAAGCATGTTATTTTCTAAAACAAATGATAAATCTCTCCTAGATAATACGGCCACGTGGTCGTAATAATGGAATAATTAAATAATCAACAAATGATAAAGATCTCCTATTTCAGGAGCATGTTATTATGTTATTAGGAGAATGTTATTTACTCTCGTATCAAAATAAAAACGACTGGCTTTTATGACTTTATCTATATCACTTTCTAACTCTTTTTGTCATCAGAGCTTTACTTATTAACTGTGCAGCCATTGTATTGAGTGATGTAAGTGAACAAGCGTGCTACGTGATTGTATTATATTTACCTCTTATCAATGTTACTAATTTTTGTTAACAAATTTGCACAAATTATTTAACTTGATAAATATGCTGTGGCTCAAAACCACATTGCAATTATTAATAAAAGTAAATCCTCCCCTGGTGCATGTAATTTTACGCCAAAGGTGTCATTTTATAAAGGTGTGAGCAAATTTGTAAAGGCCTTTGCTAATTGTTAACAAATATTTGTTAATTTATTATTTAGATCAAACGTACCGTTACTGGCAACAGACATTAAAATGATATTGCTTTATTTACTTTCTAATATTAATATAATTCATTTAATCGTTAAACTACTTGAAAGAAGCTTTTTAAATAAACCTGAATTCACATACCCCGTCCCATAGTTTAAACAGCTCGAACCAACCAGAAAGGTAACAGAGTGTGGTTTCGGTATAAAACAGCCGCCTCCGAAATGTTTGTGCGAAAGCATATAATCACCACAACGCTGTGCGTTATGATGCATTGCATAATAAATTGCATCCAACCGAATGAATGGCGATGGGTGGTGGGTGAGGAAGGTGCAAAAATGTCATCACAAACCGTGCCGTGTGTAAACAGTGCGGAGAACGTATTGTGCACAAATTACGGTTGACCACAGTTGTTTTCCCCGGGTGTGATTGTTTTGTTTTTTAGCCATAAACTTTAGCCAAACACTGCTACACTGTGCGGAGATAGTTTATAACATTTGCTGCGGTTTGGTCGTGCCGTATCATGTATCATCCCGGTGCACCAAATTATGTGGCACGAAGCGAATGGATTGGTTGGTATTTAATTATATTTGAATAAGGTGGAATTAGATAACATATTAATTTTTTTTTCAAAGGTTGATGCATACACAAAAATTACAAAATTACACCATATTTGCATTTGTTTCAGGATTGAACTGAAAAAATCACACATTAGATTCGTATTAATCTTTCGTTATATATTTTTGGTACGGGAACCTCCATAAACACACATTTCTTCCATTATTTTCCACGACCCAGCATCTTTTGCTTATCCCTCCGGTTTTTCTTCGATTTCGATGCCAAATCGATGGGCTTTTTGGGACAGCGTTGAACTGGGCTTGCACACTGTGAGGTAATAACTTTAACAACCTCAAACATCATTTGCTCGAAACGCCCCGAGTGGACACCGGCACCCTGATGGCTGTGTGAGCAAAATGGAAAATTCCTAACCAATCTGTGAAATCATTCCAATACTGGCAACCCACACGGGGAGGTGCGGAACCATTTGGTTTGAAAACAGTGTGGAGCAAGGAACAAAAAAAAGAAGCTTCCAATTAAGCTAAAAGGGATCACATTTGCGCGTACAGTCGCTGAACTCCCGGGGTTCCGACCAGCCAGATCCGACCAGCCCATCCATTCCATTTGATTTCTCGTCCATTTTTGCTCCAACCTAGTATGGGATGATCTCCGGGCGATCCCGAAGGCGAGACTGCTCGAAGTAGCTACTAAATAAATCAGCGGGAGAATGAAGAAGGAGGGCAGGAAAGGAATAAAGAAAAACACACACATACACACACATACGACCTCCCTCCATACCCCCGGAACAAAAACCTGTACCGTACCGGGGATGCGGTACCGTTAGTGTGGTCAAATAAATCTTATTAATTGGAATCCCTCGCGAACTCGCCCAAATTTACACACACACACATATATGGCGCACGGTGGTGCACTTCACGTGATAAGAGCGAACTTTACGTTTTTAATCCCATTTAAAAGCGACGGTGGTAATGGAGGGATTAGGTATGTGCGTGTGTGTGTGATTGTGTTTGTGTGCCGGTGAAAAAATATGGCCGCTCCATGCGGTCCGCACAACCACAGGGGGAAAATCGGAAAATCAAATCACGCCACAGAAGATCGATTGGCGTTTGCATTTCGTCGCGATGGCCGAGAGAATGGACGGGTTTTGCGGGCATTCGGCATGGTTCCCGAATTCCCACCGGTCCGTTTTATGATCGCAATGCCAATCGGAACAGGTGGTGTTTTGGGCCGTTGTCGGGCGAAACTGAATTAGAATATCATAGCATAGTAGTTCGCATCATAACACGCTGTCGTTGGTCAGCGTTTCGGTGGAATATCACAACAAGATGAAAGTAGAAATAAGTTACTGACAACCAGTGTTTTTGTTATAAACTCTTAAATATTCAAACTATGATTCGAAAATATAGGACAAGTAATTACAAAAAAGCTTGACACATTTAGTTATTTGGTTGTTTTAAAGTCGATAGAAATACAATTGCTATTCAAGCTATTCAAGCATTGCTTTAGTTTTTATTCTTTTAAATTTATTTGTTTGCAAATGTGGATCTTCCTTCGTATAGCCATTTTCTTCAACACATTTATTTTTTATTTCTCAAGTCACAAAAGCTGAACGGTTTCGAAGATAGGCTCTTAAAATTAATAATTAGTGATGAGAATAAAAGCTCTGCTTCGTCTTTCATGGAACTAAAATCTTGAGAGGTATTGGTCTGCATATCATACTCATGAATGAGTTGATAATCAGCATAAAGAATTTACATAGATTACGTATATTGCTACAAGTATTTTTCATCACAAAAGATTTACAAAAAAGATTTACAAGGGTTATGTCCTGTCCTCAAAGATGGGAATGGAATTTGGATACAGGAGTCCTAAAGTCGACTAGTTGATATAGTGAAATGGTCGAAAGCGATTTAAGAAAAGGCTTCTGCCCAAGGCTTGTATTTCGATAGACGTCGGGAGAACCGTACAGTGATTTAAGCCAAAAGGGATCACGAATCTTAGACAACATGATAATGAATCGAAGTGATCTATTTGTCCTATTGAGAGTGTTGTTCCTATGCTCCTGAAAAGACAATCTCTCGTCAAGCAAGCCCCCCAGAACTCTGAGGACTACTTAATTGAGTATCCTACACAGAGTAGTTCTACAGGGTCCTTTTCGAAGAGGTAGCAACCAAAATCATATGAGAGAAAGAGGATCTTCACACTCACTCTGTAAGATCTATCGATCAAGTACGATCTGATTCAAGACAATAAAGGTTTTCCAAACTTTTCGAGATTGAAGAGCACGAGATCTATAGAAGTACAATCGAAAGGTGGCTTGAAATCGGGCTCAAAACAGAAAAGTGGACAATAGATTCAAGCATTTTCTAAGGGGAACATAACAACAAAACGCCACGGTTAGGCAGGAATAACTCATCGATTTGTTATATAACTCATTGGTGTTTTAAATCTCTGCGAAGGGAATTAAAATGCAAATCAGTCATCGAAAGTTTTAATGGACTTTTGAATTAGCTCACTACTTGGTAACATTCAAAAAAGTTAATTAATTTTTACTTATAATTCTATAAATTGCCATTTTTCAAGTTGCTTTTTTAAGAACAATTCCACGAATAGTACCCATCATACATTAACATTTGCCAGTAAATGCAAATGTATTTTCAATACATTTACTTCGTGATGTCCACATGGGTACACGGTTTTTCACAGAAAAAATATAACAAATTGAAATATTTCATATGAACTTTCACATCGTACAAATAAAATATGAATTTCCCCCGCAAATGGTTTCATCTGCTGATTTTGTACAGAAAAAAAAAAAACATGTGTGTGTATGTTTTCCTCTAATCCACCATTGCCGCAGGAAAATGCATTACTGTTGCTTCGGTACCGTATTGTTCCGCCGCCATACCTAGCTGGGTTCATTGTTCGATGGGGATTTCCATGGAAATTGATTCCACCGTTACATTGGTGGCAAAACATCAAACGATCGCTACCAGGTGGATTGAGCCTGCATAGCTTGCCTCTGCCGCATAATACAGATTTTATAATTGTGCTGGAGGCGAATTTTGGACAATGCCACAGAATGCCGATGCCTCAGAATGTGACACGGTGGTAGCTTACAACCGTACGGCTGCGTGTTTGATCCGTTCGGTGCGGGTTCGGATTCGTGTAGGTTGTTGTAATCAGGTTGTTGCTTATCAGGAACAAATGATCGAAACCGACCCTGTATCGTATCAGTGCTGTGGTAACGAGGTACCCATCCCGGTCTGCCCCAAAGGTTGGCAACAGTATTATGGTGCAACTGCAGCGATGCTGCAAATCATTAAGTATAGCAATGGATTTCAATCGTTTTTCCCACCCAGTACAGTAAACAGGACCTGAGGTGGTCGTATCGTTGTGCTCTTGCCCTTGTCATCTAATTTCCTTCGTTTGGACATTCTTCGGCGCATCGTGTGTCTTTTGCATCTTTTAGAACATCGGTAGAGATAAAAGCGAAACGATTGTACACACGGTACATGCTGCAGCGTCATCGGTCGGGGGAGGATGTGGTGTCATATTTATGCACTTGTCATTGACACGGGGTCCAGACAGAACGGAGTCCCCAGTACATGGTGCGTTGTCAGCCATTTGAGACAGTGCCCGTTGCCGAACGAACATCATCAGAAACATATCAAAGCACTTTAAACCGAGGGTGCTTTCACTTATCGCTTTGGAATGTTTGTGCGGTCTGGTGTATGGCCATCCGGCCAGGCTGGGCTGTGGGTCGTGTTCCATGGTTGAATGGCAGCAGAATGGGTGTTGGTGCTTTGCTGCCATACGATCACCCTTGACATGATGGTTTTGCGGCTGGCCTACATCATGCTGAAATCTATCCTATCGCCTTGGACGACTGCACGTTGGGCACTTGCCGGGATAAAATTCAAAAAACCAACTTTCAACTAATGGCAAACCAATTATGGTTTTTCAATCTACAGGTTTAAACTAAGAAAAATCCAGAAAATCAAGTCTCTAACTAATCTGGTTTCTGAGAACGAGGCTGCCAAAGTAAAGATTTGTGAAAAAATGTTTAAAAAAATCTTATTTTTTTGGCAAATTTT